>JAWWNI010000591.1:0-500000 GCA_034642065.1 Darevskia nairensis
TCAACACAACACGCATCTCCCCTCCGACTGTCAACTACTTTGGAATCCGGACGGTCCTGTTCCCCCACTAGATCTGTTTACATTTCTTCTAAAAAGACAATCCGGACTAACCAGCCCACATGTCCGCTTTGGGGCTGCGTTCTTCTGTTGAGTCAGCTGGGATTGCCAAAGGTATGTGCTGACCCCTTGGCCTTGGGTTGAGCACACAGGAACCTGCCCCTGGTCCCTCCAGACCAGTGTCGCCTGCTCTGACTGGCAGCAGCTCTCCAGGGCTTAAAGCCAAGTGTGTGTGTGTGTGTGTTAGAGAGAGAGAGAAAGGAGCTGTAGCCTTCCGGACTACAACGCCCATAATTCCCTGAGACATTGTTCATGCTGCCTGGGAATTATGGGAGTTGGAGTCCAACAACATCTGGAGGGCATCAGGTTCCACACCAGGTTTTGCCACCTCTGCTACCCAAGAGCCATTTAAACTGCTGAATCCAAGGATTGAATCACAAGAATTGTCAGGGTGGAAGGGACCCCGAGGGTCATCTAGCCCAACCCCCTGGAACGAAAGCATGCGCTTGGTCACAGAGCCCTTGCCATCGCCCTGGCATAATGCAGACTGGAGCTCAGTATGCAAGGGGAAACCAATCATGTACGAGCTTTCCTGAGAACAGAGATCCTCTGGGCAAATTTGGATCCGAATCCAATTCTTTTTCAAAAGCGGGATTTCACACCACCTGGAGTCGGAGGCTGCAAACTCAGCTGCAGAAGAGAAGAGTTTGGATTTGATATCTCACTTTATCACTACCCGAAGGAGCCTCAAAGCGGCTCACATTCTCCTTTCCCTTCCTGCCCCACAACAAACACTCTGTGGGGCTGGGAGACTTCAAGAAGTGTGACTGGCCCAAGGTCACCCAGCAGCTGCATGTGGAGGAGCGGAGACGCGAACCCGGTTCACCAGATTAAGAGTCTACCGCTCTTAACCACTACACCACACTGCCTCTCAGAGCGAAAACACAAGAGAGGGGAATGTGCGGCCGAAGGGATGCAAAACCGAACGCAGCCGTGCACAAGGAGGCAGACTCAGTGATGTGGGGAAGCATGGGGGGGGGGGGGGAATTCAGTGAAAGTATTTTTTTAGGGTTTCATTTATTTGTTACGTTGCAGGAGGGGTGCTTTTTTCATGTTGTGAGCCACCTTGAGCATGGTCTGAACTGCGGAAAGGTGGCGTGCAAATGAAATTAGGATCTATACGGGTGAAAGGTAGATTTTAAATTGTTTTATCAACCATCTCCTGTAATTCAGTGACAGGAGTGCCACTAAAAAGGCGCGTAAATATTATCAATTTCTATATCAGTCTTTCCCGCCCTGGTATGCTCCAAACATTTTGAACTACAGCTGTGCTGACTGGGGCATTTGGGAACTGTATTCCAAAACATCTGGTGGGCACCAGGTTGGGGAAGACACATCTGCATGCCATCATCGTTTTATTTATTCCATTGCATTTATATCCCACCTTTTTCTCCTCCATGGAGCATGATTCTCCCCCTCCTCATTTAATCCTCACGACACCCCTGTGAGGTAGGCCAGGATGAGAGGCAGTCACTGCCCGCCTCCCGATCACCCAGTGAGCTTTGTGTCTGAACGGGGATTCAAACCCTGCTCTCCCACGTCCGAGTCCAACACTCTAACATCACACATTTAAATCCCCGAGATACCGCTTTAAACAGCCATGGCTTCCCCCAAAGACTTTTGGGAGTTGTAGTTTGTAAAGGGTGCAAAGGCTAGATAGGAGGCCTCTATTCCCCTCACAGAGCTACAATTCCCAGAGCGGTTTACAGCCAGTCCCTATTCTCAGAATACAATCTGAATCATTGAGAGAGTGTGGGGAGGACGGGAAATGAGGCAGGGGTGAATAACAGAGGATGGATATGAGTAAATGCATTTGCACATGCTTCACTTCAGTAGTGGGAGGGATTAAGGCAGAGTCTTCAATAAATGTCTTTTAAGGAAGGACTGGGGGCCGAGGGAGTTGGCACTGTGTAGGCTTGTAAATCTATTTAGCTGACTTTTTAATGTGGCGATATGGACCTTAAGGGGAATGGCAGATTGGGTGAAGGGCTGGTTAAAAGTCAATAATAATAATAATAACAATAATAATAATAATAATAATAATAATAATAATAATAATAATAATAATAATATCACAATAGTAGTAATTCCTGGGAGACTAATGTACAGGGCAGCAAGGGGGAGAGATCAGCCTGCAACATGGCTGGGCGGGGGGCACTGGAACCCTCATACCTGCAGCCCCTTCCAAATATAAGGGGGATTCCCTAAATGGGGAACCCTTTCATTTCTGGAAGAAAAGAAATAAGAGAGGCTCTGGGGCTCCCCCCCCCTGCAGAGCCAATGGAAAGCAAAACCCAACACCCCCACAACCTTCGCACTCCCCACAACCCATCCATCCGATCCTGACACCCCACAGGGGTGAGGTGGGGGGCTGCCATAGGACCCCCCCTCTCCTCCAGCACCCCCCTTCCTTGCAAAAGCCATACTGACCCTCTGTCCTGGCACCATGAGCAGATCTGGCCTGGGTGCCCGAGGCTCGGAGTCTGGGGCAGCCGCGAACCCCTCCACCTCCTCGTCCTCCCCAGTTGCCAGCCGCTGATAATCCGACTTCTCCCCCATGGCTGAGTGGAGCTGTGCCAAATCCAGAGGCCGGATCCTGGCTGAGAGCGCGAGGCACGCTGTGCCGCAGTCCCAGAAATTGCACGGAAACCGGCCCGGACCTCACCTGGCCGAGGGATCAGGGGGCCATCTTAGCCTCTGGTCAGGAGTGAGTCAGCCCTTCCCAGAGGTGGGTGGCAGGAGGATTCTCCTGGAGCTCTCAGGCATCCCTCCTGTGCCTGCATCCCGTCGCCATGGCGAGAGAGATGGAGGGAGGCCTCTCAGAGAGGATGCTGTGATGCTCCTGCAAGCCCAGCTTAATCCTATGTGACGGATTGTGGGAGGGAGGAAGATTCCCAGCGAAGAGGTGAAGATCCGGAAGAAGAAAGGACGGGGCAACGATGCTGCTCAGAATAGAAACCAGGAGCAGCCACCCCCCACCCCACACACCCCCTGCCTGCAGCTGTGTTCTCTTCCCC
Organism: Darevskia nairensis; assembly: GCA_034642065.1. Classification (NCBI taxonomy): domain Eukaryota; kingdom Metazoa; phylum Chordata; class Lepidosauria; order Squamata; family Lacertidae; genus Darevskia; species Darevskia nairensis. Next base: position 3,135 of record JAWWNI010000591.1, read on the forward strand.
CCCTCCCTCCCCTTGCGGTGGCTCCATCTCCCCCTCCCCTTCCCCTGGCAATCCAATCAGCAAGGACCCAGAGAGGGAGAGGGGCTTTTTTCCGGCTCACACCACCTGGGCCAGCTGCTTTCTTTGGAGGGGGGGGATTGGGGAGCACAAAGGGGGATTCGTCTGCCTAGATCAGGCTTTGCCAACCTGGCACGCTCCCTCCGGAATGTATGGACCACTTCTCTCACCCATTCATGGCCTCATCCTCCTCTTAAGAAAAAGCCTAAGAAGAGGCATGTCTCTGACAGTAGACGGAGAACATAGCCAGTGTGGCTAGCGGCCGCTGGTAGCCTGATTCTCCCCCGTTAATTTGTCTCGTCCTCTTTAAAGCCATCCAGGATAGTGGCCATCAAATCCATCTTGGGGGAGAAAATTCCTGTGTGTGTGTGTGTGTGTGTGTGTGTGTGTGTGTGTGTGTGTGTAGAAGGTGTGCAGAGGAGGGTGGCCAAGATGATCAAGGGTCTGCAAACCAAGCCGTATGAGGAACGGTTGAAGGAGCTGGGTATGTTTAGCCTAGAGGAGACCGAGATGAGATATGAGAGCCATCTTCAAATATCTCAAGGAGCAAGCCTGTCACCTGCTTCAAGGGTAGGACTCAAACCAACGGCTTCGCGTTACAAGAAAGGAGATTCCGACAAAACATTAGGAGGTACCTTCTGAGGGTAAGAGCCGTTTGACAGTGGAACAGTCTCCCTCGGGAGGTGGCGGACTCTCCTTCCTTGGAGGTTTTTAAGAAGAGGCTGGGTGGCGATCTGTCATGGATGCTTTAGCGGAGATCCCTGCATTGCAGGGGGTTGGTCTAGATGACCCTTGGATGTCCCTTCCAACTCTACAATTCTATGAAGAGTCTTCTTCTGTCTTAAATCTCCCATCAGTCATCTCCATTCGATGACCTCCACTGGGTTCTTGTATTATAAGAGAGGGAGGAATAAACACCTCTCTGTCTACTTCCAACATACCATGTATGGCCTGGGACACTCACGTCCTGCCAGAGGTCATCTTCCCCTTGGGGCATCTGGCTGGCTGTACCATGAGAACAGGATGCTGGACCAGACTGGCCATTGGCCTGATCCAGCAGGTGCTTTTATGATAAGAGAGGCTGACATTGCACACTGTGTGCACCAGCTGGAAAAGCAGGAACCGGGTCCTATGGAACGCTGAGGCCCAAGTCCAAGAGAGGAACATGTGGCTCCCATAAGCCTCAGGCAGCGTAGTCCATAATAATGCCATCTGATAAAACATCTGGGGAGAGGCAGGTTCCCCAACCCTGATCTGAGAACAGAAGAAGAGTTTCTGCTGGATCAGTGTGGTCCAGTGAGAGCCAGTGTGGTGTGGTGGTTAAGAGCGGTGGACTCGTAATCTGGTGAACCGGGTTCGCGATTTCGCTCCTCCACCTGCAGCTGCTGGGTGACCTTGGGCTAGTCACACTTCTCTGAAGTCTCTCAGCCCCACTCACCTCAGAGTGTTTGTTGTGGGGGAGGAAGGGAAAGGAGAATGTGAGCCGCTTTGAGACTCCTTTGGGTAGTGATAAAGCGGGATATCAAATCCAAACTCTTCTTCCTCTTCTTCTTCATCATCAGGCCAGTGACCCACCTATGCCAACATCCTGCTCTCAGTGGCCAACCAGATGCCCCCAATGGGAAACCCACAAGCAGGATTTGAACACAAAAGCACTCTCCCCTTGTTTGGCTTCCAGCAACTTGTATTCAGAAGAATTAATGCCTCTGAATATGGAGATAAAGCATCGCCACTGTGACCAGCAGCCATCAACAACGCCTCTCCTCCATGGATTTGTCTACTCCTCTTTTAAAGCCATCCAGATTCGTGGCCGCCACAAACGGCTGCAGGAGGGAGTTCCCCAAGGCACTGCGTGAATAAGTTCTTTTCTTTTTATCGGTCCCCAACCTTCCAGCTTCATGCAATGCCCAAGAGTTTTACTGCTAGGAGAGAGGAAGAAAAATGTTTTTTTTTTTTACCTATCGATGCCATTCGTAATATATGTTTAGGGAGGCTTTTAATGTTTAATGTTTAATAGATTATTGTATTTTAATGTTCTGTTGGAAGCCGCCCAGAGTGGCTGGGGAAACCCAGCCAGATGGGCGGGGTATAAATAATAAATAATAATAATAATAATAATAATAATAATAATAATTATTATTATTATTCTATAATACCCACTTTTCTCTGAATTTAAAAGTCCCAATGAGACCTTCCTTCATCCCCTCGCCTCCTACAGTTCTCTTTCCCTGCTTGGAAGAGCAGTAAGAGATTTGTCCTTCCTCGATGATCGCGGTGCGGTATCTGCTCGTGCCGGCAAAGCATCACCGCCTCCAGGTGCTCTCAGGGAACACCTGTGTGCGCATCCAATTCCATGCAGGGCCTCTTCAAAGGTCCCAGGTGACAGGCCTGCTCTCCTCCGTCATACCAGAGAGCGCAGCTCATCGGCTGAGGCAGGAAGAGCCCTGCGGCAGCAGACGCGCGGAAGGGGCCCTGCCCGCCCACGCCTGTCACCGCACCGGCAGAGCAGGAATCCAGGAAGCACGCCAGGCCGAAGTGGCAGGCGGAAGTGAGGGATGGAGGGACGGGGAAGCCGCCAGCTCCAGGCTCCCAAACCCCAGAGGAACGAGGAACAGACAAGTGCCGTGGAGGAATAAATAAATGAGAAATGTCTGCTCAGTCCTCAGAACATCTTAGTGTGGGAGGGAAAAGCATTCGTGAAATTGCTCTGGTGGACTTGAGGTTTCTCAGCATGGAATAGCAATGGATTCAAACTACAAGAAAGAAGATTCCACCTAAACATTAGGAAGAACTTCCTGACAGTAAGAGCTGTTCGGCAGTGGAATTTGCTGCCAAGAAGTGTGGTGGAGTCTCCTTCTTTGGAGGTCTTTAAGCAGAGGCTTGACAGCCACCTGTCAGGAATGCTTTGATGGTGTTTCCTGATGGCAGGGGGTTGGACTAGATGGCCATTGTGGTCTCTTCCAACTCTATGATTCTATGATTCTATGAATAAATAAACTGGAAGTCATAGAATCACAGAATTGTAGGGTTGGGGGCTAAAGCTGTGTTTCATCTAAGGCGGGGATAAGTCACCTTTGGCTTTCCATATGCTGTTGGACTCCAATCCCAGCGATTATGGCCAGTGGTCCAGCCACGGGTTCCCTGCCATCTTGCCCTACAGTCCTAATCTTCCTCCTTCTTCCATGGCTCCTACTTCCGTGTCACTGTGCCTGCCATTCTGCTCTATGCGGGGCATTGATTCAGGTTCCCATCCTCCTTGTTGTTGTTGTTGTTTAGTTGTTTAGTCGTGTCCGACTCTTCGTGACCCCATGGACCAGAGCACGCCAGCCACTCCTGTCTTCCCCTGCCTCCCGCAGTTTGGCCAAACTCATGTCAGTAGCTTCGAGAACACTGTCCAACCATCTCGTCCTCTGTCGTCCCCTTCTCCTTGTGCCCTCCATCTTTCCCAACATCAGAGTCTTTTCCAGGGAGTCTTCTCTTCTCATGAGGTGGCCAAAGTATTGGAGCATCAGCTTCAGGATCTGTCCTTCTAGTGAGCACTCAGGGCTGATTTCCTTCAGAATGGATAGGTTTGATCTTCTTGCAGTCCATGGGACTCTCAAGAGTCTCCTCCAGCACCCTAATTCAAAAGCATCAATTCTTCAGCGATCAGCCTTCTTTATGGTCCAGCTCTCACTTCCATACATCACCACTGGGAAAACCATAGCTTTAACTATACAAACTAAACTTTTTCGGCAAGGTGATGTCTCTGCTTTTTAAGATGCTGTCTAGGTATGTCATCGCTTTTCTCCCAAGAAGCAGGCGTCTTTTAATTTCATGACTGCTGTCACCATTTGCAGTGATCATGGAGCCCAAGAAGGTAAAATCTCTCACTGCCTCCACCGACTAGGTAAAGGGTAAAGGTACCCCTGACCATTAAGTCCAGTCGCGGACGACTCTGGGGTTGCGTGCTCATCTCGTTTTATAGGCCGAGGGAGCCGGCGTTTGTCTGCAGACAGCTTCCGGGTCATGTGGCCAGCATGACAAAGCCACTTCTGGCAAACCAGAGCAGCGCACTGAAACACCATTTACCTTCCCGCTGGAGCGGTACCTATTTATCTACTTGCACTTTGATGTGCTTTCGAACTGCTAGGTTCGAACCGACTAAGCCACAACAAATGCTCAGTCTCTGGTCAGCAGCCCCTCCTCCCCAGACCTCAACAGAGGCTCCCCAGTTCAGATTCTCACACAGAAGTGGGAAACTGAGACCTGTGCAATGTCAGGACAAGCCAGGCCAGTGACCTCGCCAGAGCTACTACACCTTGTGAGCAGGATGGAGAAAGCAGGTCATGAGCTGACTCCCCCCCGCATCCTGTTCCATGATGCAGAAGGCAACATAACCCTGCAGCCTGATGTCACTGAGCATTGCAGAGGCCGTGGCTCAGAGGAAGAGGATCTGCTTTGCATGCAGAAGGTCCCAGGTCCAATTCCTGGCATCTCTAGATGAGGATAAGGGAGACCCAGTTCAAAAACCTGCAGGGCGGCTGCCAGTCAGTGTTGGCAACACTGGGCTGGGTGGGCCAACGGTCTGACTCCATATATAACGCAATTTCCTCTGCTTCCTATATTCCCTGCCCTGCACTCCACGCTACTGTCTGCCCCTGGCAGTGGGCAGGGAAATGCACATCCAGGAGACATAAAACGGTAAGCACATTTGCAAAGCTAAGCAGGGTCCGGTATGGTTTCGAATTGGATGGGAGACTGCAGGGGGTTGGGCTGGATTGGGGGTGGGGTGTCCCTTCCAGCTCTACTATGATTCTGTCATTCAGAGCTGCTGCAGGCATGACAAAAATCCCTCTTACAAAAGGCCCTTCCATATACATAGAGGAATTGTGAGTATCAGCGATTCGAATGTAGAATTTGCATTGTATTTCTTGACTCCTTTCTGTAAGCAGTCTAGGGATTTCTGTTGAACTATGAAGTGGCAGATACGTGTATTAAACATACATACATGGAAATGGAAATACGAAAACGAATTTTGGAGTTCGCGCATGCGCAGAAGTGCTAAATCGCGCTTTGCGCATGCACCGAAGCTTCGAATTGCATCATGCGCATGCGCAGACACAGCGCTGCGGGATACAAATACTGCAGGTTGCGGACGTGCCTCCATCACGGATTATGTCCGTAACCCGAGCGTCCACTATCGCCGACAGCTAGGCTTCAGGATCCTGCACTCAGGGTAAGCCGTGGGGCATGTTTGACTTCCGAGGTGCGTTCGAAAACCGAAGCATTTACTTCTGGGTGTACGGCGTTCGGAAACCAAAATGTTCATCAACGGAGATGTTCGAAAATCGAGGCACCACTTTATATATTTCCCAAAAGAGGCATCTGGTTCTGCCCCTGTGAGGACAGGATGCTGGACTCAATGGGCCATTGGCCTGATCCAGTAGCTTCTTCTCATGTGAGTAATTGCCACACATGACGAACATGTGGAGATCTGCTTCAAGTGTGCATTCGCACTGTGGGAGCCTGCTGCTGCCTAACAGGGCAGGGCTGCTCATTTGTACCCATTGCAAAACAGGCCGTAAAACTCTCTGCTGTCATCACACCCGTGACAGGGCATGAGGCTCCTTACATGGGAGCAACAGCTGAGCAGACCTGCATAATAACCATTGGTCCCTCAGTAATGTCTGCACTGACTGGCAGAGGCTCTCCAGGAACACAGGAAGCTGCCTTAAACAGAGCCAGACTATTGTTCCATGTAGCTCAGTATTGTCTACACTGACTGGCAGAGGCTCTCCAGGAACACAGGAAGCTGCCTTAAACAGAGCCAAACTATTGTTCCATGTAGCTCAGTATTGTCTACACTGACTGGCAGAGGCTCTCCAGGAACACAGGAAGCTGCCTTAAACAGAGCCAGACTATTGTTCCATGTAGCTCAGTATTGTCTACACTGACTGGCAGAGGCTCTCCAGGAACACAGGAAGCTGCCTTAAACAGAGCCAAACTATTGTTCCATGTAGCTCAGTATTGTCTACACTGACTGGCAGAGGCTCTCCAGGAACACAGGAAGCTGCCTTAAACAGAGCCAGACTATTGTTCCATGTAGCTCAGTATTGTCTACACTGACCGGCAGAGGCTCTCCAGGAACACAGGAAGCTGCCTTAAACAGAGCCAGACTATTGTTCCATGTAGCTCAGTATTGTCTACACTGACCGGCAGAGGCTCTCCAAGGTTTCAGACCTAGGGGACATTCCCAGCTCGACCTGGAGATCCCAGAGATTAAACCTGGGACCTTCTCCTCGAGAAAAGGCTGCTCTTCCACTGAGCTACAGATCTTCCTCAGCTTTCTCATTAACAAATTGACCTAGGAACCATGTTGTAACACTTAGTATTTATAGAACACATTTCAAGTGTTCCAAGTGCTGCATTTGAATATATTTCTTTAAAAAAACTATTCTATTTCACTTCCCGTTTTGAAAGCAACCCAGAGAATCCTTGTCATTTCATCACTGATAAAATTAAATATGTTCACAGAGACATAATTTCATTACCGGTAATTCTTACAACAGTCCTGTAAGATAAACCAGTTCTATTGCTCCCATATTTCGACCTGCTGGTGAACGGCGCGTAATACATTTAATAAAATAATAATGATTACTAATAGTGATGGTGACACACTTGGCCGAGGGGGGGGGGCCAGGGGGAGCAGGGGGGGAGACACGGTCCTGAAAGGTGCATAGTGAGTCTATGGAGCAAGCAACCTTTGAAACAGAAGCTGAGAAGTTTGTAGCTGCTAATCCTCATCCCTTCTCAGTGCAAACAAACACCTGTCAGTCACATGTGCCATGAGGGAACCCCGGGCACACGCAATTTCCGATGCTGAAGCGTAAGAAACGCAGCGCACACCAAGGGACCATTTTCCGCAACATTCCACAGAAAGAAGTAAAAGGCCAATTGGGTCAAATGAGCGATAAATCGCGTTTCCACAGAAGTACTACTCACTCAAACTGAAAACACTTGTTTCCTGTTACACAAACACACACACGAGATTTCTGAAGCGTCAAACTGCTTTTCAGACAAGCCCGCTCCGGATCCTGGAAGCATGCAACCAATCACTAAAACCACCTATTTATTACAACAATTGAGTAGCAAAAATGACGTTATAAAAAACAAAGGAAACATTGCTTTAGCACCTCCCTTTTGCTCGATGCGCTAATGAACAAATACACACATGCAATATAAATTTTAAAGGGACCCCTGACCGTTAGGTCCAGTCGCGGACGACTCTGGGGTTGCGACGCTCATCTCGCTCTATAGGCCGAGGGAGCCGGCGTTTGTCCGCAGACAGCTTCCGGGTCATGTGGCCAGCATGACTAAGCCGCTTCTGGCGAACCAGAGCAGCACACGGAAACGCCGTTTACCTTCCCGCCGGAGCGGTACCTATTGATCTACTTGCACTTTGACGTGCTTTTGAACTGCTAGGTTGGCAGGAGCAGGGACCGAGCAACGGGAGCTCACCCCGTCGCAGGGATTCGAACCGCCGACCTTCTGATCGGCAAGCCCTAGGCTCTGTGGTTTAGACCACGGCGCCACCCGAGTCCTTAAAATATAGATCTTATTGACCTATAAAAAGACAACCCAGTTCCCACTAAGGAACTAAGGAACGCCGCTTTTGAAAGCCCCAGTGGACTGTTCTCAGTCCTGCCCTCCCTGAAAGCGGGCATTTGGCTTTGCAGCCTTCTGGGCCCTGGCAGTGAAGTCTCAGGGTCTGCATTTAGTCACCTTAGGGCTTTCAGCCTCATCGAAAGTGGCCTGGGGCCCACCGGAGAGCTTGAAAAACAAAACTTTCCTGTCTCAGCTGCTTTGAAACCGCACTTCCAGCAACTCCTGGGCGTTGCTGCCAGCCTCCCCCATCCCCCAGGGCCAGGGGCGGCTCCTGGGGTCGGTACTCACCTCCTGCATCTCTTCCGGAGGGATGCCTTAAGGCTCAGGTGGCCGGTTGCCCATCGCAAACATCTGGCCAGGAGTTTTGCTCTGCCTCTCTCTCTCTCCCTCCCTCTCTCCCAGCCAGGCTGCCTCTCTCCCAATTGGCCAGCCAGTCACATGACCATGACTTCACCCATCCTGGCATGCAGGGAGGAAGGTGACCATTCACTCATTAGGAGGCAGGCAGGCAGGCGGGCGAGTGGCGTCAGAGTTTCAAGTGACAGGCTCCCATTCACCGGGGAGGCGCACCGGTCCGGGCGCTTGGCTTCCTTGGAAAGTCACGCTGACAGCCTCAAGACTAAGACGCTGGAAGAGAAAAAGGGACAGCGCAACACTCGCAGCCTCCAGGCTCCCGTAAATCCCGGAGAATCTGGCAGGCTCTGCAAGGTTAATCCAGTGCACCTCCCATCCCTCAGGAACAACCAGCAGGAAGATTCTCCAGCAGGAAGAGCCTCCCATCAGGAATGCCAGATGCTGGCACCAAAAGCCCATCCCGCACCTCCACCTGATCCTCAAATTCTTTGGAGGGGTCACGAACAACAGATGAACTATTGCCAGGTGTTATTGACGAGGAAGCGCTGTGCTGCTTTTATTATCTATATTTCAATAGTGGTGTGGGGTTTTTAAAAATATCATTTCGATTCTATTGTAGTTTAATTACTTTTTAGCTGGGAAACTCAGACAGATGGGTGGGGTAGAAAGTATAAAATAATAATAATAATAATAATAAAGTTTATTATTACATTTATTATTATTTTATTACCTTTTTGTCTTTAATTGGTGTTATTTTAATCTGTGTGAGCAGCCTGTGGGGAAAAGGCACATAGATATATCTATTTATAAATAATAATAATAATAATAATAATAATAATAATATGCAGTGGCTCTACTGAAGAATGTATTGATCCCACAATGGATAGACTTCCTTCCACACAAACCCCAGCCCAATAACAGGTAGGTAGCCGTGTTGGTCTGTCATAGTCAAAACAAAATAAAAAATTAAAAAATTCCTTCCAGTAGCACCTTAGAGACCAACTAAGTTTGTTCTTGGTATGAGCTTTCGTGTGCATGCACACTTTTTCAGATACACTGAAACAGAAGTCACCAGACCCTTATATGTAGTGAGAGGGTGGGGAGGGGTATTACGGTACTCAGAAGGGTGGTGGGAATGGGTGATAGGCTGATAGCTGTGGTAAACCTGTTGACGACTGTTAACGACTGCAATTGGTCTTACAGGAAAAAGCAAGGGGTGAGAAGGTTAAAAATAGCTTTGTCATGTATAATGAGATAAGAATCCAATGTCTTTGTTCAGACCAGGTCTCTCCATGTTTTTAAGCTTGGTAGCCCAATAGTTATGGGGCATTAATGGCTATAAAGTCCCCCACTAGGTGGGACTTTGGTCTGATCCAGGGGGTCTCTCCTAATGTTCTTTGTTGTTGTTGTTTAGTCATTTAGTCATGTCCGACTCTTCGTGACCCTATGGACCAGAGCACGCCAGGCATTCCTGTCTTCCACTGCCTCCTGCAGTTTGGTCAGACTCATGTTGGTGGCTTCGATAATACTGTCCAACCATCTCGTCCTCTGTCATCCCCTTCTCCTTGTGCCCTCCATCTTTCCCAACATCAGGGTCTTTTCCAGGGAATCTCAAGAGTCTCCTCCATAATTCAATATTCTTAGCATAATGTTCTTAGGCTCTTATATTTACCCTCACCACTGCAAATCCCTCCCATATGCCAAATCCAATGTCTTCCGCTGCCGCTCCCACCCCAAACCCTGCAGTGAGGGAGGATTTGGGCAGACAAACAGCACCCAAGCCATGCTCTCAGATTGCAGCTTGACTTCTCCCCCTCCTTTCTCGCATCGTGGGTGCCCTCTTCCCATTTCCACAGCTGCTGTTAGGAGCAGAGGGTGGGCAAGAGCCCCTACTCATTTTTAAGACCTGCCTTTAACACCCCACCTTATTTTCTCGAAGGCAGCTGGCATAAATCGAAGGCAACACGTCCGAACCGTAATAAAAACAACAACCGCTGCTACTAACCAGGAAATGCCTAGCAACATCGCCCTGTCGCTTGCCTTAAGGTGAGGCTCAGTAGCTTAATGGTTTAAGCGGGTGTGCATTTGTGTGTTTGCACGAGAGAGTAAGAGGAACAGAGCGTGCCGTATTTGCACGGGGGATTCAGGTGTGAGCCAGAAACATCAGGAAGCACTTTCTGACAGTAAGAACTGTTCAGCAGGGGAACAGATTCCCTCGGGAGGTTCTGGGCTCTCCTTCCTTAGAGGATTACAAGCAGAAGTTGTTTGGCCATCAGGGATTCTTCAGCCGTGATTTCTGCACTGCAGGGGGTTGGACTAGATGACTCTGGGGGTCCCTTTCCAACTCTACAGTTCTATGATTCCATGTAAACACTGCACAAGCAAATCAAGATGAACGCTTGGATCAGAACAAATGCTCAAGAAAGATCCCATATAGTTTAACCTCTGCATCCGTGTGTTGTGTGCAAATCAGGATGAATCCTGAATAAACAGGTCACCTGTGGGTGCTCAGAATGAGAGCTTTGTGCGCAGAAGATTCCCGGCATCTAATGTCCAAAGCCTCTCAGCTAGCAGGGCTGAAACCTGGGGAGAGTTTCTGCCAGCTGAGAAGTGGGGCAGGAAATTTTCCAGCGCTTTGTTTTCCCGTGGAAAATTTCCCGTTTCGTAAGTTCACCCGTTAATTACGGTGAGCGGGTGCCAACTGCAAGCAGATATTACGCAAGCTTGGCCGTTTCGTGGCTTTCGGCCTCCTTTGCTCAATGCATCCCAAAATGGGCCTGATTTGCATAGGAAGTTCTCCCAGAAAACATTCCGGGTCAACTTTCCCCAGAAAACCGACAACACAGGCTGCCAGTGGGGATAGAGAGAGTTTGGCTAGAGGGAGATAGGGGGGGCGCTATGGCCCTCCCAGCAGACTCCACTGTTGGACTCCAACTCCCATCATCCCCAGCTGGCATGGCCATTGGCCAGGGATGATGCAATGAGTTGCTAAGCATCACCTGAGGGGCACCAGGTTCCCCATCACTGGCATAAATGCAGTTAAGATTCACTGTTTGTATAAGGCAGGTTCATACCTTGGCAGCAAATGCGGATAGGAATGCGGATACTGGCACACCTAGGTCAGTATTGTCCACTCTGACTGGCAGAAGCTCTTTGGGGTTTCTTTTTTTTTTCTTTTCTAAAAATTTATTGGGTTTTACAATTTTATAAGCACATAACATACATAGTGGTTAAATTTTCATACTTCCCCTCTCTCACCGTGGGAAGCCATAATCCATCCATCCCCCCCTCTCACAGGAGTGCACATATTCATTACACATTTAACCTTAGTACTGTATTATTTTTACTAACATTGCTTGAGCCTGGCCCCATTCCGTGGGCCATATTCTATCATTCTCTATTACATATTTTGATTGACTTCCTCGGGTCCCCCTCTGTTGAATTCATTTTAAATCCTCTTTAACAGATTGATATATCTATTTTTATCACATCCTAAAAACAAAATACAAATAACACACATCCTAAAAACAAAATACAGATAAATTTAATAAATTTAAATTTAATTATTAATCCTAATTTAACACCTAAGCCTATAGGTACTTCTGCTTCTTCCCTAAGATCTTATCATCTGTACTCTAAAATATACTCATTTTTCCCTTTTTCAAATTGAAACTTCCCCCCCCCTCCCATTGGTTTCAGAGTTTTTTTAGCCTCATTTTCTTTTCTTTAATAATCATTTTATATTAATCACCATTAATAATCCTTATGCCAGACGCCATTCCATATATCATCCTCTATATAGCCAGAAAATTAGTCCAGTTCTAATGGACTCAACCCATTCCCACCCTTTCTGGAACCCATCCCCACTGCTTTTCCTGCCCCACAGGGCCTCTCTCCTTTCTTTGCAGTTTTGCCTTTCTCTTCTTACTCTGGGCCAATCCAGCTCTTTGGGGTTTCAGGCAGGACTCTCCCAATCTTACCTAGAGATGCCAGGGATTGAACCCGGGGCCTTCTGCAAGCAAAGCAGATGCTCTGCCATTGAGCTATGGCCCTTGCACAGGATTTAAGCAGCCAAATGCTGATCTAAGCAGTCACTTAAAAGTGGATTTTTAAAAACTCATCCTAATATCCAGCATTTATATGGCACTTTTTGTGGACACTGTACCTGCTGCGAGACTGTTTGAGCACTCTAAAGCACCCTATAAGTGCCTAGTCTTAGGATGACTAGGATGCAAGGTTTGCTAAGATGGAAGGATCCTAGAAAACCATCTCCTAACTATATCCAAGGTGACCCTTCCTGAATCCCAAAATATGATTTTCACTGCTCGACAGCATCAAGAAAAATGCAGAGAGCAAAACAACCCCTGTATATGGCGTTTATTGACCTGACTAAGGCCTTCGACACTGTAAATCGTAATGCCCTGTGGCCTGTCCTCCTGAAAATCGGCTGCCCAAATAAATTTGTGAAGATCCTTCGGCTCCTCCATGCTAATATGACAGCAACAATCGCAGATAACAATGGCTCTCAAAGCGAACCATTCACAGTGGGATCAGGTGTTAAACTGGGTTGTGCTATCGCCCCAACTCTATTTATTATCTTCATCATCATGATCCTACACATTGTCAAAGGGAAACTCGCCACCAGAGTAGAAATCATGTATCAAACAGATGGAAAGCTCTTTAATCTGAGTAGGCTGAAAGCAAAGAGTAAGGTTACTGTAACTTCCATCATGGAGCTTCAGTATGCTGATGACAACGTAGTGTGCGCACGCTCAGAGGATGACCTCCAAACCATCCTAAATACCTTTGCAGAAGCTTACAGAAAACTTGGCCAATCGCTCAACATCCAAAAAACCAAAGTGCTGCACCAACAAGCACAAAATAACCCCACTGGAGCACCACAAATCCAACTCAATGGTGTAACGTTGGAAAGTGTCGATCACTTCTCCTACCTGGGTAGTTATCTTTCCACAAGGGCCAACATTGATGCCGAAATCCAGCATCGCCTGAGCTCTGCGAGTGCAGCTTTCTCCCAGTTGAAATGCAGAGTTTGAGGACTGGGACATTCGCAGGAAAACCAAAATGCTTGTTTACAGAGCTATTGTACTACCAACCTTACTGAATGCTTGTGAAACATGGACCACTTATCAACGCCATCTCCAACTCCTCAAAAGATTCCATCAACGGTGTCTCCAAAAGATGTTACACATCACTTGGGAAGACAGGTGAACTAATACCAGTGTACTGGAAGAAGCAAAGATCACCAGTGTTGGAGCAATGATTCTTCAACATCAACTTTGTTGGACTGGTCATGTTGTGTGGATGCCTGATTATCATCCTTTTATTTAAAAAGCATCTCTGGGTTATTTGTGGGGCCTGCCTGGAGTTTTTACATGAGTAGAATGTGTGCTTTTATTTAAAATGCATCTCTGGGTTATTTGTGGGGCATAGGAATTCGTTCAATATTTTTTTTCAAAATAGAGTCCAGCCACCCACAAGGTCTGAGGGACAGTGGACCGGCCCACGGCTGAAAAAGGTTGCTGACCCCTGTCATAGTTCATCGTCTCTCTCTCCCCCCCCCCCCCGGCCAGCCGTGCCCACATGTGTATTCCTATAGTGCCCTCTAGTGGACAGCTGGAGTGAGCACCAAGTGCAGGACGTCCCCCTGGAAATTATTTTGAATACCAGTTGCTGGAAACTGTAGCAGCGCTTTTGTGTTCGAATCCTGCTTATGGGCTTCCCTGTGGGGCATTTGGATGGCCACTGAGAAAACAGGATGCTGGAGTAATAAGGCCATTGGCCTGATCCAGCGAAAGGGCTTTTGTGATGTTCTTCTGGACAGTCTCCCTCCCCATCCTCTGCTGCTGTTGAGTCTGAGCAGGGAGAAAAAGTGACTTTCCAAGCCATGCATCTTGGGTTTCATAGGAATTATTTTCTCTCTGCTGATGTGCATAACACGGGGAGATGAAACCTGCTTTTCGAGGGGCCCCTCTTGCACGCAGCAGCGATGCCCATAAAATGCCCCCTTCTTTGTCCCATAGGGTGGGGAGAAAGAAACAGTTTGCTAGCTCCATGTTTGGTGCTTTGGGAAAGGATGGGGATGGAACAATGTCCCTTGAGCAGCAGTTGCCAAGCGCCATGTGCCAGGGATTTCGGACAGGTGGGTGGGGCAACTCACCTGTCAATTACATGACATCATAATGAGGGCATGTGACTGCCACATGGGTCCCGCCCACCTGTCGCATTCTGCCCATAATGCTGATCCTGATGAGCATCTGACTCGCGAAACAAAAAACAGGTCTCCCCCACTTTATGTAGGCAGTGCTGAGCTGCTGAGTACCAGATAAGGCACCTCCTTCATTTCGGGGTGGGGGTGGGCTAGATGACCCCTGGGGTCCCTTCCAACTCTACAGTTCTATGATTCCTAAGTTCCCAAGTGATGGAGCTACGAGTTGGGGAGGCCAGGTTTCAAATGCCACCCCAGCCAGAGATCAAATGAGTCTTGAGCAAGCCACACACAAGCCTGCTTAAACCTTCGTTTTCTGCCAGCCTCAATGACAGGTTTCCTGAAAACGGTTTGCACACTCAGGAAGCCACTTGCGCAATTCACCACCCGGTTAGATGCCACGCTCAGAAACATACGCAGCAGCCCATGTACTTATTTGCCAGTTAAAACAAGAAATAAATAAAACCTTAGCGGTCCGATCCCGTCCACAAAAAAGCCATTGAAAGAGTTTTCCTATTAAGAAAAGCCTAGACGCTACTTAGCACTTCCAGGTTCGATGGTCTCAACTCAGAGGACGCTCTAAAACGTCGGGAGGGGAGAAATAAGTCCCTGGTTCTCAGCGAGGCTCAAATCCTGTGTCTGGGCTGTGGTGTGTGCGGCAGAACCCCTCCCCAAAGAAAGCTAGCACACCAGGGAGACATTTAGCCTAGAATCCTTCTCCCTGCTAAACAAACAGGCACTCAATCACCTGAACCTGCTTTAAAAAAATAAATTAAAAGATATCAGCCCCTGAAGATGAGTTTCAACTGTAACCATGTCTGGACTTTTCTTAAACGCGGCTGGTCTTTATTGTACATCCTGGAAAGTCAACGCTGATCAGTTCTAGGCTAGACAGCCTAAGTTTGCAAGCCTATGTGCAGCTACTTAGAAGCCCATGAAGCTCAGCAAGGCTTACTTCTGAGTAAACCTGCGTACGATTGTTTACCTACCTGAGGCTGTGTTATTTGGGTCATCTTCTGCCTCCCAATCCCAGTGTTTACTTTCTCTCCAGGAGGCTCTGCAAGAGAAGAGTCAGTCCTTTGATTCTCCGCTTTCCCTTATGACTTGCTTCTTCTCCCTCAAGAGAGTATCGACCTGGAGCAGGAGATCTACTGAGAGGGGGCCATCTAAGCACCCAGTTAGGGTCTCCCTCAGGTAGAGGATCCCAGGATCCCAGTCATCACAGGCTGGCCAATGGAGGTGAGTCACACCCAAACTGCAAGAGGATGGAGAAGACAGGCGTCAGTCACCAGAGATTCCCTGTCTGGAGCTGCAAGTGTTTGAGGCAGAACAAGAAGAGGCTTCAGCAAAATGTGGAGTTTCATATTTAATAAAATTAGAGAATCGGAGGCCTGACTCTCTGCCGTGCTCTGTGACACATCAAAGCTTCTAGTCCTCAGTTTTCTCCTTCCCCAATAATTCTTCCCCAGTCTTGGTTTCTATTTTCTACACGGATAGTTGGCCCCTGTTTTCCCCTCCCATGACAAATGGCCATCTGTCAGGGATGCTTTAGTTGTGATTCCTGCAACTAAAGCTTTAATAATAATAATAATAATAATAATAATAATAATAATAATTTTATTATGTATACCCTGCCCATCTGGCTGGGTTTCCCCAGCCACTCTGGGCAGCTCCCAACAGAGGACTAAAAACAGAATAAAACTTCAAACATTAAAAACTTCCCTAAACACTCTAAAACAGTGCTTCCAAAACTTTTTCTCATGGACCACTTGCAGGTTGCTGAGAGTCTTGGTATAGAGAATCATAGAATCAAAGAGTTGGAAGAGACCCCAAGGGCCATCCAGTCCAACCCCCTGCCAAGCAGGAAACACCATCAAAGCATTCCTGACAGGTGGCTGTCAAGCCTCTGCTTAAAGACCTCCAAAGAAGGAGACTCCACCACACTCCTTGGCAGCAAATTCCACTGTCGAACAGCTCTTACTGTCAAGAAATTCTTCCTAATGTTGAGGTGGAATCTTCTTTCTTGCAGTTTGAATCCATTGCTCCGTGTCCGCTTCTCTGGAGCAGCAGAAAACAACCTTTCTCCCTCCTCTATATGACATCCTTTTATATATTTGAACATGGCTATCATATCACCCCTTAACCTTCTCTTCTCCAGGCTAAACATACCCAGCTCCCTAAGCCGTTCCTCATAAGGCATCGTTTCCAGGCCTTTGACCATTTTGGTTGCCCTCCTCTGGACACGTTCCAGCTTGTCAGTATCCTTCTTGAACTGTGGTGCCCAGAACTGGACACAGTATTCCAGGTGAGGTCTGACCAGAGCGGAATACAGTGGTACTATTACTTCCCTTGATCTAGATGCTATACTCCTATTGATGCAGCCCAGAATTGCATTGGCTTTTTTAGCTGCTGCATCGCACTGTTGACTCATGTCAAGTTTGTGGTCTTGGTAGACAGATTAAGGATTTTTGTGCCTGTTGTAGCAACTGTAATGTGCTGGGCTGGGTGCAGTATGATTTTTTAAATTGTATTTTCTTTGTTCCTTTTATTTTCTATATATTGTATTCAAATTCACATGCCCTAGATTTCAAATTGCAATTCAGTAAGAATACAATATAAGGCATAAAAAGAAAATACAGTTAAAAATGAACGTGACTATAGATGTTCCGTCTTCAGCTACAAATCCAGAGCCATGCTGCACACCACCAGGGTCTGGTCTGATTTCAAATTGGATGGGGGACCTGCATGTTGAGATTCCTGCATTGCAGGGGGGGTGGGCTAGAATGATGACCCTTGGGGTGTCCCTTCCAACGCTAAAATTCCAAGATTCTAGGATATGTTCCCACTCAGCCACTCTGGTCTGTGGAACTTGCATTGCTACAAGGGCCGTGTCATACCCATTTGCCTGTTGAAAACCATTTTGCTGCATTGCAAGGTCCCCAAATGCTGCAAGGGTAGCTTGCTCAAATATTTGGGTGGCCTGATCCTAGTCACACAGATGCCCAGCCACAGCCTAGTGACTGTCTTCCCCAGCAAGGCAAGGTCAAGATCCGCCCCCCCCCCGCACTTGGCTAAAGCTAAAGAGAAAAGCCAGTGCTTCCTTGGCCTGCAAAGAACAACAGAGTTATTGTTGCTAATGGGGGATGCTGCTGCGTGATTTCTCGTGAGTAGAGCAGCCCGGACCTGTAAGAGGGCAGATTTCCCACGCCCTGTTGCTCCATCCCCTTCCTCCTCCGCCAGACGCTGTGCTTGGGAACATTTTGGGAGGGCTTGTCCCCGGAGCACAGAAAAACACTCCGCTCCAGCAAAACAGCTATTCCCAGGGCATCGCCTCCTCCACCTCTGCTCCCTCGCCCAGACTCCGCCAACCCCGACACAGAAAACCTTTTCTCCCTCTCTCCTAACTCTACAGCTCAGGGACATCTCATGAAGCTGGATGCTGGAAGATTCGGGGACAGGCGAACGGAAGGGCTTCTTCATTCAGAACAGGGTTAAACTATGGAACTCCCTCCTGCAGGAGGCAGTGGCGGCCACCAACCTAGATGGCTTTAAAAGAGGATTAGACAAATTCACAGAGGAGGAGGGGGCTAGCAAAGGCTGTTAGTCATGGTGGCTCTGCTCTGGTCCACAGTTGGAGGCAGCCATGCTTCTGAATGCTGGTTTCTGGAAACCATTGGGGGGGGGGGGCGGAGTTGCTCTTGTGCTCAGATCCTGCTTGCGGGTTTCCTATTATTATTATTAGTTGTTGTTGTTGTTGTAGTAGTAGTAGTAGTAGTATACCACCCTATACCCTATACTATCTCAGGGCAGTTCACAAGATAAAATCACAATATAAAAACATAAAATACAAAAATTAAAATAAAAACAAGAACAACCCAATAATTCCCCCCCACCCGAACACATTTTAAATGGGCGTCTGCTCGGCCACTGTGAGAACAGGATGCTGGACTAGACGGGCCACTGGCCTGATCCAGCAGGCTCTTCTTAAGTTCTCTGTTGTAGATTCAGCATTGCAGGCAGAAATTCAGCAGGTGTGGTAGCCCTCTTCCTATCTGCACATCAAGAACCAGTGTGGCCCAGGGATTAGGGTGTCAGACTAGAACCTGGAAGATCAGGGTTCAAATCCCCACTCAGCCATGAAGCTCACTGGGTGACCTTGGGGGCCAATCACTGCTTCTCAGTCTGGCCTACCTTACAGGGTTGTTGTGAGAATAAAACAGTGTGGATGAGAACCTTGCAGGCCATCTTTAGCTCCTTGTAGGAACAAGGTGGGATTAAATAAGAAAGTTCTGCTGAATTTCTGAGGGCAAGGCCCTTAGGAAGCTGCCTAATACCGAGTCAGGTCATTGGTCCATCTAGCTCAGTATTGTCTACACTGACTGGCAGCAGCTCTCTGGGATTTCAAACAAAAGTCTCTCCCAGCTCTACCAGGGACTGAACCCAGCGTTAGAAACTCAGATATATAATCCAATCGCCAAATAGCACCTTAAACCTAGGTTACGGTTGCCACAATGGAATGTCTAGGCACCTTTTTTTGTCAGTGGAGATCATTGTTATTATCAATCTCATTTCTATACCATTTTATATTTGAAGGGAAAAAAATTTCAAAGCAGTTTAACACACATTAAAACAGCAGATAAAGCAATCCAAATTCAGGCTTCAAGGAAATTTTTCCAGATCCTTCTCTTTTTGATTTCCCGTCGCCAACCGCTCGGCATCCAGAGATTTCCATGCGGCCGCAATTGGACCTGTGCCAGTTGCAAAACGCACCTGGCGCCTGGCTGATTTCTAACCCTGATTTGAACCCGGGACCTTCTGCCAGCGAGCCACGACCCTTCCCCAAATCCCCTTCCCCCAGCACAGCCAATGCACCAGATCCCCACGGGTGACCCCAAGCCCCCATCACTGCCTCCTGCAACTTTGGTTATCAGCAGAGAGTGGGAGAGAGCGATTAGCGGAACAGAACAGAACAACCAAATGCCACTATCGTCAGGGCCTTTCCCTCCCTCGCTGATTGTTTCTTTTCGAGGCATCCGGGCCAGGCGGGGGCCCTGCCCAAAGCCTGGACAGAATGGGCTCAGCAGAAGATAAGGCTCAGTTGCCAGCTTTCCGGCGGGGGCTCAGCCTTCCCAGGCCTGGGGGTGCCCTCTAGATGTTGGGGCTGCCAAACCCATCAGCCCCCGTAGGGCCAATGGGCCAGGGAGGATGGCAGCCATCGCGCAGGAGCATCGGGAGGGCACCGGGTTGGGGAAGGCTAACTCAGGCTCTTCAGAAGAGTGCCATCAAGAATTCTTTGTTGTGCCCCTTTCCACAGCTGAACATCCTAGGGAATGAAATGCAACATGGCTCAGGATCTCAATACTGTACCTTAAGGAATGCCCCTCCCCATACGAACCGACTCAGACCCTGCGCTTGTTATCTGGGGCCCTTCTCAACAACCCCCATCCCAGAGAGTTTCAGAGAGTGGCAACACAAGAACGGGGCCTTTTCAGTGGTGGCTCCCCGACTGTGGAATGCTCTCCCCAGAGAAGCTCGCCTGGTGCCATCATTACATGACTTTAGGCGCCAGGCAAAACCATTCCTCTTTACCCAGGCCTTTGGCTATTGAATAATCTATGGCCTGTTAAAAATGGGGAGGGGGCTGTTATTATGATTCTTTTATTATTATTCTGTCCGCTACTATGCTTTTTATTACATTTTTATTATTGATGCTCTGTAATATGTTTGTAATGTTGTACAACGCTCTGGGATCTTTGGATAAAGGGCGGTATATAAATTGGATAAATAATAACACTAATTTCAAGTTAATGTGTCAGGAGTCATAAAACAGAGCGCAGCTCAAACACCTGTCCCAATATCATCTGCACTAGCCTTCCCAACCTGGTGCCCCCCAGATGTTGTTCAGCTGCAGCTCCCATCGCCCTTCACCACTGGCCATCCTGGATGATTCCCATCTACATCTGGAGAGCAACATCTGGTTGGTCTCCTCCAACAAGCCATGGCTCTCTAGCGCCGTTTGAAAACAGCTTTTCCATTCTTGCTGCCCAGGCCTCTTTTGTCAGGAAGGGCAGGGTACAAATTCTATTTATTATTATTATTATTATTATTATTATTATTATTATTATTCCTGGCCCTAATCGGTGGGCCAATGGCCTGATCCAAAAGGCACTTCTTACATTCTTGCAAGGCCTTTGGGAATTATGCCGAAGGCAGCAAACAGCCCGCCGGTGGATTTGCGCAGATCGCAATCCACCCCACAATCTTTTGCCGAACGCCAACAGGCAAGTTCTGGTTTTGCAGGGCTTAGCAGTGATCCTTTGCCCTGACAGCTCCTCCTGCATTGCGGGTGGTTGCACTAGATGAGCTTTAGGGGTCCCTTCCAGCTCTGCAGTTGTATGATATAAAGGTAAAGGGACCCCTGACCGTTAGGTCCAGTCGTGTCCGACTCTGGGGTTGCAGCACTCATCCTGCTTTACTGGCCAAGGGAGCCGGTGTACAGCGTCCGGGTCATGTGGCCAGCATGACTAAGCCGCTTCTGGCGAACCAGAGCAGCGCACGGAAACGCCGTTTACCTTCCCGCCAGAGCAGTACCTATTTATCTACTTGCACTTCCTGCTTTCGAACTGCTAGGTGGGCAGGAGCTGGGAGCGAGCAACGGGAGCTCACCCCGTCATGGGGATTCGAACCACTGACCTTCTGATCAGCAAGCCCTAGGCTCAGTGGTTTAGACCACAGCGCCACCCGCGTCTGATACAATCAGAGCCAACTCAGGGAGATGTTTCCCCTGCGTTACTTTTCATTGGCAGAACGGCACCCCAAAAAAACCCCTCCCACTTTGTGCCCCATTTCTGGACCCCCAAAACGAGAGGCTCCCCTGCCAGCATCTGCCTCTCCTGGGTCAGATTAGGGAGGCTCACCAAAGTCGCTCAGCATTTTCTCAGGCACAGCCGCCTCCGACTGCCAGCCTGGATGTGGCCCAGAGCGCTGAAGGGGAAACAAAGGGAGGAAAAGAAAAGAGAATGGAGAGGAAATGCTTTGGGGCACCATCTGCACAACATCTGGAGACCCAGGAGAACAGAAGGGCTCTGATCAACAGGAACCATGTGTGTCCCCTCCCCGCACAACATGTTCCAGTGGCGCCACGCTGGGTGGGATGTGGGCTTGCGCAAGGCCAAAGCACATGGCTGCGGGGAGGAGAAAAGCAGGTCCACTGAACTCCAGGCTGAGAACCATAGAGTTGTAGGCTTGGAAGGGACCCCCAAGGGTCATCCAGACCAACCCCCTGCAATGCAAGGAATCTCTTAAAAACCTCCGAGGAAGGAGAGCCGCTTCCAGCCTTCTCACTATTTCATGGGTGGGATTCCAGCACAAACCAGCAAACCGGTCTGGAAACCAAGCCGTGCGACAGAGTCCCCCATGATATTATTGCAGGGAGGCTGGTAAAATTCAGGCTAGGCAACGTTTCTGTTAGGAGGATTTGTAGCTGGTAGACCATCCGAACCCAAAGCGGACTCAGCAAAGGGTCTTCATCATCCTGGGGAGAAAGTGACAAGTGGGGTGCTGCAGGGTGCTGGGTCTTGTTCGACATTGTTATATAACTGAAGGAATCCAGGGGAAGCCCATCATATTTGCAGACATCACCAAACTGGGAGGGTTAGCTAATTATTACCTGAGAAGATAGGATCAGGATGACCTTAACAGATTGCAGAATTGGGCCACAAGTAACAAAATGAATTTCAATAGGGACACATGTCAGGTTCTGCACTTAGGCAAAAAAGATGAAGCAAAATGAAAATTCCAAGTTTGGATAATTATCACTTACTGTTTGGGAGTGTTTTTTTGAAGTTTCCTTAATCCTCCCCCTAGATTTAATAGCAAACAAACTATTTTGAGTTATATAAATGTATTTTTTTCCTTCTGAGGAAACTGATAGATCGTAACAGTGAAACGTGAATCTTAGCCGGAAACTCGTCAAGGTTATTTGGAAGTTTATCTTGAGTTATTTCTTGTTATCTGGAGTTATTTGGAAGGTTTTCTCGAGTTATTTATATCTCTTTGAATTAGTTTATTACGTTTTTGAGTATTTTTTCTCTTAAGCAAGTCTGTTCTCGAATCATTAAATATATTGTTTGTTTTAGCATCACTATATAAATATACGCTCATCTCGTTTCAGGGATCTTTCACAGTGTAGACTTCCTTTTTTGTAACTGAGGTTCTGCACTTAGGCAGGAAGAACCAGGTGCACAAATATAAGATGGGAGACAGAAGAATGTGTGAAAAGGATCTAGGGGTCTTGGTGGACCACAAGCTGAACATGAGTCAACAGTGTGATGCAGCAACAAAAAAGGCTAATGCTATTCTAGGCTGCATCCACAGAAGACTAGTGTTCAGATCAAGGGAAGTAATAGTACAGTGGTACCTCGGGTTGTGACCCAGGAACCCAGGTAGTGCTGTGGGTTAAACCACAGAACCTAGGGCTTGCTGATCAGAAGGTTGGCGGTTCGAATCCCTGCGACGGGGTGAGCTCCCGTTGCTCGGTCCCAGCTCCTGCCCACCTAGCAGTTCAAAAGCACTTCAAAGTGCAAGTAGATAAATAGGAACCGCTCTGGCGGGAAGGTAAACTGCATTTCCGTGCGCTGCTCTGGTTCGCCAAAAGCGGCTTTGTCATTCTGGCCACATGACCCGGAAGCTGTACTCCAGCTCTCGGCCAATAAAGCAAGATGAGCGCCGCAACCCCAGAGTCGGACACGACTGGACCTAATGGTCAGGGGTCCCTTTACCTTTACCTCGGGTTAAGAACTTAATTCGTTCTGCAAGTCCGTTCTTAACCTGAAACTGTTCTTAACCTGAGGTACCACTTTAGCTAATGGGACCTCCCGCGCAGTCGCCACACGATTTCTGTTCTCATCCTGAAGCAAAGTTCTTAACCCAAGGCACTATTTCTGGGTTAGCGGAGTCTGTAACCTGAAGCATCTGTAACCTGAAGCGTCTGTAACCCGAGGTACCACTATACTGCTCTATTCTGCCTTGGTCAGGCCACACCTGGAATACTGTGTCCAATTCTGGGCACCACAATTTAAGAAGGAGGTTGACAAGCTGGAACATGTGCAGAGGAGGGCAACCAAGAGGATCAAGGGTCTGGGAACTAAGCCTTATGAGGAGCGCTTGAAGGAGCTGGGTATGTTTAGCCTGGGAAAGCAGAGACCGAGAGGAGAAATTATAGCTACCTTCAAACATTTTAAGGGCTGTCACATGGAGGAGGGAGCATGCTTGTTTTCTCCTGCTCTGGAGGGTAGGACTCGAACCAGTGGCTTCCAGTTGCAAGAAAGGGGGTTCTGACTAAACATTCAGAAAAACTTTCTGACAGTAAGAGCTGCTCGGCAGTGGAACAGTCTCCCTTGGGAGGTGGTGGCCTCTCCTTCCTTGGGGGTTTTTAAGCAGAGGTTGGGTGGCAATCTGCCAGGGATTCTTCAGCTGTGATTCCTGCATTACAGGGGGTTGGACTAGATGTCCTTTGGGGTCCCTCCCAACTCTGGAGTCCTATGAATCTATTCCCCAAGCTGCAGGTCCTAATCCTCCCTTTGCCCTTTCCACCAAGGGCACAAGGCAGCTCAAGAGGCCAGGCAGCTGGGTCAACCTGGGAGCTAAATGCAGGAATTTAATCCGTCCCGCAACTGAACTCTCAGGAAGGCATCGTGACTGCCAAGCCATTTACAAGGGCATAGCAGCTCTGAAGAGCTCACGCCAGCTCCCACCTTCCCTCCTTGTAAGAGCCATCACAGAACTTACCTCCCCAAGTCACAAGAGCAGGGTGACTGGAACTGGGACACCCCAAATCTAAGACTCTTAAAGAAAACCAAAATAAAATCTGTACCAGGGACAACAAAATTCTCGACTCCTAGCGAAGCAGCCGCGTGCTCTTGTTGTGTTTTAATTGCACGCAACAATGAGAACTAGCCACTTGCCTTTTCTCCCTTTCTAATTTCAACCTGAAGCTCATGCCAAAGTCCAAAATCCGCAGGGAGCAGGAGGCCTCCTGCCCTTTATCGATTGCCAGCTGACAGGGGTTTTGTGCAAATACAGTTCAGGCAACTCTCTCAAAAAAATAAAAGCAACAAAGACTGGGGTGCTTTAGTTGAGATTCCTGCATTTCAGGGGTTGGACTAGATGACCCTTGGGGGTCCCTTCCAACTCTACAATTCTATGAAATCTTGAGATCGCCTCCAGATCACAAGAGTTAAAACGGGCCTCTCCAATCCTATTTCCACAGTCATTTCCTTGCCTCCCCATGCGGGGATTTGACCAAAGAATAAACACAGGGCAAGGCAGCCCAGAGAAGTCTCTGGTTTTTATACTGGAAAGGGAGCCTGGGGAGAAGGAGGCAAACTGCCCTGCTGGGGAGGAGAACAGGGAAAGCAGGTGGAGAGCAATCACGCCTAGTTTGGTCCTGTGGTTTGGCTCGCTTGCTCGAGTGCTCCGGAGCTATCAGTACCCAGGAATCCTCCTTCGCTACAGAAAGGAGAAAATATGGAAAGCATTTCATAGAATGCTTTCAGGGGAAAATATGCAAGCATTTCATAGAATCATAGAATTGCAGAGTTGGAAGACACCAAAGGGTTATCCAGTCCAACCTCTTGCAATGGGGGAATCACAGCATTTTATGCCACACAGGCAGGGTACTTGGGACTGGTGCACCCCAAATCTAAGATCCATAAAGAAAAGAAAACCTGTACCAGAGACAGCAAAATTCTCTTAGCAGAGCAGCCACATGTTGCCGATGTTAAATTGTGTATAATGAGGACCAACAACTTGCTGGTTGTTTTTTTCTCATTCTAGTTTCAAACGGAAGCTCACGGCCAAAGCCAAATTCTGCAGGGGCCCGGGGACGGTTTGTGCAGCTCTTGACAGGTCTGAAACAAGTGTCTTCATCTACCAGCCTGCTCAGAAGCAGCCCACCTCAGATGTTTCTGACTATGACTCCCCCCCAGTCCGCTTTCCGCTACCCATGCAACACCCTCTGTGGACACCACAACTCTGCCTCGACAAAGCAGTACAATTATCCGTTCCAAGACAGAACTGTTTATAAGAGAAGGGAAGCGGTTTGTGAGTGGGGTGGTTGTTGTTTAGGAGGAGATACAGGGTCTGTTCATCCCCCTTGCAGATTATTTGTTAGCATGAGATGTTTTCCCGTACTGCTATAATCCACAGAAATTCTGAGAGCTTTCCAAACGCTCCTTTTACAAGGTCTGCAGTTTTTGCGCTCGTGTTGCAAACCGCGGAGCCAACATTTCATAAAATATAATTTAAAAGCACCCCACAGGAGCCCACTTCCTTCCTCAACAGGCTCTAGATATGGCTTAAGTCAGTCCCATCTGACTGACGCAACCTTCAGATCAGAGTATAGTGAGTATAGATTGCCTGTTGCCTGAACAGACAAGACAAGGAACTCTACACAACAGGGGGTGCATCATTCAGGCCCCCCCCCAATCTCCCCACCGGCATTTCACTTACCCATCAAAGCCTCTGCCTTCTCTTGCGCCCCTTTATCTCCTTGTCCTGCCATGTGGGGCTCCCACATTTGCTCTCCAGCAGAGAGAGGAACGAATTCCAGAAATTGCAGTGTGCACACTCTGGCTGTGCTGTTTTGCTGGGCTGGCCGGCTGCCGCCGCCGCTGCTGCTGCTCTTACACGCCAGGAGGCCCGAGCGAGTGTTGTTGACACACGCAGACAACCTCTCTCGGTTGCTTTGGCTGCTGCACACTGGCAGGGACAATGCGCTCTCTCGTGGCCGCACGCTGCCAAGGCGGCTGCTCAGGTAGAGCTGCTGCTGTTAATCCAGAGAAGAGCCCAGCAAACAGCGAGATAACATTGTTGTGGCTCCCAGGGCAGGCAGAGAGAGACAGGCAGCTGTTAGATCGCCAGGCTGGCAACTCGCACACTGCGCAGAACTCCGCACGAGGAGGACATCAGGAGCAGCTGCGGCAACCCACAGGACCACACAGGGATGCTTAACACCAGGGCTGGGGTTTACGGCCCATCGCGGGGCCCCCCAGCTCGCCTATCAAGGCTCTCTTTTGCATGGCACGCACACCGCTGGGAGTTTGCAGAGCCAAGATCTCTTGGCGGAGATAGAGGCTGCTGGAGCAATCCAGATACAAGCAGAGGGGAGAACAAGGCGTTTGTGACGCACCGCGAGGGCTTAAGACTTCATGCAACTTCTAGGAATTTGCAGGGGTTTGTTTCCGCAGGGAAGACGGTCCTGCAGTAGGTTCAGTCCATGCAGAAGTAGGGGGAAACGCACACAAAACGATGCTTCAGCTTGCAACACACAGTCTTAAAACTTCTAGGACTTGGAGCGGAAAGGATGCACAGCAGGCCAGGAACGGGGAAAACTGCGCAAAGAGGCTTGCAGATGAGAGAAAGGCGATGGCAATCACAGACTTGGAAGGGGCCAACAGGAGGTCATCTAGCCCAACCGGTTCAGGCAGGACCTCTCAGCCGCCTCTGCCACAACGGGAATGGATTCTGCCCCCTTTGCAGCAGATCCAGGGTCCTTGAAGAGCCCCTCAGTTTTCCAACCGGCCCTGATTGAGCTTTCAGGGTCTGCTGGCTTGGATCTTCCGGGGAATTGGGGAGGGGGGCTTTCCTTGGCAGCCCCCTCCTAGCCCTGCAGGGGCTGCCTCCTGCCCGCGTCCCCTTGCCCTTCCTGCAGCCCCCAGCCCAAGCCGCCCAGCTCCTGCCGCTGCTCCTGGACCCCCCGCCTCAGCCCCCCCACCTCCTGCACCCCCTGGCCCAAGCCCCCTTCCTGAGAGGCCGAGTGCTGCACCGCCTGCCGGACCTCCTGCCCTCCGGGCTCAAGGCCTGGCGCCGGGCTCACATCCCGCTCGCCATGGGGCTGGTGCTGGCCCCACAGGCCCACCTCCTGGCCCAACCCGGCCCGCCCCTCCTGCTCCTGGCGGCCCCCCAGGCTCGGGCCTTCCTCCTGCTGGCCTGCCTGGCCCAGACCTTGCTCCTCCAGCAAGCCTGCTCCCCACGGACCCCCAAGCAGCTCCTCCTGCTCCTCCTCCTCCCAGAGCTCCCCCAAAGGCGGGTGCTCCTCTTCCACCCCACAGCGCTCCGGCCGCTGGCCAGCTGACCCCTCCTGCACTCCAGCGCCCCTTGCCAGCTGCCTGTCGCCTGCCCACTGCACCTGCCCCGATGGCTCCTGGGGGCTCCTCGCCCGCCTCTCCCCCACCCCACTCTGCAGCCACTCCTCGGCCTCCTCCTGCTCAGCCCTAAAGACCCCCAGCCAAGAGCCTCCCTCTGCCCGCCCCCCAAGGGGTTCTCTCTCCCTGGCCTGGCTCTGCTCCTGAACCCCGCAACGCAGGACTTCCTCCTGCACCCCCGCCCCCAAAGCCTCCTCCTGGACCCCCACCGCCAAGCCCCACGCCTCCTGGACCCCCTGCCCCAGTCCCAGCGCCTCCTGCTGGCAGCAAAGCCCTCGCCTGGCCCGCACCTCCGGCCGCCGGATGGCTCAAGGGGGAGCCATCTCACCCCACCGCCTAAAAATGGTCACCTTGGGACACCCGACCCCTTCTTCTCCAGACGGCAGCCCAGCCCCACGAACTCCCTCTCCTGCTCTGTCACCTGCGCCCCAAAGCCTCCCCAACCCCCTCCTGTCCCAGCCGCTCTTCCTTTCCCCGACCGGCCCCCCCGGGCGCTCCGTCCGGCCCTCCTCTTCACTAGTCCACCTTGACGCCTGCAAAGCGCCCTCCTTCCTCCTCCAAGCTCCCCTTTTCTCCCTTCTAAGACTCCCCCCGCTTTCCTGCCCCCCAAAAAGTACCCCCCAATTTTTAAAAAATAACTTTTCCCCCCTCGATCGCCTTTGCCAGCAGCCCCTTCCTCACTTTCCGGGCGCGCCCGAGCGTCGCCCTCCCAGCCCGGCAGCGGCCTCTGCGCCACCCGGCCCGGCTCGGCTGGCCAAAGTCGCCCGGAGCGTGGGTCGCCTTGTTCCCTTCGCGCTTCGCTCCGCCTCCGCCGCCTCCCTTAAAGGAGCCTCGGCTCTGCAAAACAAAGGAAAGAAAAAAGTGGGGGGCCGCAGGGCGAGCGGGCAAGGGGGGGTCCAATCACGGAAAGTGGGGGGTGTCGAGAGCCAGGGAGAGGAAGGAGAGGGGTTCGCTCAAGGGGTCTCTTTGCGCCTCGCTTCTGCGCCCAGGGCGCACCGAGGCGGCCCGGGGAGAGCTGGAAGGAAGGGGTTAACGTGAGTTTGTGCCCAAAAGGAGGGTGGTGGGGGTGGCAACCCTCCCCCATTCATTAAGTCACTGCCCGGGTTATGTAACAGGCTTGCGATGACTGCGCACACCGTCGGGACAGGCGAAGGGCGAGCCCCCGGAGGAGGAGGCGGCGGCGCCAGGCCGGAGTGGTCCAGCCGTTCCTGCATCCCCGCATCCTCCGACCCCAGAGAGACGCGCACTCGCCCCCCGCCCACTCCCACCCCCAGGATGATGCCGACGGGGAAGTTGTTGACTGGCCGCCAATAGCTAATGGCTCTTTGGGTTTTGGATCCAGGTTTCAAAGGCAGAGTGAGACCTTAAGGGGTTTGGGGACGCGCCGAGAGTTTTAACAGGGGCTGGGGGTGCTCTCCATCCAGGCGTGAAACGGCGGCCTCCAACGGTCAGACCGCAAAAGTTTCGATTCACCCAGGATGACCTTTCCTGCCCTGTGTATTTTATTAAATCTACGGTTTTTAACCTCTTGCTTTTAATCGCTGTTTTTTAAATTGATATTTTATGTTACTGGGTAAACTGCTTAGAGGCTGTTTGTTTTTCATGGAGCACTATATTATTTATTTGATACATTATATTCTGCGCTCCCCTACCACAAGGGCAGCAAACATCAATAAGAATAATAATTAATAATAAATAATAATAATAATAATAATAATAATAGAATCTTTAAAACATTTAAAAAAAACAATTCCAATCCAGTAGCAGCCTGGAAAATATCTCAGCCTTGCTAAATAAACATAGATACCTGTTTCAATTAGCATCTCACAAACATGAATAGTTTTCAAGGTGGGGGTGGGGAGGTCTTTAAGGAGGGGGAGTCGATATAGGTAGGTAGGTAGGTAGGTAGGTAGGTAGGTATAGATAGGTAGGTAGGTAGGTAGGTAGGTAGGTAGGTAGGTAGGTAGATACCGGTAGATAGATAGATAGATAGATAGATGGGTGGGTAGGTGGGTAGGTAGATAGTCAGTTCACAACACCAGCATCTCTAGCCAACTCAGGGAACAGTCCTATACTGAACAAGCCAGCCATTTGCCACCCTCTTGCCTTCTAGATGTGGTTGGGTTCAAGACTCCCATCAGCCCTATCCAGAAGACCCAATTGCCAGGAATGGTGAGGGTCATGGTCCTCCATCACCGGAAGGATCAAAGGTCACCCATCCTTGATCTAGAAGATCTTGCCCCATAATGCCAATTTTATTCCAGGCATTTCTAAAGAACTCTGCAGACACAATGACTAGAAGCTTTTGGCACAGTCCAGCAGAAGTTCTCCAGTCCTGGTTGTGATGAAGGGGAGTCTTTTAACAGAATGACTAGTGTGCTCTTGCACAGCTCCCATTCATTTTAATTAGGCTTGTGCAGGTGATCTTCCTATTGGAGCATCCTCTTTTACAAAAACATCCCAGACTTCACAGCCTTAGGTTTGTGTGCACATTATCTTTTTGCACTGTCTCCAGTGTGCTCCAATCACTGGTGTTTGAAGCCAAGTACTCATGATATTAGGGATGCGGGTGGCGCTGTGGGTTAAACCACTGAGCCTAGGGCTTGCCGATCAGAAGGTTGGTGGTTCAAATCCCCGCAACGGGGTGAGCTCCCATTGCTCGGTCCCTGCTCCTGCCAA
The DNA here is from genome assembly GCA_034642065.1 of Darevskia nairensis. Lineage (NCBI taxonomy): Eukaryota > Metazoa > Chordata > Lepidosauria > Squamata > Lacertidae > Darevskia > Darevskia nairensis. Next base: position 33,303 of record JAWWNI010000591.1, read on the forward strand.
CCTAGCAGTTCGAAAGCACGTCAAAGTGCAAATAGATAAATAGGTAGCGCTGCAGCGGGAAGGTAAACGGCGTTTCCGTGCGCTGCTCTGGTTTGCCAGAAGCGGCTTAGTCCTGCTGGCCACATGACCTGGAAGATGTACGCCGGCTTCCTCGGCCAGTAAAGCGAGATGAGCGCCGCAACCCCAGAGTCGTCCACGACTGGACCTAATGGTCAGGGGTCCCTTTACCTTTACTCATGACATTATCCGTAATCCACATCAGTCCTATAGTTGCTTGAATAATACTCCTGTTGGGTATGTTTTCCTTCAAACTGGCTTGCCTCCAAGTTGAAAACATAAGCCACATTCCCTCCGCAGTTAAGCTGAGGTGTGTGCATTTGAGACAGCTGTTGCACATGCCTAGATGACAGCTTTATGAATGGGAGTTTCGGGGGGGTTGCCAGTTTGGGGAAACCAAACAGGTCACGCGCATCAGGTGAAGACATCCCCGTCCCGCTCTCCAGTGTGCATAACATTTTGTAAATGCAACTTTAAATGCGCTGCGTTTTAAGCCACCAATGTTTACATAGCCTGAGTGATACGCCGTAAGGCTTTCCATAGAACTGCAGGTGGGTTGAAAAGCCTTGAGTGTTGCACTCTGCCTCTGTTATGGACTTTCTCACAAAGAGGAGGCATTTATTGCAACAGCCTCTGACTCCCTAAGGGGAAAGAAAACAAAAACAGGGCAGGAGTGATCTCATTTCTGTGCCCAGACTTGCATCTGTTGTACGGACGAAACCTGAACCGTCTCGTTCAATAACTTAATCTGGTGCTGCTGCTCCAGAAGCTTGGCTGCAAATCAATCCAATTCCCTGGAAAGCACCTCGTCCTGTGCTGAAGGTCTTTTTTTTGCTAATCTGGCACAGCAGGTGTTCTTCCACATCCTAAATCTGTCCCCTATTCTTAATCATTATGCATTGCAAATCAGGGTATCAGATTCCTCCTATGCCCTCCCCGTCTCTGCTTTCTAGCTCTTCTGTGTGACGTCACTCAGTGGCACTTACACAACTGTCTAGGTTTGCATGAATGCATGCAGCACCCCTCTGGTGGCCTGCACCCCTCTTCAGAGACAAAATGGGCTGCGAACTAAACACGACCAATTTCAGAAGCGCAGCTGAATTAACAAAAGGGTTTTGTGTGATATATTATTTACAACTAGCTGACCCGGCCACGCCTTGCTGTGGCTATGTGTGTGAATGCTGTGGTGTTGATGGCTGCGTCTGTGGGTGGTGGTAGGAGAGGAGAGGGCCGGCAGCGGCTGTGGGGATGGTGTCCGGCCTGCCTTTCATGGCAGCTGCGGTGGGGAAGTGGACAGCGGGTGGCCCAGGCTGGCTCTGATAGCGTCGGCGTCAGCGGCTGTGGAGAAGGGCCGGGCCTGCCTTTCATGGTGGCGGGGTGGCTAAGGGGCCTGGGCGACGGTTGGGCTGGGCCTGCATTTGATGGCGGTGAGGTCCGGCCTGCCTCGTACGACGGCGGCGGTTGGGACCGGCCTGCCTGTCATTAGCTATTTCAGAGCTGTGGCTGAATTTGTGAAACTGAAGAAGTTCCCGTGTTCAACTTCCGTCTGCCCCTTCTCTTTCCCCACCCCCGTTTCCAATTACCCTCTTCCCGGCCCCCCCTTTCAATTATCGGTTTGCGAGCTTGCAAATGGCCAACGGAGCTCTGAGGTTTTGCTGTGATGTGTAATAGCTGCGCCAGTTTTTTGTTTTTGTAGCTGTAGTACCAGTATAGCCGTCGCTAGAGGGCGCTGTTTTGCTGGTGATGTCATATGTGCGTGCCAATTTTTTTTTTTGCGTCTTTTCTTTATTTTAGGTATGTCAGGTGTGGTTTTTTTGAATTTTTATTATGCCAGATCCTTTCTTGATGGTCATGGTACGCTGTGTCCTAATTTGATGAGATTTGGTCCAGTGGTTACGGAGCACGGTGGTGTCCGCCGCGCACGCAATTGGAACATTTTTATATATAGATCTCTCTGTTCTGTGCCTCAGTTTCATAGGGTAACCCCCCCCCCAAGTTCTCTGCCTGTTGCTAAGGTTTATGATCCAGCTTTCAAACAAATTGGTTCAGGGCACCTAAACAATATATTATTTCAAAGTGCAGTGAAATGACTAATGTGTAAACGTAAGTTCAGTGCAGCATGTCTCTTAAAGCAGTATAAAAATAATGCATGCGAAGAGAGAATAAAACAGATCGACAAAAGTTTTAAGAAGCCCTCATCTGGCACTGGGAAGACATCAGAGTGGGTGCTAGGTGAGCCTGTTCAGGGAGATTTTTCCAAATCCAGGGGCCACCACCAAAAATACCCTTTCCCTGGTAACCACCCATTGGAGCTCAGATGGCACGGGTAATCAGAAAAGGGCTCTGGCGGTGATATCAAAGCACATGCGGAGGCAGGTAATCTTTCAGATATTTTGGCCCCAAACCAGGAAGGAATTTAAAGATCACTTTGATCAGGACCCAGTCTTACAAATTTGTTTTGAGTGCTCTTTGTGAGCCAGGGGACAGGTCATAGCACAGTGGGAGAGCATCTCTTTGGAGGCAGGTGGTCCCAGGTCCACCCCCTGAGCTCTCCAGATAAGGCTTGCAAATGCTCCTGCCTAAAACCCTGCAGAGCTGCTGCCAGTCAGTGTAGACGATGCTGAGCTAGATGGATCAATGGTCTGACTCTGTATTAGGCAGCTTCCTTCTCCAGAGTCACACCCTGACAGCAGAATGCCCTCCTCCCAGAGTCTTGGATGGCTATAACCCTTGTGAGCTCTTGTTGCCTGGTCAAACCTTTTGTTTCAGGCCTGGTGTTAGCTGGTGCCAAGATTATACAGTGGTACCTCGGGTTACAGATGATTCAGGTTACAGACTCCGCTAACCCAAAAATAGTACCTCGGGTTAAGAACTTTGCTTCAGGATGAGAACAGAAATCGAGTGGCGGTGGCACGGCGGCAGTGGGAGGCCCCATTAGCTAAAGTGGTGCTTCAGGTTAAGAACGTTTTCAGGTTAAGAACGGACCTCCGGAACGAATTAAGTACTTAACCAGAGGTACCACTGTATTCTGATTTATTGCTCTTTTACTTGGCATGGTTTAACTTTGTTTTATTATACTGCATTCATATTTTTTTTTATAAATTTATATGTCACTGCTCATTAAAAAAATGATCAGAGTGGTTTACAGCAAATTGTACATATGATTAACAAGTTAAAATCAGAAACCAGCTAACTATTGTGGATAGATGTATTATCATTTCCTGAACGAACCTGCTCTGCACTCACCCTGATAATTTTTGCCTGGCTGGAAAATATAATTGAACTCTGATAATACCTGCTTGCCTGGATGCAAAACAGAGAGGGGTCTGTGGATATGTGTAGAAACTACCCTACTGCACAAATGTAAACTTTGTGTTCATTGCTCTGCCTGTTTTTCCTTCTGCCCCCTCCCCCGGCATGTGGCCCCCCCAGAAAGTCGCCCAGAAGTGAATAAGGCCCTCAGATTGAGAAAAAGGTTATCCACCAGAGCCTTGCAGGATGGAGATTGCACAAAAAGGCTCCCCCCCCACCCCAGCTGCTTTGGGGTCAAAGGCAGCACTAGCAAACCCAACCACTGATAATTTATTTTCACCTGGAAAAAAACCTCACAAGGTTGTTGTGAAGATGAAATGGGGAGGAACAGAACTGTGTACACCACTTTGAGATACTTGGAAGTTAAATGTGGCATATAAATGTAGTAGTAGTAGTAGCAGCAATAATAATAATAATAATAATAATAATAATAATAATAATAATAATTACACATTTCCCCTCTGCAAATGCCTTTTTGCCAGAAGTTCCCATGAGCAGTGCTGCAGTGTCCAGTGCTACAGGACAAAAGGTGTTAGAACATGGCATTTTTTTCTCTCTCGTCTGTACAAAGCACCTTCTACAACTGGGAAACAGACTAAAGGTAAAGGTAAAGGGACCCCTGACCATTAAGTCCAGTCGTGTCCGACTCTGGGGTTGCGGCGCTCCTCTCGTTTTATTGGCCGAGGGAGCCGGCGTACAGCTTCCGGGTCATGTGGCCAGCAGGACTAAGCCGCTTCTGGCGAACCAGAGCAGCGCACGGAAACGCCGTTTACCTTCCCACCACAGCGATGCATATTTATCTACTTGCACTTTGACGTGCTTTTGAACTGCTAGGTGGGCAGGAGCTGGGACCGAGCAACGGGAGCTCACCCCATCGCAGGGATTCAAACCGCCGACCTTCTGATCAGCAAGCCCTAGGCTCTGTGGTTTAACCCACAGCGCCACCTGCGTCCCGGGAAACAGACTACCAGTAGGAGCCCCTAGATCAGGTGCCCTCTAGTCTGCGCCACGGACAACTCTTCTAAAAGTTCCATCTCTTTGTGAGACCCAAATGTGTATATACCCAGTCGCTGCCAGGAGTACCGTCGAACTAGACAACCTTCCCCAAACTGGCGCCCTCCAGATATTTTGGATTACAACTCCCAGCATGCAGAGGCTCTGCTGGCTGGTGGGAATTATAGTGCAGAGCATTTGCAAGGCATCAACTTAGTAAGGTTACTGCAAAAAATAAGCATGGGCTTATTCCAGTTTTAAAACAGCTGCACTGGGTGCCAGTTCATTTCCAGGCCCAGTTTAAAGTGCTCACATTAGAGTTTAAATGACCCAGGCCCCAAATACCAGAAATCTCCTTCCCTACAGACCCTCTTGGGTGCTAAGAACAGCAGAGGATGCCCTCTCAGTTATTTCATTCATTACATTTCGATCCTACCTTCTTCTCCAAGGAGTGCAAGGTGGTGCGACTGGACTTCCACTCATGTAATTTCCCCAACAACCCTGCAAGGTAGGTTAGCTTGAGAAGCAGTGATCAGCCCAAGGTCACCCAGCGAGCTTCCTAGCCAAGTGTGGATTTGAATCCTCGGCTCCCAGGTCCTAGTCTGACACTCTACACCACACTGGATTGTTTCACCATCCTCAGAAGTTTGGGTCTGGTGCCCCCCAAGCCGTGGAACTCCCTCCCCCCAGAGGTGCATCTGGCAGAGCTCCTAGAGCAGGGGTGTCAAACTCAAATTCATCGGGGGCCGCATCAGCAGTTTGGTCACCCTCAAAGGGCCGGTTGTATCTGTAGGACTACGTGTCCACTCTTTACTATCATAAATTATTGTCACTGCATTCAATTATTACTGCTTTTTGTATTTTAAATATATATTACATATATATGTGTGTATGATTATATATAACATATTTCATTTTCAACTGCATATTACTCAGTATGTGTGTGTATATATAATAATAATATAAGGTTTCAGGGGGAGGGGGGCATGTCCAGGGAGGAATTAAGGGGCAAAGGGGGATATTTTAGTAAGGTTTCAGGGGGAGGGGGCATGTTCAGGGAGGAATTAAGGGGCAAAGGGGGATATTTTAGTAAGGTTTCAGGGGGAGGGGGCATGTTCAGGGAGGAATTAAGGGGCAAAGGGGGATATTTTAGTAAGGTTTCAGGGGGAGGGGGCATGTTCAGGGAGGAATTAAGGGGGAAAGGGGTATAGTTTAGTAAGGTTTCAGGGGGGGATGTTCAGGGAGGGATTATGGGGGGAGGGAGCATGTTCCTCACTCGTTTCTGAGGGAAGCCGGAGAGTTGCTGGCGAGTCCGGCAAGAGGCTTCCTTTCTGCGGGTGACTCAGCTCACAAGATGAAGTGGGAAGGAACGTGCAGCGAACGGGAGAGCAGCTTTGGAAAGCCCGCGAGGCCAAAACGGCCGAAAATCAAAAGCCTTGCCGGGCTCACCCGGCAAGGAAAAAATGGTGCGGGGGGGCTTCCCCGACGCGGCAAAAAGCCGCGCTGGGCCAAAACGGCCCGAAAATCAAAACCCTTGCCGGGGTCTCCCGGCAAGGATAAAATGGTGCGGGGGGCCTCTCCGACGCGGCAAAAAGCCGCGCGGGGCGCCCCCAATGCAGCAATAAGCCGCGCTGGGCCAAAACGGCCCGAAAATCAAAAGCCTTGACGGGCTCACCCGGCAAGGAAAAAATGGTGCGGGGGGCTTCCCCGAGGCGGCAAAAAGCCGCGCTGGGCCAAAACGGCCCGGAAAAAAAAAACCTTGCCGGCCGCCCACCGCCAATCAGCGCGCGCTCACGGGCCACATGACGAGGTCTCGCGGGCCGCATTTGGCCCGCGGGCCTTGTCCTTGACACCTGTGTCCTAGAGGATGCTGAAGATACAACTAATTACTGCTTGAGGTGTATGTTCTTAGGAGCCACCCGATACCTGTGCAAGTTGTTTTGAACTGATTTTAATACTGTTTTGAACTGTGCTTTAATTGTTCTAACCTGCCCTGGGACCTTAGGGGGAAGGGTGAGTAATTATAGCAATAGTATATGGGCATGGCTTAGAAGCTGCGCCAGGATGTGGGGCAGAGCAGCAGTGAAAGGCAAACTGGTGTCTTTCCATTCCAAACATTTCACAACCCCTTTCTCCCTTGAGTGTAAAAACAGAGCTGGGGCAAATCTAGTTTCACCTTCCAGATCCAAGTCCTGCAAGTTGAACATACATTGCCTCAGGCCTCCCTACAGTCCTGAGTCCCTGTTGACATCTCCACGCCCTGTGATCTAGCCTGTCGGGTCTCTGATTCGCCACAGAGGAGCAAACTGGCTTGGCACATTGGGCCGCAACTACCCTAAATCTGCCAGAAGGGGCTCTGCGAGGCTGGAGATGGCTCTGGGCTGTTGCACCGTCTGTTCGATAGCTGAGAAGGAAGGTTGTACGTGCAGTCTGTGCTGCTGCTGGTGTGCGAGACACAGCCGGCTCAGGACAGGATCACAGCTCCTTTTATAGCAAGAGCTGCTCCAGATGCCTATGCAAAGGAGGGAAATGTCACACTGCAAGCCGGAAATGGGACCTTTCGTTTACATGTTGCAGTGACCCAAGACCGATTCGGAAACCAACCACCGCCTTGGCACGAGGTTGCAAAAGAGAAATCAGTTTGCCATTGACAAGGCAGAGGTAGGGATAGCAGAGGGGGCACGTCCTGTTCTTTGCACAACCAGCCGTTGTGCAAGACTGGGCCTGTCCTCCTCTGCCTGATCATGGCACTGCCTTGAGAAGGTGGGTCTGCCAAACACTTTGCTTGCCAGGAACATCATCCTAGCCTGCTTAGCCACTCTCAGCCCACATACAGGCCCTAAAACATTTGGCTAGTAAACAGGGGCCCTTGCTCCCAGGGGCACTTGAGTAACTCACTCACATGCCTTCCTCTGCAGGATGGAGAATTTGGAAAGCATCTTGGCTTTCAGTCCTGGGAAACCTGCCCCTGCCTTGCTCACCTCTTTATGCCTGGGCTTGGGAGGACAGGGCCCTGACTGACTGCAGTTACAAAAACTGAACCTGAACAGATGCTTGGGCCTTGCAAATGCAGGGCTTGGAGGTTTGCAGGAGTGTAACAAAAAACCCTTTTTGCCTAGCTGCCTCTTTAACTGCTCCACACCTGTCATACATCAGGCTTGGCCATCTTAGCCTTGAACCAATGGGTATTTTCAAATGAAATAACCTGTTTTTGTCGCAATGCAAATTTGAAATCCCCCCACTTTCAACCTGAGGTGTCGGTCCTGCTTATATATCCCCCAATAAGGTGGGTACACAATGCAAAAGCCTCTCTAAGATGCTATGAGGTGGGGAATCTATGCAAGGATGAGCCCCTGAAGATTGGCCTTTACGTAATGGAGTTGGTATGGCTTGTACATGCAAGTTTGTAACATGCAGTGAGGTTACGCCTTTTCATACGTGGACTCTACTCGGATAAAAATGGAACTGAATTGGCTTTGAAATGGCATTCTCAGGTTCACAATGCTTCTGACATTAGTACAGTTTGGGCTAGACAGGAAACTCCTAATCAAACTAACTTAACTGACAGGGATCTCAAAGCACACTCAAAATGTGGTCTGCACTTTTTATTTCTGGGCAGGCCATTGAACAAGCCGGTAATTAGCAGCTTCCTAGGAACCCAGGTGGCGCCTAGGGCTTGCTGATCAGAAGGTCGGCGGTTCGAATCCCTGTGACGGGGTGAGCTCCCGTTGCTCGGTCCCAGCTCCTGCCCACCTAGCAGTTCGAAAGCACGTCAAAGTGCAAGTAGATCAATAGGAACCGCTCTGGCAGGAAGGTAAACGGTGTTTCCGTGCGCTGCTCTGGTTCGCCATGCTTTGTCATGCTGGCCACATGACCTGGAAGCTGTACGCTGGCTCCCTCGACCTATAGAACGAGACGAGCGCCGCAACCCCAGAGTCATCCGCGACTGGACCTAATGGTCAGGGGTCCCTTTACCTTTAGGAACCTGCATGTCCACTAACATAGCTTAATAAACCACTTCACAGTCAAGTCTTCCTTGTTCTTTATTGACAGTCAAGTCTTGCAGTTCTCATCAGCCATAACACCAAGATTACAACCCCCAACTCTAAATAATCTCATAGCACAACAGCACAAAACACAAATTTCAGAGATACACAAAGCTTATATATTTGAGATTCAGTTCAATTTTTTTTCAGTAACTATGTCTACGCTTTATTACCCAACCAAGATGCATGCAGCGCTATGGGAAGACCGCCACTACTTTGATGACCCAGCATTCACAGGCCTCATGAAACGGAGGGAAGAAAACCACGCATGGGAAATTACCAAGCTAGATTTTTTTCACTCACACACAAAAGGTTTGAAATGTAATTGACTTTATCTACACCAGCTTTAACCAACCTGGTGGTGCCCTCCAGCTGTTTTTAAACTACAATCCCCATGAGTCCCTGGAGCGGCAGGCACTACCAAGTTGGGTAAAGTTGGGGTAAACAGAATTACAACATGGAAGAGATATTACAAGAACACATGACTTTCCATCCTTGTGCCCAGCTCATCAAGCTTTCACCAGCACAAACCATGAAATCCCTGTGTGCGGAAGCTGCTCATTTAAGCAAAGAGCCTTAAAAGCAGCACTCATGAATAGTATGGAAAACATCTTTATCAGCCTGAGTTTTTGGAGAGCCAGAATACGCAACTTGTTTCTGTTGAGGAATATCTAAAGGGATGTTCCCACAGATGTTTGTACCAGATTTTTGTACCAGAAGCCAAGTAAAAAAAAAGTGAAGTGCAACAATCACAGTAGATTCAGTTATTTCAGTGCAGGCAACTGATCAGAATCATCCACTCAAGCTCTTGAAGCATTCCCAACTGACACCCACATTTTAACACAAATTTCTTTATAGCCATAAGCAACTCTTATATACATTCATCCAGCCATTTCTTGAAGTCTTAGAAGTAGATTTGAGCAAAAAAGAAGAGAAAGAAGGGTCAGGCTTCACCAAGAGTCAGCAAAAGCCCACTGCTCAGTCGTCTCCAAGGTTCTCAGCAATATAAAACTAGTTGTGGCAGCCGATTACTACCCTGGCCTTGCTCACAGTGTGGCAAGAGCCACTAAAGTAGTTACTGCATCCAGCACAAAGTGAGACCAGACAAAGACAGACAGTTGCAGATGTTTGAATATACATGTTAGATACTAACGATCATGCTCTGCAGGTGTTATTGCATGGTGAGCATTTACAAAAAAATTATGGGAAACACTGTCCCCGATAATTAAGACACCCTTAGTGCAACATATGGAGGTCACTGCCTCCGATATAACACTGTGGTAGGCAAAAACTACCTTGTTCTTTAACATTATGGGAGACACTGCTCCCGATAATGTGACCCAAGTTCTCATGATACATCGCAGTGCTGGAAGTTTCGCACAAGAGCTGCTGTTGGATTCAAGCACAGCTCAACACAAGCCTGCAATGGTTTGCATCAGCCTAAACACAACCAGGAGTCAGAGGACTGATGGAAAGCCCAAATGATGGGGCTCCAGATCTACTGAAGCACAAGGAAATCCCCATCTCATACTGGTTGCACCCAGTCAAAAGCTTTTCATTGAAAGGGTCAGGCAGAAGGTGCATCTCACAGCTTTCGCTCTAACTTCTGAGAGTGAAAAGCAAGAGTAACACTTCCTGGGATTTCCCTTCACCTGCTTGGACTGCATGCTCCAAGAGATGAAACAAAAGTCCCTAACCCCCCCCCCCCCCCCGGAATCCCAAATAATCTTCCAAAGGGATGGTGCTGTTGCAGGCCACTGAAGGCTTGGTGGCAAAAATTCCAGTTATCATGGTTGGATTGTACTAGCAGATGCTGCTTTATCAAAAACGACAGTATAACTGTCATAATTATGGAAGTCACTGCTTCCGATAATTATATTCTGTAGAAAAAACAAATACCATTTATAGTGAACACTGCCACTGATAAATAAATAAATAAATACCTCGATACCAAGTCTGCAGAGTCAGTCTCTCAAACAAGTGCTGCAAGTTAAGACTAGGCCAAGAGACTTCTCGTTTACTGAAAAAGGCCTCACAGCAAGGGCTTGAGTACAACCAGTCTCCTCGTAGGAGGAACGGTTATCATTTTAGTTTTAAAATAGTACCACAGGACCACTCAAGGTACTATAGCCTTCATTTCTTTGGCTTGGCCTTCCTTAGCACGGAAAGGAGCAAGTCACAGGAGTTTCACCTGGGACTCTCTCAATTCCTATTGGGAAGGCGAAAGGTTTCATTTTCATTCCTTGCTAGACAGATCTTATGTCAAGGTGTATTGGCTGTATCCCAGAGGCCAAGGGGTCTATGGAAGAGCTTCTGTGCCCAGGGGAGATACTTCCTAATAGGATTAAAGACATGGGAGCTTTTAGGCTCACAAGTCACACGGCAACTTTGCTTTAGAAGAGTCTGGGAGGTCAGGTTGAATTCATAAGAATCCAAGATCCCTTACAATTCTTATGAGTTCAATGCTGTGGTTGCTTTGTGTGCATCCCTTGGAAGAAATGCTTTACTCAGCCCAAGACCAGCCCTCTCAAATTTTGGGTTAGAGAGGCCAGCACATTTTAAAAGGTGAATCTACATATATCTATGTTCTCTGGGTCAGGACATTTTAACTTGCTTGGAATTGCTCAAGTTTCAGCCTGGACAACTAAAAATCCTCTGAAGGCCTAAGGGGACTTTGTTATGTGCTACTGGTTGAAAAGGAAGGGGTTCCCTGTTGCTGTACTTCAGAATTAATTTTAGCTTTCAACTTTCTCAGAACTCATTGTCTGTGTTCCAGATGTCACCAGAAAGGGCATTAGCAGCACTCTGGATTGTCCAGGTTGCCAGAGCAAGCTGGTTCCTGAACACATCTTCATTGAAGGCGCTCCTGTTTGTCTTCAAGAGACCCAAGTGGTCCAGCATCACCTGGAGAGTATGGGAGCCAGAACCAAAGAAGATGTGCCGGAGAGGAGTGTCTTTTGGAGAGACGTACGGGGAGAGGAAGTTGTACTCCACCTTAAGAGAGAGAGAGAGAAGCACAAGTGAAAAAGAGCTCTGGGATTAGGCAACCCTGACAGGTGGAAACACCCTCTGAATTGCTGGTGACTTGTGGAAACCAGCAGAGTATGCTGAGCCCCAGCAGAGTCTTCAGACATTTCCTTCTTCCAGCAGAGTAGCTTTTTCCAGAGTCCCTGGGTAAGGGAAAAACTCCTCTCCCACACAGTTCAAAGTGTTTGTCTCTAAACACAAGACAAAGCTAAACACTACTATCTGCTCTAGACAGTTCTGGTCTTTGAAGTAAAGATGCATATGCACAGATCCACTAACACGGAGGTTCCCAACATTTGGCCTACCACCTCCTTTTCAGAAAAAATTTTTACTCAGTGCCCCCCTGGAAATCTACCTTCTTAGGCAAACCAACAGTGACAATTTGTGTTCTTTTATATATCTATATTTCTACCTACATTCTACAACATAGTAAAGAAAGATGACCAATATTTATGGATTCTAGACTACTAGCTGATTAGACCAGAGGGACCATGTACATAGTTGACTACTCCTAGCTTATGGTTATCATGGATTCGGGCTCTTAGCCTTGTCGTTGTAATTTGCACAGGGGATTGATCAGATTCCAACAGGTCATCAGGTTCTTCTGCTATTCACTCCACCAGGGTTTACAAAATCTCTCAGAAAAGGCTCCCTTAAGATTCTCACGCCTTTGGGGAGGAAGGGAAACAACTCACTTTCATGATCCTGTCATTCAAAGCACGACAAGCAGCTTTGTTGGTGAGGTCGGTGTTTCTGATATCTTGTCTCAGGGTGCTTGTGGCTCGGTTGAAGTCTCCACGGGCAACCATCAGCCACTGTTGACCCAAGCCCATATTCTGCAAGCAAAGACAGTAGGCAAGTCTTTTATGCAATATTTTAAATGGGTGGTAAAAGAACCATTTTCTCCCTTATGCTCCTTTAGGAATCCTCCCCTCCTGTGCTGAACACTACAAGGGCCTTAATCCAGGCTGGAGGCCTGAATAGCAGCTCTTCTGTTAGGGCCCAAATAAGTACACAATGCAACCTACTGTTGGTGGTCCCCACTGATCCACTATAGATGAACATCTATCCCTATAGACATTTGTCTCCATTAACCCTAATAATAATAATAATAATTTATTATTTGTACCCCGCCCATCTGGCTGGGTCTCCCCAGCCACTCTGGGCGGCTTCCAGAAGCATTTACACTGCAAGAAACCACTGTGAACACCACAAGCGCTGCCACAAGACCAGGCACTCCAATGCAAACCTGAAACAAAGCCCCACTTCCCCCAGCACCTCTTGGTATTTTGCACTACCTGCATCTCTTTCCGGTATGGAACTATCTTCCCTATAAAGTCACGCAGCTTGTTATTGTAGCTCTCGTAGTCCAGGTACAGTTCGTGGTCATGCGTCATCCTCAGAGCTATACGACCAGCAATTTCAGCTGCTTTGCGGATTGTACTTTCCAGTTCAGCAGGGGGGCTGAAACGCCTGAACAGGTTGTCCAGATTGTCTAATTGGGTGTCAAGGAAGGGATACTCTTTCCCATTCTGCAAGAAGTAAACAGAGTAAGATTCTTTGCCCGGTGCTCCACACTTCCCAAATGGTTTCTCTCATCCATTTGTAATACTTAACATTGTCCTAGCAAGTCTTCCACATTCAGAAGACAGAAAATTGCAGGTTCTTGTCAATTAGAAGTTAAAGAAAAGCTGCGGGGGCGGGGTATTTTTATTAGGTCCAAAGACGTGTCACAAAGTACCGAACAATGATTTTTCTTCCTAATTCCTCAGGGTGGCTCTCAACAGACGAGGTCTAGGATGCAAGCCAGTGAAGGGTCAAATTCAGGAGGTGGTTGCAACCTGCCTCCATGATTTGGTTTACATTTTAAAATCTGAATGGGCCTTCTGCATAATTGACTGCTCCAGTCAAATTCTCCCAAGAGTAGGTATTGTGCCCTGCTGTGGCTATTAGATAATTTTCAAGAGGTAGCACATAGATGAGCTTGGGCCAGGAAAGCAGAACAGCATTAACCAACTTACATCACAGAAGTGGAATGAAATAGATGGTATCCCCGAGTAGGACAGAAAAGGAAAGGCTGCGTCATCAATACGAAACGGGACCCTGCAAAAGGAGAAGTTTTCAGCTGCTGTGCTCAGCATCGAAGAGTCTCATACTTCAACAGAGGTTAGAAAAGCTAAACAGAATCCCAAGGTCACTGCAAGGTACACATGCTCCAATTCTCAGGAAGCACCACAGAATGATGCACGTGGCACACAGTTCAGCTTTTGCTGAGAGCACATTTCTAGCTCTTGGTAAGAGAGCATATTTCTCGCTTTTTGGGTTGCAAAGTTTGTACAGTCATACCTTGGTTTCTGAACAGAATGCGTCCCGGAAGTCCATTTGACTTCCAAAATGTTTGGAAACCAAGGCACGGCTTCCGATTGCGCAGGCGCGCCGGAAACAATTGTGGAAGCCCCATTGGATGTTCAGCTTCCAAAAAAAGTTCAAAAACTGGAACATTCACTTCCAGGTTTCAAGCGTTCGGGAGCCGTAATGTACAAGCACCAAAGCATTCAACAACCAAGTTATTGTCAGGTGCCTGCCCTGTTGCCCAAGAAAAAGCACTGGCAAGGTAAGACCAATGTTCTGATGATTTAAATTGACATCATTTTTTATGCCAGATCTCAAGGCAGCCTTGGAGATGGGCAGAAGAAGCAAAACCGATCCCCATCTGCTGCGGATGGAACAGAGCAGCTACTACAGGTCTTTATACTATCAGGACCAAAAGGATTTCCCACTCCAGACACCCTTCTGTAATGATGCTTACTCTTTTCTGGCCAAAGTGGAACGAAGATCAGTTGACGACACAGTAATCTAAAAGTGAATAAAAGATGCACATTTCAATAAAACCTTCCCCAGATAAAGCACAGTCTTCCACCCCTTCGTCTAAAGACTCTAGTGTTCTGCAAAATTCTGAAGGATGCTTTGCTGTCAACAGGTATTCCCAGCCACTTTTGCCATCAAAGAGCTTGAGGTAGCAAGACTCATACGTATGGCTGTGAGGTGGATGCGTGTCCTCCTCAAGAGTAAGGCCGCCTGAGACGGGTTTGCTAAACTAACAGTTTATTTACAAGTTCATTCCACAGGTGTTACACTTCATCATCCGACTCCGTTGTGTCAGATCCCCCGAGTAAAGGCTTTCGATTTTGCCCCCAACATAAAAGCTTGGCAAAACCCCAGCGCCGCCTCTCGCTCCTCCTTTTCCGCTTTTTAACCCTATCCGCTGCAACGCCGGCCCCTTCCCTCTCACTCTCGTCTTCCCTGGAAGTTGCTGTCGAGACACTGGAAGGATCCTCAAGCCCCTGCTCCCCTTCCGTCTCCATTTCCTCCTCTGCCCTCATTGGCTCTCTGAGAGCCTCCGTTTCAGGTGACAGCGCAGGCGGCGACAACCCCTCGCTCTCACTTCTCCACACCTCCTTCCCTATCTCAGGTGACAGCTTCGGAGCCATCTCCTCCTCTTCCCACTCTAGCAACACCTCCTCCGGTGTCCGGTGATGAATGCTAGGCTCCTCTGCCCCTTCCGCCACCCCTCCTGGCTCAGGACAGTCCCTGACAATGGCTGTGGAGTGTTTCTCGAGCTTTTGATCAAAGACCCTCTGTGCGGGGGAACAGAACATGGCCCCAGTACCAAGTGTATGGTTCAGCTTCTCCAGGTCACTGCCTGCAACTTTCAAGAGACGATACTCACTCCTGAGACTGCTTCTTCCAACAACCTTTTCAACATGGGGCTGGCAGAGAACCTGAAGTCCCTCGAGCCTGTGGGGTACAATTTAAAAGCATTAGTTCAAGGCCTACTGAGATGGACTGATGATCTGCAGTGCAACTATGGACTGTGGCTATACATCTTCACTTCCATTTTAATTTCAACAAAGTACATCATCATTATCAGCCTTTGGGGTGGAGAGGTGGCGTTTACCTGCAAGCACTAGTTACATACCTCAGGTGCAAGGAAGCTGAGTTTTTTCCTTTTTGCAAAAAACTAAGAAACAAGGACACTAAATGCTTCTCAACTAATACCTCAAGGAAGTAAGGAGGGTGCAACTGATGTGACTGTAAGGGACAAGCTTCATGTCCCATAAGATTTTGCATGATGCTCCCATAATAATGAGGTTGTAGCAGGAGCATTAGTACGGTAGGTTTTCATCTTACAACTTCCAATGTCTTTCCCCCCTGCATTTTCTCTACAGGGGAGAAAATGCAAGAACAGGATGCTGGATTAGATGGGACACTGGCCTGATCCAGCAGACTCTTCTTAGGCTCTTATGGGAGTTAGTTCTAGGGAAGAGTTAAAGGCCACAGCCCCCACCCCAACTGGCTGAATATCAGTAAATCAAAGTGGCAAAGATCTCCAAGGGAAGTTTAACCTCAAAGCGCGTTTTTAGTCCAATGAGCAAAAGAAACCAAGAGTTTAGTGCCTTCAGTCTTTTGCTCCAATCTGGTCTAGAAAATGACCAGGATCGTTTATTTTTTATGTGTAATGCAAATACACTCACCCTTCTTAAGATTTTGGACAAATCTGTTGTACACATTTATCCAGTTTATATTATCCAAATTAATCATCAAATCACATTTACAGTATTAAATTTACAGGGAATGCCCTCTATCACATGCAATCTTTAATGACAATTACCCGAAACTGGAGTCAGGTGCCACCTATACACCAGTTTCATCATATTTTCCCTTATGTTCGCACAAGCTGTAAATTTCATAGTAATTTTCCATAATTTATGCTGGCTCCAGATAAAATTGCAAAAATTTATAAAACAGATACCGATCAGTGTTGGAAATGCCAAGAAGGGAAAGGCACATACTATCACTGTTGGTGGGAGTGTAAAAAAATTCAAGAATTCTGGAGTAAGATATATGAAAAGCTTAAAAAGATGTTAGGGATCACCTTCCGGAAAAGACCAGAGATTTTCCTATTAAGTATAACCCCAGATAAGATCCCAGAGACAAAGGTAAAGGTTCTCCTGTACGCCTGTGCCGCTGCCAGAATGCTGATAGCACAGAAATGGAAGGGAAAGGAAATACCATCAATCCAAGAATGGCATATAAAACTAATAGAATATGTGAACTTAGCTAAAATGACTGCGGCAATTAGGAATGAGTCAAAACAAAAGACAAGGGAAGAATGGAAGAGGATGGAGGAATACTTTAAGAAAGAAGGTTTAAAAATAGAATTGGTGAATTGCTTAGAGTGAAAACACAGGAGAGATGAAGGGTACTATATTAAAGTAAGTAAAAAAAAAAAAAGATAGACAGAATAGATATATCATAGAGATAAAAAGTAATATAGGCAAGATAGCATTAGCATAAGCATACAACAGAATAAAGAACGAAACACACTTAGCATGAAGTCAATTTTAGTGGGTAAGTAGGGGTAATGGCAGTAGGGGTGAGAAAGGGTAGGAGTGGATGTGAATGTTAGGATGGTGAGGAAGTGATAGGAATATGAGTTAGAAGGAGCGAAATGAATTTATTAGGGATGAATTGCGGGTGTGGAAGCGGGCATGTAAGGATTATGAATGTATTAGTATGTGAGTAGAGAAGGGGAGGGGAGGGAGGGAGGGAGGGGGGATATAAATGGGGGGAATGAATGGGGAAGAAAGGGGATGAATGTAAGTTGTGGATGTAACTGGGATAAAATGTATGGAAGGTGATAATGATGGAATGTGAGTTGTATTGTTGTAAGATGTATTAACATGATTTAAATAAAGATTATTTTAATAAAAAAAAAAAAAAAAGACAATTACCCGAAACTGCTGCATCCAAGTTGATATACGCAACAGCCTTCATGTGGAGAGATGAGGAATAGCCCTGAAGGGAGTAAGGAAACAGCAGCAATTAGCTATTTGCATGATTTGGCTGTTCTGAGCTGACCAATACATTGGAGCCGAACTTACCTCCAGCCATTCTGTGGCACCAACAGCTCCAAAGGATCCAGCACTCCAACTGGCAAATACAATACTCCGGCGGGGCTTGTACCCATCTGCAAAGAGGAGAGGGGACAGCTACTGTACCCAGCTCTATATTCATGCTGAAGAATCCCTTTTGTAGACGCTCAGTGCCAATCTCCTTACCAATTTTCACGATGTCAGAGAGTGTTTTGGCAAGCTGTAGAAGCAGGGTGGTTCCTACACCAGCCTTTACGACTCCAGGCCCCCAGGAATCACGCTGGGCTCCAATGACTACATACCGATCTGCAAGACAGGGCTCAACCGTTAGTTCTCCATCCTGCGATTCTGGTAGAGGCTCTAAGGGTATGCTTAACACACACTGTTATGGTACACACAAGTGCCTTGCAACTAATTCAGCTGAAGACTTGGGGACTAGCCTATGCCTTTATGCTAGTATATTATGCAGCTCAGCCTTCTTCTGCTCAACAGCACCAAACTGCAATGTGTGGATGCATTTCAGTGTCTCTTAAGTCAGTTATTTCACTACCAAACAGGGATAATTCATTCAATGGATCATCTTGCTAGGCTGCTTCATGTTAGTCATCTTGCAGTATTTCCATTACAGGTATCATCATCCTGTGAGTCTGGAACGTGCTCTGTTATTGAACACAGGCTGGGAAAGCAATTTGGCATGCTGCCCACACAGCATCTCTGTAGAACATTTGCAGAGTAGGGAGTGGGCCGAATGCCCATCAAGGTCCCTTCCAATGCCATGAAGGAGATCTGAATCGCGAAATGGTTAAGAAATAAACTAAGGGACACCAATCCTTCCCTTTTACATCTGCAACAGATTGGCAAAGCTTTTACCTTGTTCCTCAAAGCCTTTGATCACACCGAAGATGTTTAGGATTTTCTTTTCCACAAGCTCATTGTTCACCCGCAGCACCACATTTCTTCCACTAGAATCTGACCAAAGCTTGTAACTAAGCAGATTTCCTTTCCATGAATCTGGACAGTCCGGCCCATTCATAGAGCTGAAAAGAGAGAAAACTAGTTATTGGAAGCACACAGCGCCTCCTACCAAGGTCCTCCTGAAAAGACAGTCCTAATAACCAAATTCCGGACTCTGTGATTTAAATCACAAAAGGAATTCAGCAAGCAGCTTTACTGGGCCTAACATACTGTTTATTTCTACTGATAGAAATAACTAGAGATAGTCCTAGAAAGCACAAAACTTCCATCACAGTCAGCAGCTTTGGACTATAGGGAGGCACCTACTTCCAACCAGCTATAGAGCATTACAGCTTCTGCCTAGCAGAATGCAAGGAGTAACTTGTCAGGAAGAAGGTTGTCCATCTCCCCAAAATGCTCCTATGTTGTAGGAATTCCTAGCCGGGAATATGTGGCATTGCTATCATTCAGGTGCCAGGCAAACACATTTTTGCCAAGCATTACAGCATCTTTAATCCAGTAAACTTCCATCTGAGGGTGGTGTTTTTTTTTGGCTGCTCTGATTTGGGTTTTTAAAAACTGTATACCATCCTTAAATCTGGTAAGTGGCTCTTGAGAAAGGGTACCGACTCTATCATTAGCTCAACTGGAGGGGAGGGGAGAGTATGTTTACCTGAATATTTTTCTTGCAGCAGACCTTGAAATGGTTTGTACTGGAATGCGTGGGAGGCCTGAGGATTCAACTGGGGGAAACTGAGTATGGTTGAAAGATGGAAATCCAGGAGTAAAAGGGTCTCCTGTCCCAAGGTGAGCCTGCCAAGGTAAAATCCAAGAATTATATGAAAAATGGAGACCAAAAAGCAGTTCAAACAGGTCTATTTCAGGGCATTCACAAGTTAAAAGGGTGGGATTATGCCTCTGTTTGCTCGAGGAAGCTATTTGTCTTTCATTTGCTATACTAGGCAGGCTCCAGAATCCTTCCAGGAGGCCTGCAGAAGAGGCACCCACATTCACCCAAGGAGGTATAGGAAACCACTCACGTGTCCAAATAGGGAAGTGCCCTCTTCAAAATCCCTATAGTCAGCTGGATCTGGGTATATCAAGACTCCTACAGCACCCATCTTCTTGGCATTTGCCACCTAGGAGGAGTCATTTAGCATATTTACTAGCAGGTTTGTGCCAAAGAAAACAGCAATATATTAAATTGAACTGGTCAATTAGTAGAGCCATTCCACTGTGACCATTGCCCAGTATCTATAAAAGCTCTACAGCCCACCATGTATTCATTTTTCTGTGCTTTTGTCCATTCAGTCATATTGGCACATATGCTTTCATCAAGTAGTGACCAGACTTTTTTTGCAGAGCACAAGAACAACCTGGAAAGTACCAGGTAGATCATAAGAGTTCAATTTGGCTCAGGGGATGGTGTCTGTTGCATGTCCATTCTGGAGACAGTGCCAGCTAGTGAGTCCTGAGCATTTGTGACACATGCAAAAGAGATGGGAGTTGAACAGGGAACTGGAAGAGCCACCACAGGCTCCCTACAACTTCCTTTCTTTATTGGTCCTGTCTTAAAAGCAGAAAACTTACTTTTTCAGAAAAAGCAATTTCTCCAGCTCTCATAAGGATCACTGTTCCAGTTAAGTTGACATTTCTCTGAAGCAGTTGATAGAAGTCTTCATTGCGCCCATAGTTGGCATAAACAGGTTTTCCCTATAAAAGAGCAATTAAGTGACAAACTAATCTTGCTGCATCTCCTTTCAAGCAGACCACAAAATTTCACATGAGAGAGACCTTCCTGAGCTATGATGCAAAACAGTTCCTGTTTCATACCCAGAGATCTTAAAGCATCTCAGGCAGCATGACTGAGAAAATGTAGCCATACCAATTGTCTAAGCAGAGCATAAGGTCCAACCCCTGGCCCAACAGAAAGAGTAACAGTGTGCTTGGAATATTTCCTAAGGCCTGGAGACCTTCCTTGACTGTATCCAGAAGGGATGGGACAGTTAGGACTAGTGTTCTACATGCTACACATGCCCATTGACTTATATAGGTGGCATTAAAGATGAAGTTTTGTTTCCAGGTAACACACTGAGTTAAGTCTAGACCAGTGGTTCCCGAACCGTTTTTTTTTGGCCATGCCCCACCTAAGCACCTCTAAAATCCTGATCCCCGCCCCATGACATATAATTCTTATTACTCAAAAAGTGAACAGTTCACGTGGAGGAAGCCTAAAAGGCCATTAACTGTTAATAACTCATTCTCGAATGGCCCTCCTTAAAAATCAAATTAGCCCTCTGTAGGGCATGTGCCCCACGTTGGGAGCCATGGGTCTGGACCAGGCACCCCCAACCTGCGGCCCTCCAGATGTTTTAGCCTACAACTCCCATGATCCCTAGGTAACAGGACCAGTGGTCAGGGGATGATGGGAATTGTAGTCCAAAACATGGAGGGCCGAAGGTTTGGGGTGCCTGGTCTAGACCATCACAAATCAGCTTACTGGCCAAAGCAAGTTTTACTTAATGTACAAACTAGCATGCCACTATGTTGAAAGCAGAACTTCAGGTACCTAACAAGCCAAGCCTACTTACAGAAACCGCTGCACTTTCACTGTATGCTACATAAGCTTGAGGATACTCCACATTTTCACTTGGATTTTCCAGGGAAACTACATTCGAAGATCTAAGAAGAATAACAGCAGTCAATCAGAGCATTAACACAGAATTTTAAAATGTTTTAGTCCCTAAGATGTGAAGAGATTACTATGATACAGAATGAAACGCAGCAGGGGGAACGTGAGGAAGTCACCCCAAAGATGTGTATAAAAAATGGAGGGGAAAATATGATGTATGTTGTGTATGTTTGACGAAATAGTAGTAATTATGTTAGAAATGATGATTTTTTTCGCTGTCTGTTAAGTGTTTGTTTAATGATAAAACCCAATAAAATTCTTATATATATATAAAAATTAAAATGTTTTTAGTCCCAGTTACACAACTAAGGGCTGCACATATCCTGGACCATCTAACTATCAGTCTTTGGGGAGCTTTGAAATGCAAGCCTGTGCTAGCTTTTACTGGTTACGGCTAACCCTGTGACCACTACCCTAGGACCAGGAGGACAACAGCAGAAATCACAGCCTTAAGATCAATTTGAACCTGGACCTTACTAGACAGGAAGTCTGTTCTCCTTTTCTAATATATGAATATTCACGTCCTGTATTTTGGCTTTCCACATTGGGTTAATTCTCAGAAGATCTGCCAACCAAATTATACTGCAGACACCTTGTTGACAGCTTCATATAGAATCAGCTCTTATGTTTGAGACTGACCAGAAGAGCTCTGATATTGAAGAACTGAAGAAGCACATACCCTGCGGTCTGAAGCCTGACGTAGTGCTCATCATTCCAGACTTTATCCAACTTGAATTTCTCAAACTCTTGATGAATGATATTGGCAAGGTTCTCATCTCCTGCACTGCCAGCATCAGTAAAGACTGACCTGAACACAGAGGTATTCCAGTCAAGTTATGTTTCCAGAAGCCAAGCATTGCAGCCAGCCATTATTTTGAGTCTACTGAAATGCTCTTTTAGAAAGGATTTTTGAATAGGTTTCTAAAGCTTACCCGATTTTATCTCTGAAACTTGTAGAGCGCAGCCTGTCTGACAACTTGCTTTTGAGGTCACCCCAGTATAGCACAGGTTCTGGTGCTGGTTCAGGTGTGTCTTCAGACTCGGGTGTACATCGATAGCCATGACATGGTTCAACACCATCTTCACATTTTTTCATTGCCTGTATCCTTCCACGGAAACTCAGGTAGCCAATTAGGAATCCTGTTTGTGTAGATTTATTCATTGAACTTTGTTTATATACCACCTTTCTTAAAAAACAACAACACTTCAAAGTGGTTTACAAGTCAAAAACCAATACAAAATAAAATGCAATATGCAAACCACAAATACAGTGGTACCTTGGTACTCAAACAACTTGGAACCCAAACACTGCAAACCCTGAGGTGTTCCAGTTTGCGAACTTTTCAGAAGTCAAACGTGCTCTATTTTGAGTGTTACGCTGAGGTCTGTCTGTTTTTGCTTTTTATTTTGCCTTTTGTTGCTCTTTTTTGTGTGTGATTGTGCAGAACCCAGTTCAGCTACTGATTGTGTGACTGCAGTACATTGTTTATTGCTTTCATTTTATGGATCACTGGTCTCGTTAAATAGAAAAAATCATGTTAAATTGCTGTTTTAGGGGTTGTTTTTAAAAGTCTGGAACAGATTAATCCATTTTGCATTACTTTCTGTGGGAAAGCGCACCTTGCTTTTGGAATGGACTTCTGGAAAGGATTAAGTTTGAAAACCAAGGTACCACTGTATAGCATTCCAGACTTTGTAAAATTTAAATAGTTGATGAATAGATGCTGGCTTTACATATGCAAAAGCAAGAAATTCAAAATTCCAAGGAACTTCTAGCATAATCACAGGAGCACCACCAATGGACAAAATTCCCCTCTTACTTTTTTTACAATTCCAGCAGAGATCAAGGTGGGTAAAAAGTCTATGAATATTCCTGTGGTTTGATACCATTGTTGTATCATTTTTTCTTTATTTTCCTGTAATGCAGATACTACTGTATATGCCCACAAGTAAAGCCTTCTTAGAAGATCTAATAACCATGTGGCACCATTTTAACTTTTAATACACCAAGTTTATTTCTAGGAAACACTGCTGAATTGTGCCTACCGGAGGGAATGCATTATTCAGTGTGCCTTGGAAGATAAAAAGAACAAATTTCTCTGTACTTCTCACCTATTCATCTTACCTATAAGGAAAAGGAGAGCTGCCCCAGTAAGTACGCAGCAGAGGTGTCGATTGTTGTTCCTTGGTTTTATTGGTCGGGTATGAAGATGGTCAATTCCTCCATTTTCAATACCTTCCTCATCTTCAGCAGACAGTTTCATTTCCACATGACTGTTGTCTCCATCTGGCTGTCGAGACAGACTGAAGCGGGTGTATGAGAGGGGCTCTCCTCCAAACTAGATAGAAAAAAGAATCAATCAGAGATGAATGAAGTGCTAATGTTAAAGACACCAAAAAGACAAGCTTATTTGTTGGTACTGATAACACCGAGGCGCCTTTAATTCCACTCACCCCATTAGAACTTCAGAGTGTAAAACAGCTTTATGGCACTTTAAAATCTAACACATTTATTATGGCCTAAGAGTTTGCAGGCTGTGGTTGACTTCATCAGAAGCATCTGATGAAAAAGAATGTAGTTCACAAAAAAATTATGCCATAACAAGTTTGCTGATCTTTCAAGATTGCTTTTGCTGCAGTCTGCTAATATAATAGCATTGCTGCAAATTATTTGTAATAATTGAATATCTGAGATTGGAATAAAATCCAGTACATATGAATAGGAAAAGTAAACTTGGCTGTTCTTTCCCTACTGTATATCTTGACTGAATCAAGGAAAGGATGCAGAAATATATAAAACAACATGACATCCAAAGCAAGGTCTCTCATATTTGCTTAAAAATAAAATTGGGGTAGGGCAGCATGCAGTATTTTTGGTTCTCAAGTTAGATGCTGCAGAACATAAACCTATCTGGGCTTATGAGATTAACAAACATGACAATCAGTCCAAGGCATTTACATAGACATGACCCTGCTCATTCATAACTGTGGTCATAATTAACCCATGCGTCTATAGGGCTAAGGACCAATCTACATGGGAGGACTAGATCTAAGCTCAGCAGTTGAGGAGCTACTTCAGGCATGTACAGACACAAATACTTGTTTCCATTGAACAACTGGCTATCTACAGTTCTTTATGAGAAAGTGGGGTAGATAGCCAGTGGCCCTCCTGTCCCCATTATCTCCAGCCTGCATGGCCAATCATCAGGAATGGTGGGAACTACAGCTTAGCCCCACCTGGGAGGCCAGAACAGCATCTCTATAATTAAGAGTGCCATTCAGGTCCAATTCTGCATGCTGGAACAGCTTTTGCAGACCAAGGTACATGTAAAGACAGGGACTAAGTGGTGCATCAAGGTTTTGGCCAGGGAATTTTTACTATTTGAGTAAACCTGATAATGCAGTTTGATCATCCTTACCATGTTAAATATTGCTTTCCGAGCATGATCCATAGCTGGTCACTCCCTCAGGTACTTAACTGAAAGACAGATGTTTGAAGACATTTTAGCAAAGCAATGTCTTCATTAGGACAGTAAAAGCCACATCTATAAGGCACCAGAGTTATTCCCATCAAAACTAAAAGCTGCAATCACCACTAGAGGCCTCTACAACCACATGGACAGATTATCTGCAACACTTTGATACACAGGTGCACTGCACTGCACTGCACTCTATCTTTATTGAGCCAGATAGTTTTAGGAAATGGCATTTATAAACACCAGCTAGTAGGTAGCTTTCCAACATGGCTACCTGGCTCACTTACCTCCTGTTACCCATTGTCAGTGCTGCTCTTCCCGCAGAAAGAGGACACGCTGGCAGCTGCCACAAGCAGTGGCCCTAGCC
This sequence comes from Darevskia nairensis, assembly GCA_034642065.1. NCBI lineage: Eukaryota > Metazoa > Chordata > Lepidosauria > Squamata > Lacertidae > Darevskia > Darevskia nairensis. The sequence continues at coordinate 58,163 of JAWWNI010000591.1, forward strand.
AGCACCCATTACCAGATATGCCACAGGACACCAAGCAACTATTGAAGCCATGCAACAGTGCCATCTCAACTTAAAAGCTGCACCTTTTGTAAACAAGATGCAACTTGGGAATTAATTACAAGTCTAATTCAAATACTTGTAAGGACATTAAAAGGACCCCTGACAGTTAAGTCCAGTCGTGAACGACTCTGGGGTTGCAGTGCTCATCTTGCTTTACAGGCCGAGGGAGCCGGTGTTTGTCCGCAGTTTTCCGGGTCATGTGGCCAGCATGACTAAGCCGCTTCTGGCACAACGGAACACCGAAACCAGAGCAACACACGGAAACACCATTTACCTTCCTGCCAGAGTGGTGCCTATTTATCTACTTGCACTTTTTGGCGTGCTTTCGAACTGCTAGGTTGGCAGAAGCTGGGACAGAGCAATGAGAGCTCACCCCGTCGCAGGGATTCGAACCGCCAACCTTCTGATTGGCAAGCCCAAGAGGCTCAGTGGTTTAGACCACAGAGCCACCCGCGTCTCTTTTAATGAATGGACAATTAAATAATTTCAATCACTTTTTAATTTAAAAATGGATATGCAGTATGATGATAAACAATGGAACCAGGGAAGGGACTAAGGGGAAGTCAACTCTTCTTTTTCTTTATGTTTGAATACGTAGTTTTTATTTTTTGTTGTTTTTGGAAAATTAATAATATATACATCATCTATCTATATATAACAAGTATAATTCACATGACAGGATGGAATTTCTGTCCCAAGTAGCTCAGTTCTGCAGCCATGCCCGCTTTCAAGGACTTTTTTGTGACAGGCTTCACCTGTCACATACAGAGTAGATGACCTTTAACACATCTACATTTAGAAACTGTTACAATTGTTTAGTTCCTATGTAAGCTTGTCCTGAAGTGCCAAGTCTATGTGCATCTTTCACTGTGAGTTATTTTAGGGGTGGAAAGGGGAGCTTAAGGATGAAAAATCTTCACAGAAGCCCTAACTAGTAATCTTTTGCTGGTGTTCAGCAATTCACAGCTACTTTATCCCGCATGCCACTGCTATGCTTTTGCATGGCTATTTTCTTGGTGGGCAATAACTGCAGCTGTATTTGCCCCAGTCACTCTGGGCAGCTCCCAACAAAAAATAGTAAGAACTCAATAAGACAACACACTAAAAAGGAAAAACCTCTCAACTCAACCATGACTAGAGAGGTTTTTCCTTTTTAGTGTGTCGTGTCTTATTGAGTTTTTACTATTTTTTGTTGGGAGCTGCCCAGAGTGGCTGGGGCAACACAGTCTGATGGGCGGCATACAAATAAACTATTGTTGCTGATCTGGCTTTTTTTATTAGATAATAAATACACAATGTAGTTGTGACATGGGATGTTTCAATGCTGTATTTTGATGCCTATTGTGAAATAGTTTCTGGATGGTCTACTGCGGAAAGGCAGCATGCACATAAAACTAAACTGAAGCTCTTTTACCTGTAAAAAGACTCAAACCTACACCCAAACAGATTTATCCTTATCAGGCCAAGCTCTTCATTCAGTTGGATCAAGTGGCTCAGATTACAGTTTACTACCTCCAATCCTCCCAACAAGATTTTGATCTTCAATCAGTCCCTGAACACAGACTTTCCAAGCTTCCCCAGATCTTGACATTTTATATTTAGGTAGACGCTAACGTTCTAGATGCCAGCGTCTTTTCTTGGCAAAATATATAAGGTATAAGCTTTCGGCAGCAGCTATTTTACTTGTTTGAACTAACAGCAATACAAGTTCATGTGCACCTTCAGAACTGATTCAAGGTGCATGTCTTTATCCTGTATCCAACACATCAAGCAAGAAGCAGCCCCCAGAAGTCCCAACACATGGCAGAATGGCCAGTCTCTCAGTTGTGAGAATGTGCCAAGCATACATACCAGTATGTATTGTCTTTGGAGTGACATGCGGCTCAGGAGTCAAGCTTAGCCACAGTCTATCTCTGGCTTTTACACATCAGCAAATGATCCCATAGCCTGGCCAGAGAAGATAACCACTTCGAGGAAAACTGGGTAAACTGCTATGCACTAGATAGCAAGCAAATGAACTCCACCTTTCTGTAGAAAGCAATGAGTCTTCCACAGAAGGAGGCAACTGATATGTCCCTTTCAAACTTTGACTAATACAGCACCCAGGTGGCGAGGTGGGTTAAACCACAGAGCCTAGGGCTTGCTGATCAGAAGGTTGGCGGTTCGAATCCCTGCGACGGGGTGAGCTCCCGTTGCTCGGTCCCAGCTCCTGCCCACCTAGCAGTTTGAAAACATGTCACAGTGCAAGTAGATAACTAGGTACCGCTCCGGCGGGAAGGTAAACGGCGTTTCCGTGCGCTGCTTTGGTTCGCCAGAAGCAGCTTAGTCATGCTGGCCACATGACCCGGAAGCTGTATGCCGGCTCCCTCAGCCAGTAATGCAAGATGAGCGCCGCAACCCCAGAGTCGGACATGACTGGACCTAATGGTCAGGGGTCCCTTTACCTTTACCTAAGGTGCACAGCATCACCTTTTACACCAGTGGCCCCGTTAGGTAGATGTTAAATGCTTGCATTTACTTACTGAAGTGGATCAACAAGCACACAGCTCCATTAAACACCAAACCAGAAACAGGTTACTGAAGTGGCAAACCTCAGGCTAAACTTTTAAGTTATTATGCATCCACATTCCAAGCATCTACCTAAAGTAGTGATGAAGAACCTGTAGTCCTCTGGATATTGTTGGACAGCAACTCCCATTATCCCTGACAACTGTCCAGGCTGGCTGGGGCTGTTGAGTCCAACAACATGTGGAGGACCACATAATTAATATTTTAATTGCACTTGTGCTCTACTGTCTTAATATTCTGCCACAGGAAGTTGAACTAGTAAGAATCTGGAACTACTCTCAACATAAAGTAATAAAGTCCTATAGTATTTCATTCACAAACTGGTTCAGCACACTGCCTTATTTAGCTTGTTTGAGTAGGTCCTGGGATTGCCAGAAACACTGCAGTTGCAATATGCTGGAATTACCAGTTTGTTCTAACAGTTTATGAAGGAGTCAAACAAGCCAGTTTGGCCTGATTTTATCTTACCATACCTTGCACTACTATAGCAGTCAAGGAGTCTTCAGCACAATGAATAAAGCAAGAGTTCTAGAACTCTTAGAACATATTTTCATTCCCGGCAAGGCAGAAAAGTAATAGATATACTCTACCTATAACTTCACAAACTAATGTTTATAGTAGCACTAGGTGTGTCACCAGCACTAGGTGTGTCACCAGCTCACTGCCAAGGCTTTCCATTGGTGGCAAAGTTTTCATTTCAGTATCTGCAGGGCACCATGAATGGCAGAGCCCAAGGTGTGCCAGAAAGCAAAACCACTGACTAGGTGGCACAAACTGCTTGTTGAAACTGTCCTAAAACAAGTCACCTCACCATGATCTTTCATGTACATGGGAGGCATTCATCTGTTTAGCATAACTGTACTGTCAACCAGACTATACATCCCATTTTTATTTATAAAATATGTATTGTTTCAATTTCTAGCCTGCTTCTTTCTACAGTGCATAAAATATCTCAAGTACAAAAAAAAGCAAATCAATATATCGTAACTATAACTATCTAAAGGCTAATTCATTTCGAAACGTGATATAAAATCCAAATAATTCATTTTGGCAACAGGGACATTGTAACATTTCAGTATAAAACTTAAAGCATATCAATTTATATCCGTTGCAAATAATAAACCAGAGATAGATATGCTAAACATTTCCAAAGCAGTTATATTACAATAATATAATCAGAAGGCAGCACATGGCAGTACTATGCCATAAAAATTAGTGAAGTGCACGATTTTTTTCATATAGGCTAAAAAGTAAAGTGCAGATGGTTCCTAGCTGCTTGATCATTTACTATAAAGTGCTCAAAATCACCTCTCAGTAATCCTCTCTGGAAGGCACTCTGTCGGCAATAGATGGCTTCAATCACCTTCAGTTTAGCCTCTCACCCCAGACTCCCATTAAAGCCATGAGGTAAGTTTTTTGTGGTTAAGAGTGCATATATGAAACCAACCCGCCTCTCACAGTGAGGCCCCGCCCAACACCCCTCCCTTCCTGGGCTGTCCCCCCCCCCCCGGATTTATATCTAATAAAACAAATAAAAGCTCCCTCTGCCACCCACACTAAGGATCAAACCCTTATAGGCTGTCCCCTCAGTGCCTCCTTGTATCCCTGCACTAGCACTAGCCCTAGGAAGCCCCCAGGGCAGATGTTCCAGGAGCAGGATGAAATACAATAAAACAATTTGCCACTCCTGCTCAATGGCTGCCGCTGCTAAGCACTCTGCTGATCAAAGGTTAGTGTCACCTCCCTTCACCTTCACATTTATATGCAGCAAAAAAAACCTGGGAAACATGAAAACCTCAATCACGCTGCCATTACTATTTAAGTAATTGTTTAACAGAAAAATCCTAATTTTGCATACTTAAAATAAGTCCTGTTGAATTAAATAATGTTCTAGAATGCATTAGCAGCCACTTGCCACAAAGTCATCAGAACGGTCAAAACATCTCTGCCCCACACGTGTGGTGGGATTCTGTGGGAACTCACTGTAGAATTCATTTAAAGGCACTCAACTATTGCAACTACTTCCCGTCCATCTCCTATGTTCTTAACTGGTCTGACTGCACAATTAATCTGTGATGCAAGGGTCTGCCACATTTGTACAGCAACACAAACCATGTCCTAAGGATGTACTTTAGGGTGGCAACACAAGAATCTACAGAAGCTCTTCTAGCAAGATTTGTTTCTGAAGCTCCTTTTAACTTGGGCTGCATACACATTATACATTTAAAGTGTTCTCAAAATAAAGCTTGCTGGTAGAGCTTCTGCTCTGCATGCAGAAGGTTCCAGGTTCAATTAGATTTGGGGGAATCTCCTGTCCGAAATCCTGGAGAGCCATGGCTGGTCAATGTAAACTAGATGAACCAAGGGTTTACATCTGTATTTGGCAGTTTCCTATGCTCCTATGCCTAACAAGGCAGCCTTCATCAACAACTCTGCACTGGGCAGGGAGAGGAAAGTTAATGGGAAAGCAGCAAGTCATACTGCACCAGCAGACAAGCACATGAGTGGGCAGAACAAAGAATTTAAATGAAGATGAGTAAAAGGCCCAGGGCCCAGAAATATCAAGAAAAATGAGCCTCCTGTAATAACCCATCGTTATTCTTTATATAAGCAGGCTGGGGCAGAAGCCGCGAAGGAGAAGCAGTAACAGCCAATGGGCAGGCTTGTTGCCTCACCCCTTCCTTTCCCAGCATGCTGGGCCCCCAGAGTTATCCCTTCAAGGTCAGGAAATACGGAGCCATGCGCTCCAAGCACATGGAGAGCTCTCCTCCCCAGTCAAAACCCATGGAGGTTCACCAAAGGGCCCCTATCCGTAACAGGATCCCGCAGCTACACAATAAGCAGCGCATACGTGTCCCACGTTTCCCCCGGATACTTCCGACTGGTTAACGGTAAAACATCCCCCCCGCCGCACCAAGACTTCTTTAGCGCTTTTCCTATTCCCCTTCGGTATCCCAGTAATACGTCGTCCTCCTCCTCCTCCTCCTGTGGGGAAGCACGATTTCAACTCTGCTCTACAAAGCACACAGGCCGCAAATTACATCCACGCCCCCCCCCGCCTCAAACAAACCCATTACCCTGGAGATCTTCCCCGCCCGCCCTTACTTCACCCCACCCCACATTATGCGGAGAAGGGACGCCTCAAGCCCTGGTCGGCCAAAGAAAAGGTCAAAGCCGACCAATGTCACGTAGTCAAGCTTACAAGGAGATCGACCGCAGAGCAAGAAATGCGCAGAGATTTTTAACAAAGGGGGGGAAGGGGAAAGGACTTGCGAAGGCGAAGGGCCCCTTTTAAGCGAAGGACCCCTTTTAGGGTCACAACGCAAACGGGATAGCGCCCACCCCCAAGTTCCCAGGGCCAGCCTCTCCAGTTGCATAATGCAAAGCCTTTTTTTTTTTTTTTGCCGCCCGCCAACGAGCTCTGCAGGCAAATGAATGGGAGGAGAGGGAATGAGCGTGCCTGGAGCGCAAGGCTGCGCGAAGCCGCCGCCGCCACCTTGCAAAGGGTGCAGATACCATGCGGCATTTGCATGCACCTGGACCACGCGAGCCCCCCCCCGCCCCTCCTCCCGAGAAAAGCCCTTCTCCCGGCGGCCTCCCCCGCGGCGACGCACCCGCTTCCCCCGGCGCGCGCATCACCTTTCCCAGGCAGGCCCTCTCACGCGGCGGTGCCGCAAGCACAACCAGCTCAGTCTAAAAGGAAAGGGCGTCCAGTGCGTCGCGCGCAAGCGCGTAAAAGGGCAGCCCGGAGCCCCGCCCACCGCCGCCGTGAGCGCGCGACCCGCTTTTCAAGGAGCGGCAGGGCGGCGCGTGGGCGGAGCTCGCCCCGAGGCCGCGTCGAACACACTGTTGCACGTGGGAATGCTGAGACGCGGGCCCGACGCGCACGGGAAGCGAGGGAACCTCTTCCCCAATATATAGAAAATAATAAAACTGAACGGCCCAAAAGCAGCATTTCGGGTTTCTGAGACGCGTTTCTCCCTCTCCTTTGGGCAAAGAGCGAGGCTGTCGGGCCGCCCTCACCTCAGGCAGCTGAAACGGGCTGTCAGCCGAAGGCAGCAGCGAAACCGCCTTTTAAGCAAATAGTACGATGATGATTTTCTGAGGCTGGGGCTTCCGCCTCAGGCGGCCAACATGGGCGCACCTTTAGCGAAGACGCGAGTCGCTCGTCATGTCTGTAATTGGCCTGAGGCGGGTAATAACAAACACTCCGAGCACCTGCTGCTTGGGTGTTGGAGGGGCTTCTCTGACAGCGCAGAAATCACGTCCCCCTCCCCCGCCGTGTAGTGAATCTGTTTATGCAATCCCTGCCCGCTCTACGGGTCTATGACAGATTCTTGTCATGGCGGGTTGGACTAGATGACCCCTTGTGGTCCCTTCCAACTCTACAATTCTATGACAGGCCTTGAAAGTGCCTCGAAGCTCTCGGCTTACCTTCTCTGACAAGCGCAGAGAAACAACAGGCCACCCTCCTCCCCACCTCAGGAAACCGTCGCTTGTGGCTGCAGCTTCCGAGGCAGGAGGGCGGCGTTAATACCACACACAAACCAAAAAAACACACCGTGACTGAGGGGGGGGAGGGGGTTCCGGGGTGGCTGGGACACGTCGCCGTCCCCTCAGAGCTTTAATTCTCCTCAGGCCAAAAAAAAAAAAAAAAAAAGACACGAAAGGAAGCGCGGGAACGGGGGGGGGTGTTTGAGGAATAATATGCATAGACTACGATGAGTACAAAGGTCCGTCCGCGGCCTTTCCCCTCACGCGCTCGCGTCCGGGAGAGAATCACAGCCTTCTTAAAAGCAACGAAAACAAAGGGTTTTTTAATTTTTATTTCCATGTTATCTCAGTCACCTGACAGGTTTCAGGCTCGGTGGCGGAGCCGATCGCCCGCAGGGAGTTTCTGAGGGAAGCGAAGCTAAACGGCCGTGGGGGAGGGGAGGGGAGGGGAAAAGGCGGGAAAAAGAAAACTGCGCTGCCTGAGAAGGGCGGGAAAGAGGAAGGAATGGCCTCGCTCCTCATAGAAGTGAGGGACCTAAGTGGCCGTGCCTTTCCTTCGCACTTGGCATAGGTTTTATGCAGCGCAGAGTGAAGGTGCTCCGATCCTCTCGCCACTTAACGGTCGCTTTTCTAAGCCTTTCCCCTGAAACCAGAGCACAAGGCGCGCCATTCCGCTTTCGCTTAGCTGCACCTGACAAAGTGGCCCGAATATTTATTACATAAAATTTTATATACTGCTTGATGGTCAGGGGTGGGGAAAACATGTCAGAGCTGCTTAAGAAAGATAATAAAGTCATTGATAAAATTGATGATTTCATCGATAATTTTTTTTGAAACATTCAAATGTTTTCTACGTATCTGGGTAGGCTCGCCTAAACATAAATGTTTTCAGCAGAGCGCAGAAAAGTACGTTGCTGTGACCATATAAATTTGTTAAGACAGTTTAAGGTGTCGCAAGACTTGCTTCTCCCGTCCCTATGGCTGCACCACATACATTATATAAGGGCATTTGGAAGCCGGCAGCTTTTATTACTTGCCAGTTACCAAAGGGCAAAGAACACAGATGAAGAAGTTATGGAGAAAGGTGGTTGCAAAGTCCTTCAAAGGCAAACCTCCACACTGTCCACAGCCTTGTGTTATCCATCAAGTGATCACCCTTATTAGCTATAAAGTCCAAAAGCTTCCTTTTTATAGGAGTGACTTCTCTGTCTTGGGGAAGCAAGTGGTTCCTGTTAATTTGAACGTGTAAAATGGCACTCGGGGATATATATTTATTAATATATATAAATAGTCTTAAAAGTCTTTAAATAGTCAGGGTGATATATGTCTTAAAAGACTGCCAGAAAGCATAGGTACTTAATTCTTTCCCAGCCATTTTTCTCTCTCCTGAGGTAGTCCAGGTGAGGAGGTGCATATTCCTCCTTGTAAACAACTACATGGAACAAGCACTAGACTGAATAAAGCAGGTCTTTGCATGTCCACAGATTCTGACTCTCCAATCTTTGCCACGAAGAGGTTGCAGTCTTCCAAATCCTGGATATGTTCACTTGCGGCTGTTATGAGTTAGTTAGCTAGTTATATAACATCATAACTGCATGGGTGTTTGGCACTTTACGAAGTGTAAGAGAACTGGCCGTTGCCCCAAGAAGCTTACAATTTTAAAATTCAACACAAGGGAGAGAGATGGAATCAGTGGAAACGGGAATGCATATACAGCATGTTATATTTATTTCACTTTACTTATGCTTGCCTGGCAACAGTGGGGTTCAGGGAGAAAGGTTGTAATTTCTTCATGAAAGCTAGGTTTTGAGGAGAGACGTGAAGGAAGAAAGTTGACTCACACAAGTTTTGTCTTAATTCACATTCGGTATATCCGAAATGTAGTTGTTTTAACACTGGGGCTGAAAGCCAAACTAGAAGTGAAGCGCAGTATCTGCATTCACCATGAAGGTTCTTTAAAAATGCAAATACAGTAGCACATTTTAGGTGATAATTACCAGGATTGCAGCAGGTGGAGAACAGAAGAAGCTCCCTTATACGTACAGAGAAAGACCATTAGTCCAGCTATCTCAATATTGTCCACGCTGACTGGCAGCAGCACTCCAGAGTCTCAAATGGGACCTTTCCAGCCTTACTTGATGTTGAGCATTGAGCCTGGGAGCTTCTACAGGCAAAGCATAAACTCTACCACTGAGCCTTAAATTTAATATCCTGCTGACGTCCTAAGGAGAAGTCCTTCCCTGATGCTAGTCTTTGCAAATTAAATATTTCCCCAGAAAGCAACCACCCATTTTCACACAAATGATTTTCCTTAGTAGGGGAGGAAAGGGTTACACTCTCTTTTCCCACCTGCAGTGATTACAACAATTAACAACTTCATCCCCACACAGCTGATGCTGTTTGCATTAAAAACAACAACCTCCATGTTAAATGCAAAAAAAAAAAATTATGTCACATGTGGCCTGGTCCTGAGCTTGAAAAAAAACCTCAAACAGGAAGTGGGTGGGGAAAACCCAATTATAAATAATTAAATTAATTCATATGCTAAATCTGCTTTTAGAAATCTGTAACTAACAATCATTTTTTAAAAAAACATGCACATTTTGTCCAGCTTCCCCCCCCCCCCAAATAAAGATAAGTACGCCTGTTTTTCAGTCATACTAATACTGGAAAAGGGCAACTGCAAGAGATGACAGTACCAGCTTCTTTAGACCTCAGAGGGTTATCTGTGGGGCTTTCCTGTGAACTTTCCTGTGAACAGCTGGATCTGTTCTCTTCCAGGAAAATAAGAGTTGATCATTTTCAATTGCAAATGGAGATGCACTTTGAAAATACTGTAGGCCATTGATTTGCATGGAAGTTAGCCAGTGGAAAAACAGGGTAGGCAAGCTGAGAAACTTCCTAGGAGGCAAGACTCCCTATCAAGGTTATTAATAATTTTTATTAGCTGCTTCTTACCTCATGTATTAATTGAATGGAGAGGAATTCCATAGCCATTTAATTGTTAGGTTGAGAGGTGAGCTATGTACAGAACTACGGCTGCTACATACTGTAAAGTGGGTTTCCTCTTGTAGAGGGAAAATATTGATCCATGCAGATTGCTAATCAGAAAATAAAACAAATTCTAGAAAACTCTCCCTCTTCCCCAAACCAGATACCATAGTCTACAGGAACTGTAGAACCCTGACCCCATAATTTGCCACCTACCTGGATTGAGAAAACAATTGCCCACAAGACTATTGCTGAGTGATAAACATTGCTTACATATATGTCTGAGAGAGCACAGTGCACATGCAGAGTGGATAAAACGTTGCACTATCTTAACAGAGTGTTATAGAAGCTACGTTCTCTTCTGTGTGGTTGTTCCATTTCCCCCCTCAAACCACATAAACTCACTTAAGAAAAGAATGGAAGAGTTGCACAATGTCTTTAGTGCTAATCTTCTGTCTTTCAAGACACATGGTTTTGACAGGTGCCGCACTGAGTTGGTGAACCTATTGCCACTTTGGGATACCTTCACTATGACCTTTTCAATGACATTATGTTGTCCCAATGTTTATTATATTTGATTGATCTTTTAATTAGCAAGAAAACATGTCTAGGCTTTTCTGTCACTGCTGTTTGAACCACTTTTGCACTTCAGGTTTCTGCAAAAAGGAGGAGGAAGAAGAAGAAGAAGAGGTAAAAAGTAAAAAAGTGTTTGGGTTGATTAAGCAGTAGCATTTTAATTTGTACAAGTGAAAATTAAAACTTTTTTAAAGATTAAAAAAAAAAATTTAATGGATGCTTTGGTGAATTGTCCATTCTCTGCCTTCATGGCCATGCCATACCCACTAGTGTGGACAAACCATAATGGGATGTACACTCCAAAAATGGTCTATCCCCCTGTAATGTCAACAGCAGTTCTTCTTGTGTCTTACAGTGGAAGAGCAATCATTGGGAAGTTGTGGGATCTGGACTAGATGGGCCCCTTTTGGGGTTCTTCATATATTCTTAAGAGCTGCCCACCTGGAAGTTCCCTACAATCCAGGATTCTAACATGGAAGGTTGAGAAGCCTTTCTCCCCGCACGATTGGAGAATTAAACACAAATAAGCAAAAATAAATAGCAAATGACCCTAGATCTAAAAACATTTCCAATGTAGATTTCAAGTAAGAGGTTATTAGTCTGTATTGCTACATTAAGGGTGCATTCATTGACTACTATTTATGCTGCAGCAGCCCCAGAGCCATATGTGGGGGTACACTACTGAGGCGTATCTTAGCAGTCTATTTTGATAATAAAAAAATGTGGATCCATAGATCAATCTCTGACACATTATTCCTCATTTTTAATGTTTTTGCTTGTCTGGTTTTCTAGAAAGCTTTCATTTTTCTGTTGCTAGATGGAAACATCTGGACATTTGCTGTACCCATTTGGACATCATTTGTTTATTTTTTTTAAATACAGACCCATGAGTATAAGGGCCAATGCCAGGCAGAAATTGTGTGTGTGTGATTTGAAACACAAAATTAACTACTGGTTTACAGTATTCTAGAAACATGGGCAACATAACTCCTTCCCCCAACCTGAGTTTTTATTAAACAGGTGTGGGATGGAATGTTAGCCATTAATCTTTCCCCCTCTTTCCCAAGTCAAAACATGGACAGTGCTAGAAATGTCGATGGCATCTTAAAAGCCCACAGATTCAACCCCCAAGGAGGGGCCAGCACCACAAGTGTGCATCGTTGGGCAGCTGTTGAAACCCACACACTGACAGACAGGGGGCACGGCTGATAGTCGCCTAGCTTCTGATTCTCACCTGCACTTTCCCTCTAGCCCAGGGAGGGTGGGTGAGCAAACAGTTAGGGGTTTTGAGGAAGAGTCGCCATAGCTTGCTCGTTTGCTTGCCAACTTGAAAGTGGGGAGGGGGAAGAAGAGAAAACAAGAAGAGCCTGCCAGATCAGGCCAGCGGCCCATCTAGTCTAGCATCCTGCTCTCACAGTAACCGACCAAATGCCAGTGGGAAACCCATAAGCAGAAGCTGAGTACAAGAGCAGGCTCCCCCTGTTGTAGCGTGGAGTTAATGATTTCAGTTAGTGATTTCAGCTCTCTGACATAGTCAGGCAGGAGACAGCGTCTTCATGTAACAACTTTATTCAGGCAACAAGACAAGAGGGAACTGAGGGTAGGAAAGCTACATTTATAGGAACAGAGACTGGCAAGGAAAAGATACATTTTGGAGGGAACAATCTCAAGCAATCACACAGCAGCTTTTTGGTGGGAACCAATAAAGCTGAGGATCCAAACGCAGCAGCTTGAATGAACCAATAGTAGCTGTTCCTTCTGGAACAGGAATGCAGTTACTTTACAGACAATAGTAATACAGATATAACCTTTGAATCAATACACAACACCCCTCCTGCAGTTTATGGCAACTGGTGTTCAGAAGCACAGCAGCAATAGGAAAAATAGCAGCAGCTGGTGGCAATGAGGGAAGAGGGCCTACTGAAGGTATTCTTAGGCTTATAGAATCTAGCTCAGGATTTTATTGACCGACAATGGCTCTTCAGGGTTTCAGGCAAGGGTCATTCTCAGCCCTACCTGAATGGAACCAAGGATTGAACCCTAGGATCTTCTGCATGCAAAGCCATGGATATCACTGAGGTGCAGTCCTCCCCTCTCCCACCTCACCCCCCATGGGCAGCAGCTCATAGCAGAATCTGCCTATTCATGCAAGTCAAGCATGAATTCGTGAAATGAAACTCCCTGCTGATAGCAACAATAAAGTCAGCACAAAGAGGAAGTTTTGCCAGGTGTGGTTTTTCATGCTGGAATGACAAAAGACTATTGCTGAGGGAGCAATGGAAGCCACTTCCCCCTTCCAAGGCATTAAGCCTCCCATGATCCATCATTGCCAGCTTCATAAATTGTACAGATGTGAGCTCTGTAAAGCATAGACCTCCCACCTTTTTTGTGTGGAAACCACCTAGCATGTGACCGCAAAGAAACAGTAAACAGCAGTTATAGCATTAAACAGACTAGCAGAAATCCCCACTTTAATTGTACCAATTTTCATGGTGGTACTTTGCTTCTCTTTGTAGCTTTTCTTTAAAATTCTCTCTTCTTGTGTGTCTGAAATATCATGTAACTCTGGGACCTAGAGTCTAGCCTGTTAAGTATGTTAACAGCATCTTTTATTTTATTATATTAGCTTGTCAGCATCCCTGGAAATATTTACACTGAAGGATAAAAGGTAAAGGGACCCCTGACCATTAGGTCCAGTCGTGACCGACTCTGGGGTTGCGGCGCTCATCTCGCATTATTGGCCGAGGGAGCCGGCGTACAGCTTCCAGGTCATGTGGCCAGCATGACTAAGCCGCTTCTGGCGGACCAGAGCAGCGCACGGAAACGCCGTTTACCTTCCCGCCGGAGCGGTACCTATTTATCTACTTGTACTTGACGTGCTTTCGAACTGCTAGGTTGGCAGGAGCAGGGACCGAGCAACGGGTGCTCACCCCGTCGCGGGGATTCGAACCTCCCACCTTCTGATCAGCAAGCCCTAGGCTCTATGGTTTAACCCATTAAAATTATTGTATTTTAATGTTCTGTTGAAAGCCGCCCAGAGTGGCTGGGGAAACCTAGCCAGATGGGCGGGGTATAAATAATAAATTATTATTATTATAACCCACAGCGCTACATCATTAATGCATATATAGTTAACCAATAAGTATTTTCTCTGCCCATTTGGAGTTTTCACCTTGAGTATGGTTATCAAGTCAAATATCAAATACCATCAGTACTTCCAAGAGCTCTGCTGGTTACCATTACAGTATTTTCTGTGCTAATGTCAAGGGTTGGTTCTTACCTTTAAATCTTGGTTCAGGGATACCTTAGGGCAGCGGTTTTCAACCCGTGTGCCTTGAATGATGGTCAGGGTTGCCGCGGACAACACTGGCCTCTGTCCCTCTTCCCTTCCCTTCCTTTTTCTGATGCCCTTTTGCGTCTCTCCCTCCCAAAGGCTTGCACAGCTGTTTATTACAGCAGCCCTGGCTATAAGCTCCGTAGGCGAATGGTGCCTCTGGGAGGCACCTCTCGTTGGAGCAGGGGGGTGCAGCTCAGAGACCAGGGATGGCAGCAGGAGCTCCCTGGAGGACTCCCAAGGAGAGGGGACAGGAGAGGAGGCTGAGGGAAACCCAGCCAGATTGGTGGGGTATAAATAAATTATTATTATTATCCACAAGGGAAGGTGTTCAAAAAAGTGTGAGAGGCTGCCAGCTCTGCAGGCAAGGGGTGACATAACTGGGCTCCTGAGTCCTACAGGAGAGCCACAGAAATAATGTAGTTGGTTAAGGGAGCTGTGGACTCAAAAAGGTTGAAAACCTCTGCCTTAGGGAGTACCACCAACTCCCATATGTACCTCACCAACCCCCAATGAATCTCTGCTGCATGTACTACCTACTTCAGGGTTAGATTGACTTTCAAAATTGTCATTCTTTGTTGCCAGCCTGAGATTTCCCAGATTAATTCATCACCCCTTGAGATTCACCAGATTTGAGGGCTTGACCTCATGCAAGGGTTGGCAGCATGTTGTCCTCCAGATGTTCTGGAACTGCAACTTCCATCAGCCCCAGCCAGCGTAACATGGCCTATGGTCATGGAAGCTGGGAGTAGTATTCCAATATCATCTGGAGGAGAGGATACTGTGTTGTCTGCACCGCCTTAAGGCTTTCAAATGCAGAGTTTGGTTTATGCTCTTCTCCCTTCCTTTGATATGATTTTGATTGGTTTCCCATGGGTGCTTTAAATAATTAATTAATTGGTTTAAATATTCTCTCTAGCATATTATTATAACCACTCAGATACAGTGAAATGTATGAGATACATATTTAAAATCACAAGCATGAACTTTAAATGTTTTAGAAGTAACTGTTCAGTGAACTGCATTGGAGTGGATCAGTGAGGACCTGGCAGTCTATGTAGGGTCAGGAGGAAAAGATACAAATCAATGGATTAGTTTATCAGCTCAGTGGGGTAGGGTAGGGGAATTCACCCTCTGATAATGAACACAGTGTGCCAATGGCTAAAGTCAAACAGAACAAAAAATAAAAAAATCCTTCCAGTAGCACCTTAGAGACCAACTAAGTTTGTTCTTGGTATGAGCTTTCGTGTGCATGCACACTTCTTCAGATACACTGAAACAGAAGTCACCAGACCCTTATATATAGTGAGAGGGTGGGAAGGTTATTACTCAGAAGGGTAGTGGGAATTTTTTAATTTTTAATTTTGTTTTGACTATGGCAGACCAACACGGCTACCTACCTGTAACTGGAACAATGGCTAAAGCTTTAGGTAGCTTTAAAAGGAGATTAGGCAAACTCATGAAGGATGCACTATCAATGGCTATCAGCCATGATGACTACATGGAAGTATTTGCTGGGGAGCTGCAGAGGGTGAAAGGCTATATTGCCATCATCCCCTGCAGTTAGGTTTCCCAGAGGCCACTGTGGGAAGCAGACTGTGCTAGCTTCACTGTGTGTGGAAAAGCATTAAAAAATCCCACCTGCTCCACACATACAATACATTTCAGGCACAATTCTCTCCTCGCCCCCAGGAATCCTGCAAGATGTAGTTTGTTAAGGGTGCTGCGTGCTGGGAATTGTAGCTCTGTAAAGGATAAACTACAGTTGCCAGAATTCTTCAGGGGTGAGGGAGGAATGGGATTTAAAATGTTATTTAAATCTGTGGTGGTTATGTAGTAGTCTAGCCAAGAATTCTACCACATTTACCACTTCATTATACATAACATGTAGATTGTAAAAGTAGAAACTAGCAGTAATCAACTAATCTAACCAAGCACTTGCCTAAAGTTGTTTTACTACTTTGAAAACCAGGCTAAGGTTTGACATCAGGCAGGTGTCTTCACTATTCCTTCTGGCACCTGCTGAAGACATTCTTATGTAGACAAATCTGCCCAGATGTTTAGAAAGTTTGGGTATTTAAATATTTTTAGTCTATTTTATTGCAGTTCTATCCTTCTGTATGTTTTAGATTATGGTGTAAATTTTTTAAAATCTTTTTTGTAAACGGGTTTGAGGTTTTTTTCTACAATCAAGCAGTATATACTTTTTATGAAATAATGACAATAACAATAATAAATAGAAGATGGGGCTACAGTGGGCCTTGTTTAGAATCTTCTCTGACTGTGCTTTACCTTGCAGCCCTCCCCAACCTGGTACCCTCCAGCTGTTTTAGACCACAGAATAAGAATAAGAATTGAAGTTCAGAATAACTGTAGGTTACCAGGTTAAGGGAGGCTGTCCTATAAAAACAATTTGCTCCAGAAAAAATAGAATAACCTACTTTATGAATTTTCTTACATAAAATGTGCCCTGAAATAATCTTTCATAACACAGAGACTGTGTGGTTCAAATTATAAGGGCTTGGGTTTTAAAAAATAATATTTGATCATGTATATGTTCAACGCCTACTTCCAAGAAAAACCATCTGTCTGTGTGGACTTGAATCTTTGATGCACAGCTTCAACGCTTCCCCAGCACAAATTGTAGAGAGGCTTGCAAAAGGGGGGAATCTGGAAAGTTTAGCATAACACATGATTGTAAAGAGGATTAGTTTTGTAACACAAGAATAAATGTTCTCAAGGTTCAGATTCCTACTTCACCAAAGGAGAAATTAATTTGATCTGAGTCTTGGCATACATGCCTTGTGTCTAATTTCCTGAGGCTTTGCCTGCGTTGGTGGCACTGGAGGTTCTGCCTGCTCAGTGACTGCATTGACATAATATTATTGCATTTAAAAGGTGTATTAGTGTGAAAGGGAAAGCTTTAACAGAATGGCAGAGTTGCAAGGAAGTCACACAGGAGACCTAGTCAGCAAGGACAAGCAAGACCCATTCAGCTATGGCCTATGGTGAATATAAACAGCGGCATCTGAGATGCACAAAGAATGTTCATATGAATACTTGTCAGGCAAGGGATCTCACCAGAGGGAATTGGCTCCCATGCCATTAACAGTATTGGTGGAGAAGGCGCCTACCATCTCTGGAATGAGTACAGGGTAGCTCTCATGCATTTGGATGTATCTATGGTTCAGACATTCCCCCTGTGGTTCATGGCAACGACAAATGTGGCATCAAAGATCAAGTATCTAACCTGAAAATCAGACATGGTCTAAGGCAGGGGTCAGCAACCTTAGGCCCATGGGCTGGAAGTGGCCCATGGAGATCATTTGACCGGCCCACGAGCCACCCCCGAACCGAGCTGCCCGCTCATGCACTGTGCTAAACCGGCACAGCGTGGTGCGGGGACTCGCTTCTGTGGCACTGAAAATCGCATGTCAGAAATCGCAGGCGCGTGCAATCCAGCCCAGGCAAGATAAACCTTGCTGACCCCTGGCCTAAGGGCTAGAATGGCAGGCAAGCATTAATTGCTGCATGCATGGATGAAAGAAGCTGTGCCTGTTGAATTTCTGCCTGACATATGACAATTAGGGGAAGCCCTGTTAAGGAAAGAAGAATGCGGAAACCTTTGGGCTTAGAAGTTCAGAAGCAGTGCTTCTGGTGAAAGCTCTGTGGCTCTGGAGCTGTTATGTGAGGTTTTTCCTTACTGTGGCTGCCCTTGATTTGTTTAAACAATTCATATACTGCTTAACTAAGATAGTCACTAAGTGTGCTACAAAGAAGCAATACAAAAAAAATAAAAATCAGTTAAAACTATCAAATCAGGCTTCAATTAAAATGCCTGCTGGAATGAAACAAAAACTTCAGTAGGGTGTGGGCTTCTCTGATCACAGCTAGAAGTGAGTTGCATAAAATTTAATTCAATGAAAAGGGAAAGGAGCAAAGAGTGAAGGAGCACTTTTCTGTGCCATATCACTAACAGTTTTCTTTGCAAGCTGAGCTTTTCTTCTGCATTCCTGAGATGAGCCCCAAGGCTAGAACTTATCATGCCTCACCAAGGACATCTTGAGTCCTTTAACACTCTGGCCTTCTCTAAAGTGCCCTTGGCTAAGAGGAGATACTGACTTATCCGGACATTAGTCATCATGACAGCGAAAATGATAAAGAGGCAACAAAATAATAAATAAATGGATGCGCAGCTGGTCAAATTCTGGAGCTTCATTCATGAAAGCAAAACCAAACAGCCCAAAACAGTTCTGTAGGAGTTTTTCTGAGGTGGGGACTTAGCCAAAGAGCCACATCCATGATTCTATGATAGAGCAGTGACTACAAGCTCCCCAGGTGAATGGTACCTCTGGCGCTGACCAGGGGGTGCTGGTTGTCAGGAGCTGAGGCGGCCTCAGGGTAGGCAAGCAAGCCGGCCAGTCTGCCAGCCCTTGCCCTTGCGAATGGACAGTCACGTCCCAGGCCCCTGTGAGGCAGTGTGAGGAAGCACCTCTCTTGGGGGGGGGAGTTCAGAGACCAAAGGGGTGGCAGCAGCGGCTGCTCAAAGGACTCCCAAAGAGAGGGGAGAGGAGAGGAGGCTGAGGGAGGGTGTTTGAAAGAGGGTGAGAGGCTGCCAGCTCTGCAGGCAAGGGGTGACCTAACTGGGCTCCTGAGCCCCACAGGGGCAGAGGCGTAGAAAGCCTCTTGGGCGCCTGGAGCGGCGTTGCCACGTGGAGGCACCCCCTGGGGGCGGTGCTTCCTGACGCATGCGCCGTGACATCACGATGCATGCGTCAGGACGGACTGCACATGCCCGGAAATCCCGGAATTTCCGGGCATGCGCAGTGCATCCCGGCCGGTGCTGCTGCTCCCGCGGGGACCCGCTGAGCGAGTGCCGGCTCATGGGGCTGCCCCGTCCGTGCTGCTTTAAAGCAGCGGCAGCCCCATAGCGGTGCTGACGGGTGGGCCCCGGACGGGCCGCGGGGCGGAGCGGTTTTGCTCCGTGGCTTGCTCGCAGGCTGCGGGGCAAGGCTGCCTTGCTCCACGGTTTGGGGCCCACCGGTGGGGCGGGGTCGGCCCCAGTGTCACCCCCTCCCCTGGAACCCGGGGCGCACCGCCCTCCTCACGACGCCACTGCACAGGGGTGCCTCAGAAAGAAGGTCAAGGGAGCCGTGGACTCAAAAAGGTTGAAAGCCCCTGATATGGACCACATACTGGGTATTAGTGGGAGGGAACAGTCTATATACGCACACACACACTTCTCTCCATTTCTTAACCAGGCAAACAAGAAGTATTACATTGCCGTTCAAGCATGGACTTTGAAGGATGTGGCTGAGGGAAGTTCTGAGGGCTGGAGGACCCCTTTGGACTTCCAGACCCAAGGATCCCCACCCTTGAACTAGGTTCTCACAAGGGGTGCTTGCTGGGCATCTGGCGGTTTCCCATTGTCCCACATGAACTGAGAGTGTGCCCTAAAGCATACCCCAAAACACACCCTGCTGGCTGCTATTGGAAATGGTAGGGAAAGCCATCTAACAATTAATGGTACTTGTCTTCTGCTGGTAAAAAACGTTTGAAAGCCATTGAAGGCTTGTGGCCATGAGGGTCTGTTCCTTCCAATATGATGAAGTGCTTTTCATTCTTTTAAATCCAAGCCGGTCACAACGTCCTGTCCAACCGGTTTTCTGCACCTGCTCACCCACTGGAATCAAAACGATCAGATAACTTGCACTGTCATAGTAGCTTTCCTGCTTAACAGTCCATGGGCCACAGCCATGGAAACAAGGGGTGGAGTACAGACTGTACTCAGGGGAAGCATACATTTTAGGACCAGCCTAGGTAGCCAGATCTAAGGCCAGGAGCTTTGCTTGGTATGCAGAAAATTTGGGGGCCAGGCTAATAGACACAAAGTAACATAAAATCAGAGGCGTAGCAAGCCCAGGTGGTACCCGGGGCAGATTTTTTTTTGTCACCCCCCCCTTTAATTTTAAAAAAATAAAAATAAAAAGTGTCACCCCCCCTCTGATGGTGCCACTTTGCGAGGTGTGGGGGTTTTGTGTGTGTGTGTGTGTGTGTGTGTGTGTGTGTGTCTATTATCTCTTTTTTCCCAATAAAGTTAAAATAAAAAAATAATAAATAATAATAATAAAAATGTAAAAAAATAAAAATAAAAAAAATAAAAAGTGTCACCCCTCTCTGATGGTGCCACTTTGTGAGGTGTGGGGGTTTTGTGTGTGTGTGTCTATTATCTCTTTTTTCCAATAAAGTTAAAATAAAAAATAATAATAATAAAATGATAAAAATTAAAAAAAAATTAAAAAAATTAAAAAGTGTCACCCCCCTCTGATGGTGCCACTTTGTGAGGTGTGGGGGGTTGTGTGTGTGTGTGTCTATTATCTCTTTTTTTCAATGAAGTTAAAATTTAATTTTTTTTTTTAAATATTAAAATAATTTTTTTTTAAAAAAAGTGTCACCCCCCTCTGGGGTGGAACCCGGGGCGGCCCGCCCCCCTTGCTACGCCCCTGCATAAAATGTATGCATGTATACATGCAGATTTAGAATTTAAATGTCATTGCTGGTTTACAGTGACTGGCAGTTGCTTTCTAGAGTTTCAGGCAGGGGTCCCTCCCAGCCCTACCTGGAGATGCCAGAAATTGAGCCTGAGACTTTCTGCATGCAAAGCAGATGCTCTGTCAATGAGCCACAAAACAGCACAGCCTGGGGTAGACTGGAGGGAGATGAGCAATAGACCAGTTGCTTCTGCCCATGGCTGGCAACCTGAACACCAGCCTCTGCAGCTGGGTAACTTGGTGGCTCAAGAAATTTATGCATGCACTGACTCCCTTGAGCTCAAATTGGATTTGGGGTTTTGCTAGTTGAGAGAACAACGGTGTTTCCAGAGTCCGAATATACTGTGCTAAGAACTGGTTGGCGGGGAAAGGCACTTTCTACCTCCCTCACAGTTGGAAGCTAACATGATAGAAGTTTATGAAATCGGGCATGGCATGGGGACAGTGGATAGGGAATTATTTTTGTCCCTCTCTCGTAAGACTGGAACAGTTGGACTTTCCATAAATCTGAATGTTGGAAGTGTCAGGAAAGTCCTTCTTCACACAGTACATCGTTAAATGATGGAACTTGCTCCCACAGGAGGCAGAAATGGCCATCACCTTGGATGGCTTTAGAAGATCATTAGACAAATTAATGGAGGAGAGGGTTGTCAATGACTACTAGCAACAATGGCTATGTTCTGCCTCCACAGCTGGCAGTTTCTGGAAACCACAGGTGGGGAGAGTGTTGCTCTTGTGGTCAAATTCTGCTTGTGGGATTCCCACAAGCATCTAGTTGATCACTGTGAAAATAGGGTGCTGGACTAGGTGGACCCTTGGCATGATCCAGCAGGCTGTTCTTACGTTCTAAGTGTACAATTCTGGATTTTCTTTGATGTAACATTTGTCTGCCAGTGGCTTCCAAGAAATAGTATCTCTCCTGGTTCTGTAACAGTGGTGACCTTGAACAAAGAGATGAGTGATTTTATCCTCAAACTCCCCAGCAAACCTTTCACACCAGGCCTGAAAACTATTATCAGGGACAGATATCAGCAGTCCTCTCGCCACATGGAATAGCTCTTTTGGCTGGCTGCTCAGAGATGTTTCACCACTGCCATGCAATAGGTGCAACCATGTACTCTAGCACATATCTGATCAGCTTTTCATCAAGTCTTACGCCACTTGCACCCAACCTGTTTCATAGCTTGGCTCCAGAGGCTTAGAGAGGGCTCTCGGGAGCAATTGCGTCAGCAGCCCAGCACATCTTGCCACTCCATAGCAGGACAAAAGACTCAACAGGATTGCTGGCTCTGACTTGTAGAAAATCCCCCAAAGCATGCCGAAATCCTTTCTGACAAAGGATGGGGGCAGACCTTCCTAAAAAGGTCCCCACCCTTGCATGCACATTGGGGGGCAGGGCGGCAGTCCAACACTGTAAGATCAGACGTCACCAAATAGTGGTCTGATCATGGCTGCAGGGTTAACCCTCCCAATATTCAGACTCACCCCCTCTTCAATTCACCAAACCAGGCAAGTCAGGTGCACCACCAGCCAGCCTCCTCTCCTCCACTGTCTACTCAGACACATCCTGATTCATATCAGGGTTTTCATACTCCCCAAACCAGGGACCCTGAATAAAAAAAGCTCCCGAAATAAGACACAGAGAGCAGTATCATCCACCTTGCATATGTGCCCATGAATGGCTTCCATGCTCTCACCAGGTCACCATTCCCCAGCACTTGACCTCTCACCAAGTGCTTGGGTTAGGCGCATGCATATCCTCTGGATTGTTCTTGACTCTCACACAGAAGCCAACGCAATTGACAAACCAAACAAATTTACTTAGGGGGTAACACTTTCACCCCGGTGGTTCCTTGCAGCCAAGGCAGCAGCATTCCTGAGGGCTGTGGGACTGAGGGCAAAGGCAGACACCGGTGCCAGCTATCAGAAACTGCTGGGCCAAGTCTGGGAAGTCAAACTCTCTCGCAGAGCCAAGCAGGTACCCAGCAGATGCTAAAAGTGCACTGCTTCCTTTCTACCTGGGCACATGGTCTTCTCTGCCTCTGCACACGAGCCAAAAACAGCGAGCCTTGTGTGTGGTCTGATCATGCCCATGTCCACTTTCAGACTGAAGTTGCTCTACCTGGGAGGTGCCTTTATTTGTTCAAGCCCTGAGAATCCCCCCTCATGTCAGAACTGCAACTCTTGTGCTTCCCCACTTTGAAGCTGGGGTGGGGGGGAATCCTTCCAAGCCCTGTGCTACAGGTCTTTATTCCTTTTACTATAAGTATCTTCTTTGAAAAAGGATTAGCCTCTTTTATTCCTGATCCAAGGTTTTTTTTTTTTTAATGCAACAACCAGAATTTATTTGTTTTAATTATACTGGGATTAGTGCAGAAAGGCAGAGAAAGCATGGCGGGGTGTGTGACAGGGTGAAGGGGGAATGGCAGCTGTGTGGCTCATGCGCCTTATCTTGCCACACAGAAGCACCCAAATCCCACCCTCTTTCTACCTCCAGGAATTAAGCCTCCGGCAGCATCGCAGATAAGTCCCTCCTTCCATCCTGGGAGATCTGCTCCTCTAGTGATAACTGACCGTACGGTCCAAATCCGGCCCTGTTTAAGGCACCTTTGCGGGCTTATCCATATTGCAGCTCAAATTTGTATGCTGTTGGCATGCTTGTGTGCAGTGCTTGGATCCTGCCAAACATATCCCATGTTCCTCCACTAGCAGCTCAGGGCCACAAGAGTCTCTCTGCCACCAAGGATCATTGAGAGCTGGTCCAAAGAACACAGCAATTGCTCTGGTGGAGGGTCCATCTTAGTCCAGAACCCTGTTGTCTCCAGCAGCTAGAGATGTAATGCCCCTAAACATGGAAGTTCTACTTTTGGCTGCAGTAGCAAAGGAGCAACGTTAAAGAGTCAGGAGAGCTGCTATAATTCAGAGCAATCCAACAGGCCTTCCACAGGATGAATCCTGGCTGGCCAATTGTAAAGCATATACCGGTATTTATTTGATGGTACCCAGGTGGCGCTGTGAGTTAAACCACAGAGCCTAGGGCTTGCTGATCAGAAGGTCGGCGGTTCGAATCCCTGCGACGGGGTGAGCTCCCGTTGCCCGGTCTCAGCTCCTGCCTACCTAGCAGTTCGAAAGCACGTCAAAGTGCAAGTAGATAAATAGGTACCGCTCTGGCGGGAAGGTAAACGGCGTTTCCGTGTGCTGCTCTGGTTCGCCAGAAGCGGCTTAGTCATGCTGGCCACATGACCCGGAAGCTGTACACCGGCTCCCTCGGCCAGTAACGCGAGATGAGCGCCGCAACCCCAGAGGCAGACACGACTGGACCTAATGGTCAGGGGTCCCTTTACCTTTACCCATCAAACAAACTGAGATACTCTGTTCCTCTTCAGCCTTGGACCAAATCTTGCAGCTCTGACATTGACTATTGCTTGCCTTGATGCCATCTGACACTCCTGCTTTAGGCCCAACTCTGCCCCATTGGCTCCCGATTGGCAGCACCCACATTCTTGGCTGGTCTTGAGAGGCCAGGGGTTGCCAATTGACTGGGAAAAGTGGCCAACCTATGTTCTTTTAACAGCAGGCACAGAAATGAGCATGTAATCACCTGGTAAGTCCTGCAGGTCACACTGCTGTTAAAGGCAGAAGAGTGAGGAGTCTAGGCTGGTAACCTTATCTGACACTCAAGTTTGTATAAATAAAAAAATTGTCCAGTAGCACCTTAGAGACCAACGAAGTTTGTTCTGGGTATAAGCTTTCGTGTATCTGAAGAAGTGTGCATGCACATGAAAGCTTATACCCAGAACAAACTTAGTTGGTCTCTAAGGTGCTACTGGACAATTTTTTATTTTTTAATTTATTTTGACTGCGTCAGACCAACATAACTACCTACCTGAATCAAGTTTGCATGTTACTCTACACACCACCCACCAACCTACCAGTGAGTGTTCTGCTTTCCAGCCACCCCCTTAGTCGATTTTCGTTTTAACGGTTTCAAAGAGCAGACAATGCACTTCTCAGTTTTTTTATTTTTACACAAAAATGCACTAAATATAATTTTTAAAAATCAGCTGACAAGTCAGGCTGGGAGGATGGGAGAGGAACCAGCCATCTACTTTTATTTTTAAAAAGGAAGGTCCAGGCATGTTTCCCTGCTAGTGTGTACTGGGAGTACCATTTTCACTTCTTGTTCCTGAAGACCTCTCAAAAGTACACGCAAAGAGGATGAAAGGAACTGAAACAACACTTGGTTTCTCATGAAACATGTTGGAGGGGGGTGGACAGAGCACACCACCTCCAAATGAAACACCTGGAACAAAATATAAAAGGATGAAACACCTGGAACAATATATAAAAGGATGTCATATAGAGGAGGGAGAAAGGTTGTTTTCTGCTGCTCCAGAGAAGCGGACACGGAGCAATGGATTCAAACTACAAGAAAGAAGATTCCACCTAAACATTAGGAAGAACTTCCTGACAGTAAGAGCTGTTCGACAGTGGAATTTGCTGCCAAGGAGTGTGGTGGAGTCTCCTTCTTTGGAGGTCTTTAAGCAGAGGCTTGACAGGCACCTGTCAGGAATGCTTTGATGGTGTTTCCTGCTTGGCAGGGGGTTGGACTGGATGGCCCTTGTGCTCTCTTCCAACTCCACGATTCTTTGAAAATCTCCATAAGTAGAAGACAAGCCTGAAGTTACACATGAGGGCAGCAGACCCAGGTCTGCATATATTTGCTCTGTTCACATGTGAAGTGGGGAGTAATGTGCAACTTAAGACACCACCATTAAGTGCTGCAAGGTTTCATAGAATCATAGAATTGTAGAGCTGGAAGGGACCCTGAGGGTCATCTAGTCCAACCCCCTGTAATGAAGGAATGTCAGCTAAAGCATCCATGACAGATGGCCATCCAACCTCTGCTTAAAAGCCTCCAATGAAGGGGAGCCCACAACTTCTCAAGACAGTCTATTGTATGGTCAAACAACTCTCAATGTCAGAAAGTTCTTCCTGATGCTTAATTGGAATCTCCTTTCTTGTAATGAGAAGCGTTAGTTCTGGTCTTAGGACTCTGCTATACAGCTACAAAGAAAACCTTTTAAATGTGTTGTAAAGTGCAGTATACAAATGTGACACTAGATGGCGACAGTGAGCTATGCAAAATTCAATGTATTTTTCAAAACTTTTTTTTAAAAAGCATTTTCACAGCATTTTTTATATGTTTGTAGATTCTACCCTACTCTCCGGAGCAGGAGAAAACAAACTTTCTCCATCTTCCATGGACAGCACTTAAAATATTTGAAGATGGATGTCATATCTCCTCTTTTCCAGGCTAAACATGGTTTGCTTGAATATAGCCAGTATGTTTTGCCACCCAGCAAAATCTGGATTGCATCCCTAGCATCATGGTTAGGAGATTTTAGCCATTTGCCCCCAATCATTTAGAAAATGCCCGTGTCTGCATTTTCCATTGCCAAGAAAAGGTCCCACCCATTTCCATTTCATTCATGGATCTGCTAAGGTGCTTCCTTAAAAAAGTGCTTCTCTCTCTCCCCCTCTCCCCAAGACTTTGCTTATGCACAGAATGTTATGCCTCAGAGGGGCTTACAAAAAGATAATACAGGAAAACCGAGAAAAAATTAAAACCATACTTGTAAGACATTAAAAAAGTTAAAACAGATTAAAATCCATTTTTATTTCAAAATTATATCGCATTTTAAAATATTCATTTGAATTCCTATGGCGATTCTTTATCGTTGGGGCAAGCTAGCAGCATCAAGGGACAGTTTTGAGCCAGAAAATGGGCTTAGGAGGGGAAAGGGTTAAATTAATACTCCTCCGCTGGGGACTCCCCGGAGCTGCTCATCACTAAGAATGGGGCATGGCTAGTTTAGGCGCTTTTTGGAAGCTTGAGCTTAGAGACCTGTCCAGTTTGCCCCCATGGAAGGGTGTCCGGGAAAGCGCAGAGGAAGTTTTCTCTGCACTGCTGCCCTATATGGGGGGGAATAGAAGTGGGCGCTTATCTCCTCTTTCCACACATTGCAGAATCCTCGCCCTCCCTTTGCCAGCATCGTCTGCTCCCCCCCCCCCCACCGCAGGCTAACTCTGGGGCTGCACTTCAGAGTCCATCCAACTGGAGTTACGCAACGGTGGAAGAGGAAACACAGCCTTCGGACCTGACAAATACATGGATACGTTTTCGTTCCAGCCCTTGTTTGCAATCTGGCTTCCCCGCCAGTCTGGGGCCAGAATGCATGTAAACACGCTGCCCCAAGAGCACTTTAGCCTTTCACAGAGAATTGTAGAGTCGGAAGGGACAACCTTGATCGTAGAAAGTGAGGAGGAATTAAAGAAACTTTTAATGAGGGTGAAAGAGGAGAGCGCAAAATATTGTCTGAAGCTCAACATCAAAAAAACTACGATCATGGCCACTGGTCCCATCACCTCCTGGCAAATAGAAGGGGAAGAAATGGAGGCAGTGAGAGATTTCACTTTCTTGGGTTCCATGATCACTGCAGATGGTGACAGCAGTCACGAAATTAGAAGACGCCTGCTTCTTGAGAGAAAAGCAATGACAAACCTAGACAGCATCTTAAAAAGCAAAGACATCACCTTGCCAACAAAGGTCCGTATAGTTAAAGCTATGGTTTTCCCAGTAGTAATGTACGGAAGTGAGAGCTGGACCATAAAGAAGGCTGATCATCGAAGATTTGATGCTTTTGAATTCTGGTGCTGGAGGAGACTCTTGAGAGTCCCATGGACTGCAAGAAGATCCAACCTCTCCATTCTGAAGGAAATCAGCCCTGCGTGCTTATTGGAAGGACAGATCCTGAAGTTGAGGCTCCAATACTTTGGCCACCTCATGAGAAGAGAAGATTCCCTAGAAAAGACCCTGAAGTTGGGAAAGGAGAAGGGGACGACAGAGGATGAGATGGTTGGACAGTGTTCTCGAAGCTACTAACATGAGTTTGGCCAAACTGCGAGAGGCAGTGAAGGATAGGCGTGCCTGGCGTGCTCTGGTCCATGGGGTCATGAAGAGTCGGACACGACTGAATGACTGAACAACAACAAAGGGACCACGAGGGCCAACCCCTTGTAATGCAGAATCTTATTGTGATTTTGTGTGATGTACATTGCCTTGCTGTCTTTTTATAATAAAAAAAACAGCTGATAAATATTCAACTCCGTTCTTATGTTCTCAAACACCATGTCAGACTGTTGTTTCAGTATTGTCTGCACTGACTGACTGGCCATGGCTCTCAAAGGTTTCAGACCAGGATTTTCTCCAGTCCTACGGGGAGATGCCCGTAATTGATTTGGTTCCTAGAGCATGAGACTGTTAATCAAAGGCTGTGCGTTCAAGCCCCACGTTGGGCAAAGGATTACTGCATTGCAGGGGGCTGGACTAGATGACCCTTGGGGTCCCTTCCGACTTTACGATTCTATGACCCTGGAGCCTTCTTCATGCAATGCAGATGTTCTACACTGTGCTGTGGCTGGACCTCCCTGAGACAGTTTTTACTGAGACCATTGGTCCATTTAGCTCAGTACTGTCTACACTGACTGGCAGCTGCTCTCCAGGCTTTCAGGCAAGGAGTCTCTCAGCCCTACACGGAGATGCTGGGGATTGAATTTGAGACCTTCTGCATGCAAAGCAGATGCTGCCTCTACGGCCTTTTCCAACCCCAAACTTTCCTTCTAGCTGAGAAAGTTAAACAATGTGCAGCTCAGCTTAAAACCAGCAAAAGCCTGTAAGCTCTATTTAAAAGCACATTGGAACAGCAAATGCCTTTCTAGTTTGCCTCCTTCTTCCTTTTAAGAAAACCTCTTTGCAACAACAGCCATCATGTGGCACTAAATCCCCCACTTTAATTTTGCATCTTGTGAAGGCCTTGCAACCTGCTCAGTTTTGCAGCCTCGTAAAATTTGCACAAGGTGGTGAGCGATGCAATGATTTCCTGCCTTTTACAGGAAGGTGTGTCCCCAGCGGACACATTATAGCCCAGATTGCAAAAAACAGCCTGCAATTAAGGCAGCCCCCAGCTCCTCCTCCTCCTGCCTCGAAGCTAAGTAGTTATGCGGGCACCATTTCTGACGCTTCCCGCAGCACGTCCGCGTGTGGGAGAGGAAGCTTGCTTCATTTCTCAGCTGGGGGCAGGCAGCAAGGCTCCACAGCGATGAGGCCATGGCTGCAGCACGGTTAGAAATGTGACCTAAGCAGACCCACCCAAGAGGAGCAGGGAAGCTAGGCTTTTCACCTGTGTTGTAAACAAAAGCTGCCCTTATTCTCTTATGGGGTACACAAGAGCCCTTATAGAGTCCTTAGGTGGGTTCCCTATTGGTAGGAGGAAATAACAGAGGCCAACCAGAGAATATTGAGAAGCAAAGCAGCTAGTAAGCATGATCTTTATCAAAGCTGTTGCATCAGAGTGCTCCCCTCACACACAGGAGTTTGGAGCGTAACTGTCAACCCTCCCTCTTTTTGTGGGAAACTCCCTTATTCCAATGCCGTTTCCCGCTGCTATCCCGGATTGTTGATATCCCTTAAATTCCCCGGATTTCCAAGGAAGCAGCTCTTCTCCCTCCCTGCCGTCCAGGGATGCTCCTCAGCTGCGTTGCTCGGCTGCCAATAAGGAGTCTGAGACTGACTGGGGGCGGAGCTTGCATGCCTTGTGCAGCCAGACCCTCACGCCCAACCAGACAGACAGCCTGCCTGCCGTCTACGCGCTCGCTCTTTCGCTCACCCGTTCGCGCGCAGCCTCTGGAGCACAGGATGGCGAGGCTACTTGGTGCCATTGCACTGCCCTCGCGGCATCCCTTATTTTCAAATCCGAAAGTTTGAAAAAAAAATCCCTTATTTTCAAATTCGAAAGTTTGGGGAAAATCCCTTATTTTCAAATCCGAAAGTTGACAGCTATGGTTTGGAGGAGGACCCAGAACAAAGGTGTGCCTGCCCTTATATAGACATTTAAATTGCCCGCCCTGGAGTCCAAGACCACCCCCAGAAACAGTGGCGAACGGAGCCACTTGACTGCCCGGGGCGGCAAACGCGGAGGAACCCCCCGGGGGCGGGATGTCGCTCTGCAGCGCGCATGTGTCACGACGCACGGCACATGCACAGTCTGTCTGTGCTGCTGCTGCTCCTGCAGCAACCTTACGAGCCGCTGAGCGAGCGGCAACTCGTAAGGCTGCCGCGCGTGAACAGTGCGCGTAAGGCTGCCCCGTCCGTGCTGCTTTTCGCACGCGGCAGCCTTACGAGTTGCCACGTGAGCAGCCGCCGCATGGATGGGGTGCTGGGCGGCGGGGCTCGGCTTGGGCATCGCGGGGGGGCGCCCAGAGTGTCACCCCCTCCAGGGTGGAACCTCCCATTGCTCGGTCCCAGCTCCTGCCAACCTAGCAGTTCGAAAGCACGTCAAAGTGCAAGTAGATCAATAGGTACCGTTGCAGCAGGAAGGTAAACGGCGTTTCCGTGCGCTGCTCTGGTTCGCCAGAAGCGGCTTAGTCCTGCTGGCCACATGACCCAGAAGCTGTACGCTGGCTCCCTCGGTCAATAATGCGAGATGAGTGCCACAACCCCAGAGTCGGTCACAACTGGATCTAATGGTCAGGGGTCCCTTTACCTTTAACCATGTGGGGGCTTACTCTCAGGTAGGTGAGATGAGGATTGCAACTTTTGCTATTGTGCTCCTGCATAATTCCTGGGATTTTGTTTCCCCTTAGAAAAAGGTGTGCATATGTGTGCAGGTGTTGAAATAATAGCATGAATGCCCAGAAAAGAAAAGAAAAGTACTGGGGGGGGGAGGAGTGGCTGAGGGGAGGGACGAACAACACACCCCTCCCTCCAAATAGATGGCTCTAGGTGCACCTGACCCCCAAACTCCTAATGACCACTCCCAGCACACCTTGCAGCATAACTGCTGCCAGCCAGGGAACTCAAAAGCACTTGAAAGGAAAGATGCCTGACTGGCTGCCTTCGAGGAAGGCCTGTTTGCACACAGTAATGCTACTCAAAGAAAGGTAACTAGTTTTTACTTTATTTCTCTTTTCTTGACTGGCAACAACCTTGCAGTCCAGCTTCTGTAACCTAGACATTAGGTGGTTTTAAGCTGCACTGTCGGCTACAACTTTCAGGCGAGACCTTTTCCATTTGTAGCCTTAATGTAAGAACATGAGAAGAGCCTGCTGGATCAGGCCAATGTCCCATCTAGTCCAATGGCCAACCAAATGCCTCTGGGGAACCTGCAAGCAGGATTCAAGCCCGAGAGCAACTCTCCTCCTCCATGAAATCGTCTAATCCTCTTTTAAAGCCATCTAGGTTGGAGGCCATCACAGCCTCTTGTGGGAGAGATTTCCATAGCTTATCTATGGACTCAGCGACAGTAGTCAAAAAACAATGCTTTGAATGTGTTATAAGCATGCAACACCAGATGGTGCCAGAGAGCAAACAAAATTTCTATGTGATTTTTACATAAGGCTTCCCCCCTCTTTTGTTACAACAATTTAGTTTCTGACATGTATAGCGTTGTTTTTTCCCTGTGTGTAGATCCACCCATGAACAAGTCTTTTCTTTTATCCATCCTGAATCTTGCAATGTTCAGCCGCACGGGATGTCCACGAGTTACGAGTGTTAGGAGAGAGGAAGAAAACCTTTTCTCTATCCACATTCTCTATGCCATGCAGAATTTTACAAACTTCTCTCGTCCCCTCGATCATTTTGGTGGCCCATTTCTGAACCTTTTCCAATGCTACAATATCCTTTCTGAAGTGAGGCGACCAGAACTGTATGCAGCATAGTGTCACCATAGGCTTGAATAATGGCATTACAGCAGTGGCGACTTTTTGGCCAATTCCTTGCAAGGAATGGGTCAACATCTTTATTGCGCTATCTCCTACGACTCCAAGGTTGTCGTCAGTTTCAAGAGCTACACTTCCCTGTTTACCCTGTTTAATGAATGCCAGAGACTGTGGAAGATTAACAGTACCTCCTTTATTGCCTCAAAGTGACTTTTGCAACCTATGCACGATGCTGTGAGCGAAGATCGCAAAGTGTGCAGGACCAGATTAAAAACAGATAAATCTCCGCCTGATTCTTCCTTCTGCCCCAGTGTTCACAGTTTCCCCAAGTGCTGAAGCAAAGCTTTTTCTGCGGTGAAGAGTGATGGAAAGCATTACGCCCACTCAGGCCTCTGAAACAAACCCTCACACACACCGTATTTCCATATGGGAGTCCAAATTAAGCGGGGGGGGGCAGGTGGGAAAGAAGATAAATCACTCTCAATCCCCCCCCCTTGCCGTTTCTTCAGCTGTGCAGCTTGGCTTTTTTTCTGATTCCAGGCTGAAATTTAGAAACACGTGAGATGGACTCAGGAGTCCATGATTATGGTTAGAGGGGCAGGACGTTGAGCCTGCTGTTAAAAGGGTTCTTGGATGAAGGGAGCTGTATACAAATTTGATGATGATGATGCTCACTGGGTGACCTCAAGGGCCAGCCACTGTCTTTCAACCTAACCTACTTTGCAGGATTGTTGCGGGGGGGGGGGAATGGGGGGGGGAATCCATGAACAGCACCCTGAGCAAATTGGAGGAAGAGTTGGTATACAAATGTAATAAACAAACAAACAAACAAACAAACAAACAAACAAACAATAGCTTGGCTCTTGCACAGCCCTGCCCTCCTTCCCTGGCAACCCATGAGACCACTCTCACCTACCAGTCTTGCTCCACAATGCTGCATTCATCATTTCTATCTAAGGCTGCCATTTCCAACTCTTTCCACTGAGTGATCATGAATGATCTCCCCCACCCCCCTTGTTGTTTAGTCATGTCCGACTCTTCGTGACCCCATGGACCAGAGCACGCCAGGCACTCCTGTCTTCCACTGCCTCCCACAGTTTGGTCAGACTCATGTTGGTCGCATCGAGAACACTGTCCAACCATCTCGTCCTCTGTTGTCCCCTTCTCCTTGTGCCCTCCATCTTTCCCAACATCAGGGTCTTTTCCAGGGAGTCTTCTCTTCTCATGTGGTGGCCAAAGTATTGGAGCCTCAGCTTCAGGATCTGTCCTTCCAGTGAGCACTCAGGGCTGATTTCCTTCAGAATGGATAGGTTTGATGTTCTTGCAGTCCATGGGACTCTCAAGAGTCTCCTCCAGCACCAGAATTCAAAAGCATCAATTCTTCGGCGATCAGCCTCTTTGATGGTCCAGCTCTCACTTCCATACATCACTACCACCTCCTTTAGTAGTTCCTTATAATTTGAACAATAAGAAGCCACAGTTTTTAGGCTAACTGTTGTCTGTGTCTGTCTTACCCATCCTGGTTAGCCGAGCCAAATTCTTGTTCGCTTGCCTGCACTCATTATCATACCAGCCCAATTTTCCAAAAATCTTGCTGCATCAGTGACCCGGTTTAGTTAAAAGCGGTCTTAGATCTGCAAAGATGGACACTGTGCCTTCAAAGATGAACACCATGCCTTCAACAGGTTCTAGATGTTTGTTAATTTTGTTCTGACGCACACTCTAGCAGTGAGAGCTGGTCAAAGTGGGCTTGAATTGAGTGTTCAACCGAGGGGGACCACTTTAAGCATTTGTCCGTAATTATTGTTCCCTCTGCAAAATCATTTAATGGGATGGGCAATTGAGGGCCTAAGAGGGAAATGGAGGGTAGGTAAGTGATGCTGATTTAATTTAATATGGTCAAAATTTCCCAGCAGTCCAGGTGCCTGTTTACAGGGGGAGTTGCGCTTCCCAAACCGGATGGTAGGGAATGACACTTGGAAATAATTTTGTGGAAGGAAACTGACAATGGGAGAAGAAGGATTAGACAAATCCATGGAGAAGAGAGCTATCTATGCCACGATGGCTCTGCCCTGCCTCCACACTTGTAGACAACAACGCTTCCAAGTACCATCTGTTGAAAACCACAGGAAGGGAGAGTTGTGCTTTTGCTCGAATCCTGCTTGCGGGTTTCCCATAATAGGCATCTGCTTGGCCACTGTGCGAACAGGATGCTGGGCCAGATGGGCTATGGGCCTGATCCAGTGGGCTCCTCATATCTTCTTAATTAAGTACCTGCTTTCGCCACACCCACCCTGCTCCTCTGTTCAAAATCCCAGTGCCCCAGAAATGCTGTTTTTCATTTTAAAACAGACCTCCTAGACCTTCATCGCCCACGTTGGTGCCTAAAGTGTAGCCCCCCCACATTTTTCGTACAGTATTTGGTCTCCCAATGTGGCGAAGCATATGCACTTTTTTTGGGGGGGGGAGGTAACCAAAGCAGAAGACCATTTGCTGGTTTTTTCTTTATAATTCCACCAGTCAGAAAGCCAGCAATAACAGCCTTCCTCGGGACATAATATTTGAAGTGGCAACAGGAGAAAGGCTCCCTTGTGTTTTAAAATATAAGGCCCCTTTGGTTAGAGGCTTAGCATTCACTCAGCAGAATTCCAGGTGTTTAAAGTTTATGAAAACAAATACCGCCCGTTAGTGAAATATTTCCATTAAAGCAGTAGTCTTCAGCCTTTTCAGACCCGGAACCCACCTTTAAATGCAAGCAGGCATTTGGGGGACCCGTTTCTTAATTTTAATTTTTTTAAACCACATATTTGTATGATGGTAGGTGCTGCTGGCAGAAAACTAAGAACATGGCCACTGGTCCCATCACCTCCTGGCAAATAGAAGGGGAAGAAATGGAGGCAGTGAGAGATTTTACCTTCTTGGGCTCCATGATCACTGCAGATGGTGACAGCAGCCACGGAATTAAAAGACACCTGCTTCTTGGGAGAAAAGCAATGACAAACCTAGACAGCATCTTAAAAAGCAGAGACATCACCTTGCCGACAAAGGTCTGTATAGTTAAAGCTATGGTTTTCCCAGTAGTGATGTATAGAAGTGAGAGCTGGACCATAAAGAAGGCTGATCGCCGAAGAATTGATGCTTTTGAATTCTGGTGCTGGAGGAGACTCTTAAGAGGCCCATGGACTGCAAGAAGATCAAACCTATCTATTCTTAAAGAAATCAGCCCTGAGTGCTCACTGGAAGGACAGATCCTGAAGCTGAGGCTCCAATACTTTGGCCACATCATGAGAAGAGAAGACTCCCTGGAAAAGACCCTGATGTTGGGAAAGATGGAGGGCACAAGGAGAAGGGGACGACAGAGGATGAGATGGTTGGACAGTGTTATAGAAGATATCAACATGAGTCTGACCAAACTGAGGGAGGCAGTGGAAGACAGGAGTGCCTGGCATGCTCTGGTCACGAGGAGTCCGACACGACTAAACGACAACAACAACTCAAGGGTACACAGTACTGTCATCTTTTTTTCTTCTTCAAGTGTTAAAAGTGTGGCACTTAATGTAACAATTTCATAGTGAGTACCGGCACCCTTTTTCAATTTTATTTTTTTTAAAAAACACTGATGAGAGCCATCTTCAGATATCGGAAGGGCTGTGTCATGGAAGATGTTCATTGCTGCTCCAGAGGGTAGGACACAAACCAATGAGTTCTAATGAGAAGAAAGGAGATTCCGACTAAACAATAGGAAGAACATTCTGACAGTAAGAGCCATTCTGTGAAGTGAAGGATCCATCGCATCCTGGTCACTGTCTCTTTGAACTTTTGCCATCGGGACGGAGATACAGGATGATGACAGCAAGAACAAGCCGTCTTAGAAACAGCTTCTTCTCTAGAGCGATCGCGGCCTTGAATGGGAAGCCTGGACTTTGAAGTCATCTAATTCTACCTGTTATGTTTTATCATTGTATGGTTTTAATCAGTGTGTATGGTTTTAATCAGTGTTTTTGTAGTTGTTTGTTTTTGCATGGAGTGCCCTATCTGGGTTGGATGGAGCAGCCAAATAATTTCGTTGTCCCCGAAGGGGATAATGACAATAAATATATTCTATTCTATTCTATTCTATTCTATTCAGCTGTGGAACAGACTCTCTCGGAAGTTGGTGGGCTGTCCTTCCTTGGAGGCTTTTGAGCAGAGGTTGGATGGCCATCCGTCATGTATGATCCAGTTGAGATTCCTGCATTG
Organism: Darevskia nairensis; assembly: GCA_034642065.1. NCBI lineage: Eukaryota > Metazoa > Chordata > Lepidosauria > Squamata > Lacertidae > Darevskia > Darevskia nairensis. Next base: position 93,755 of record JAWWNI010000591.1, read on the forward strand.
CAGGGGGCTGGACTAGATGACGCTTCCAAGTCTACAATTCTAAGATTCTATGAAACAGGGTCTTCTTGACAAGTGAATGGGGTGCAGCCAAGGGCGATGGCAAGAATACCTTGGACTGGGTGCTGGTTTCTAAGGCTCAGGTGCAGGCTTAAGAAAGAATCCAGCACATCTGGACTGTAGGTGGGGTGTGTGTGTGTCAGCACTGCTCAACAGCACAGTCTCTGTCTCCAACGCTCAAGCCACCCAGATGAGCCTGCTGTGTTCCTAAAATACAGCTGTCTGAAAAGTTTCCACGAAGTGGTTTAGTCTCCGCCACCTCATGCAAAAAGAAAAAGAAAAAAGGAAGTGGTTTAGGACCTGCCAGATATTTCCTCTCTGATTCTCCCTGATTCAGTGGTCACATCTCAGCTTGTAATATCCCTGACATGTTCTTTAGCGCTCGGTCGATGATTGGGCTCTGCTACTTTGATCCTTTAAACTGTAGAGGCCGAGGGTTAAACCTGCAACCTTCTGCATGCAATGTGTCTGCTCTGTCATGGAGCTATGCTCCCTCCCTTATATTTAAAGGGCCTAGCAAGCCCAAGTCCAGGGGTTCCTAGTCAATTTCCCCCACAGAAAGCTTGACAATTGCAGGCAGACATAGAATCAGAAAACAAGCTTGCTCCCTATTTCATATGACAGCCCTTCAGATGTTTGAAGAAGACTACTGCGCTAAACACACCCAATTCCCTCAACCGTTCCTCATCAGGCTTGGTTTCCAGACCCTTGATCATCTTGGTTGCCCTCCTCTGCACACCTTCCAGCTTGTCAACATCCTTCCTAAATTGTGGTGCCCAGAACTGGACACAGGACTCCAGGTGTGGTCTGACCAAGGCAGAATAGAGTGAGACAATTACTTCCCTTGATCTAGACACTATAGTTCTGCTGACGCAGCCTAGAATTGCATTAGCTTTTTTGTTACTGCTGCTGCATCACCCTGTTGACTTATGCTTAAGCTTGTGGTCTTGGCAGACCACCTCCTAATGTTTTTTCTGCCTCCTGTAGTAACTGTGCTGTGCTAGACACTGCCGTGTTTTGAACTGTATTTTTACAGACATGCCATACAGACAACCTGAGTGCAGCTCGCAGACCACTGGTCCACAGTCTACCTGCCCTAGACCTCCCCTCCCCTCCGCTCCCTCAACGTTTAGAAAGACCGGAAGAGGACTGATTTCTAATTATTCCTTATTGTGCCTTGGAACGTAGAGCTGCCTTATGCAGAGTTAGACCTTTGGTACTCCCCAGCATTGTCTACTGTGATTGGCAGTTGGTGCTAAAGGTAAAGGTAAAGGGACCCCTGACCATTAGGTCCAGTCATGTCCGACTCTGGGGTTGCGGCGCTCATCTCGCTTTATTGGCCGAGGGAGCCGGCGTACAGCTTCCGGGTCATGTGGCCAGCATGACTAAGCCGCTTCTGGCGAACCAGAGCAGTGCACGGAAACGCCGTTTACCTTCCCGCCGGGGCGGTTCCTATTTATCTACTTGCACTTTGACATGCTTTCGAACTGCTAGGTGGGCAGGAGCAGGGACTGAGCAACGGGAGCTCACCCTGTCGCGGGGATTTGAACCGCCTTCTGATCAGCAAGCCCTAGGCTCTGTGGTTTAACCTACAGCGCCACCTGGGTCCCGCAGTTGGTGCTACAGGGTTTCAAACAGGTCTATTTCCAGGCCCTGTTTGAAGATGCTGAGGCTTGAACCCGGGACCTTTGCATGCAGTGCATGTGTTCTACTACTAAGTGTCAGAACCAGGTCAGCAATAACTCACACGACTTAACTCTTTCTCCAAAGACGCAAGACAGCTCAGGAAGCCAGGCCTGGAGAGCACAAGAACTATTCCCAGTAGATCTTGCCGCAATGAGGCAGCTGTGGGGACTGAAGGTCCCTGCCTCCCCACAGTTGTCTAAGTCTCCTCTTCCCCTGGGTCCTTCCCAAGCAATCTGAGACTCCATTGACTTGTCTGTCTCTGCCCTGCCCTCTTCATAACTCTACTGGTCCTGGGTGACCAGGGGGGTGGAGAGCTGGTTGCAGCAGGAGGGAGAGACCCCCTGGCCTCTTCACCAACGTGACTCATCTCTGCCTTTTGGACTCCCTTCCTCTCCAGCCTCTGCTTCTGCTTCTTGGCTGCTCTCTTCCCCAGCCATCTTCCCCTGGGGGTTCCCCAGTTGGTGCCTCCCACCCCTCCTCTGCTTCCAGCCAGTCCATGACACTAAACTATAGGCCTTGCAATGGTGCAGAAAAGGGCAACCGGAATGATTAGAGGATGGAGCCTTTTTGCGAGGAAGAACCAGTTTGCTTTTTTTCCTCCTCCCTCCCCAGCCCTTTTCCTTTTGTGTCGTGTCTTTTACATTGTAAGCCTGACTGTTGGGACCATCTTATTACCCTTTGTAGCACAAGGCTTAGGAAGCATTTATATTTTCAGCTGAAGAGTAAGCTAAAAGAAACAACAAATAAACAAATGAATTTTCCCTACAATGAAAGGGTAAAGTGTCTGCATGTTTTTAGGGGCTAAGTGAGGGACATGATGGTTCGTTATTAAATTACGTATATTGGAGAGAGAAAAGGAAATGGGATTCTCACGATTCCACGGAAAGAGGGATTGATTGTAAAACCACTCTGGCAAGGGCTCAGCTCATATCTTCTGGAGTAAACAGTTTTCAAGGATGGCACCAGACACGGGGCAGTTAGCAAATCTGTCTGCGATCCAGTGGTCATTCGCTGCCCACTGAGTTATCACTGCCAAGCGCCTTGGAACAAACAGAATCACTTTCCAGCTCAGACCCAGCTTGGTTTTAGCGTCAGGGCTTGTTGCTGCAGCAGCACTGGCTGGACTCACAGAGAAGACCAACCCTCTGAGCATGTACGGAGCTCAGCACACGGAAACAAAGGGAAGGAGCGTCTCCACCCCCATCGTTCTGCCCGGACACTGAGGTCCAGCGCCGAGGGCCTTCTGGCGGTTCCCTCGCTGCGAGAAGCCAAGTTACAGGGAACCAGGCAGAGGGCCTTTTCGGTAGTGGCGCCCGCCCTGTGGAACACCTTCTCACCAGATGTCAAGGCAATAAGCAACTATTTTACTTTTAAAAGACAACTGAAGGCAGCCCTGTTTAGGGAAGCTTTTAATGTTTAATAGATTATTGTATTTTAATATGCTGTTGGAAGCCGCCCAGAGTGGCTGGGGAAGCCCAGCCATATGGGCGGGGTACAAATAATATATTATTATTATTATTATTATTATTATTATTATTATTATTATTATTATTAAAGGTGTGGCAGGAGGTGGAAGGTAGGAGCCAGGTAGGCTTCCTCCTTCCTACCCATTACGACTACATCTTTCAGCAAGGTGAGGGCTTAATGCAGGGGTAGCCAACATGATGAACCCAAAGGGTGCTCATCAATGGCTCCTCTTCATCCTGGAGAGAAGTGACTAGTGGGGTGCCACAGGGTTCTGTCTTGGGCCCAGTCTTATTCAACATCTTTATCAATGACTTGGATGATGGGCTTGAGGGCATCCTGATCAAGTTTGCAGATGACACCAAATTGGGAGGGGTGGCTAATACCCCAGAGGACAGGATCACACTTCAAGGTGACCTTGACAGATTGGAGAACTGGGCCAAGGCAAACAGGTTGAATTTTAACAGGGAGAAATGTAAAGTACTACACTTGGGCAAAAAAAATGAAAGGCACAAATACAGGATGGGTGACACCTGGCTTAAAAGCAGTACAAGTGAAAAGGATCTAGGAGTCTTGGTAGACCACAAACTTGACATGAGTCAACAGTGTGATGCAGCAGCTAAAAAAGCCAATGCAATTCTGGGCTGCATCCATAGGAGTATAGCATCTAGATCAAGGGAAGTAATAGTACCACTGTATTCCGCTCTGGTCAGACCTCACCTGGAATACTGTGTCCAGTTCTGGGCACCACAGTTCAAGAAGGATACTGACAAGCTGGAACGTGTCCAGAGGAGGGCAACCAAAGGTCAAAGGGTCAAAGGCCTGGAAACGATGCCTTATGAGGAACGGCTTAGGGAGCTGGGTATGTTTAGCCTGGAGAAGAGAAGGTTAAGGGGCGATATGATAGCCATGTTCAAATATATAAAAGGGTGTCATATAGAGGAGGGAGAAAGGTTGTTTTCTGCTGCTCCAGAGAAGCGGACACGGAGCAATGGATTCAAACTACAAGAAAGAAGATTCCACCTAAACATTAGAAAGAATTTCCTGACAGTAAGAGCAGTTCGACAGTGGAATTTGCTGCCAAGGAGTGTGGTGGAGTCTCCTTCTTTGGAGGTCTTTAAGCAGAGGCTTGACAGCCACCTGTCAGGAAGGCTTTGATGGTGTTTCCTGCTTGGCAGGGGGTTGGACTGGATGGCCCTTGTGGTCTCTTCCAACTCTATGATTCTATGATTCTATGATGGTCATAGAATCATAGAGTTGGATAAGTCCCCGAGATGGTCAACTCCCAACTAGAGTTGGTGAACTCCCTGCAATGCAGGAATCTCGACTAGATCATACATGACGGGTGACCATCTAACACCTGCTTAAAAACCACCTTCCGAGGGAGTCCATTCCATTGTCAAACAGCTCTTACTGCCAGAAAGTTCTTCCTGATGTTTAGTTTGAATCTCCTCCCTTGCCACTTGAATCCATTAGTTCAGGTCCCACCAGCTGGAGCAGCAAAAAAACAACCTTGCTCCATCTTCCATGTGACAGCACTTTGGATATTTTAAGATGGCTCTGATATCTCCTCTCAGTCTTTCCTTTTCCAGGCGAAACATACCCAAATCTCTTGGGCTGGTAAGGTTCACACCACACTTTTGCTTATTGGAGTTTCGCCCTTAGAAATGCTGAATCAAGATCTAAATACAGCAAAAAAGACCATCTCTCAAAGATTGGATGATATTGAGTTGCAACGCAATGTTATGCTGGGCGGGGGGACATGCTCACCGAGATCCCTGGGCATTGTACCACCACTTCAAGTACCAGCCTATCTATCAAATCTTTCTATTGCTAGTCATCATTTCGCTTTTATTAAAGCACGGTTTAATGTCTTCCCCTCAAATGTCCTTTTTCATAGATTTTCTAGGGGCCAAGTTTCGGTCTTATGTGCCTGTGATAACCGTTCGATTGAATCTCTTCATCGCATAGTGTTTGTCTGCCCCTTGTATTCTGCCGCCCAAAAGACTCTATTACTTCCATTAACTCAAAAATTACCAGGGTATTTGGAAGAGTCTTACCTTGCTCTTCTGTTGCAAGATTCAGACCCGATTATAACCCTACATATTGCAAAATTTCTGACATCAGTTCTGACACTTAAGAAACGCAATGGATTGTTATATACAGCTTGAAATTTTAATTTAATTTTTATCATATTTTATTCAATTGAGTATCCCTTTTAATCTATTTTACTGTTAGCAATTGTAAACCAGACTGTGCTGTTTCTGTTTTTTGGTTGTTATGTCTATGGGCTTAAAGCCGGATTTTTACGGGATGGCATGCAATTTCGTTGCACTTGTATAGCGTTGTGCTTGTACTTGTGCAATGACAATAAATAAATTATCTTATCTTATTATCTTATCTTAAAATGAGTTGAGTACCCAAATCTCTCACCTTCCACCTTGTCAATATCCTTCTTAAACTGTGGCACCATGGACACAGTACCGTATTCCAGGTGTGGTCTGACCAAGGCAGAATAGAATGGGACTGTATCACTTCTCTTGATCGAGACACTATACTTTTGTTGATGCATCACAGTTGACTCCTGTTAAAGCTTGTGGTCTACTAAGGCCCCTTGATCCTTTGCACACGTTGAGGAAGGCTGGACTAGTCATCTTCAAATATCTAAACAGCTGTCCCAGGAAGAGGGAGCAAGCTTGTTTTCTCCTGCTCCCAGAGGGTAGGACCCAAGCCAACGGATTCAAGTGACAAGGAGGTTCCTTCAGGATGGACTTCCGGCAAGTAAGAGCTGTTTGACAGTTTAACGAAATCTCTCGGGAGGTGGTGCACTCTTTGAAGCAGAGGTTGGGTGGCCATCTGTCATGGATGCTTTAGCTGAGATTCCTGCATTGCAGGGGGTTGGACTAGATGACCCTTGGGGTCCCTTCCAACTCTACAATTCTATTATTATTCTAGTGTTCATGTAGGTGTTGCAATTTCAAAGGTGCACCACCCCTGAGCTGCATGTTGAACTACCTGGCCCTGCTAACAAACTAGCCTCTGGCCAGGGACCAGGGTTTAGTTCATATCTTTTGGAGGATGGCGCCAGACATGGGACAGATAACTAGATTTGTTTGGGTGACTTTGTGGGTGTGTTGCTCCCTGCCCACAGACCTATCCTAGCCTGGCGCCTTAGAAACAAACAGAATCCGTCTCCAGGGCACAGACCCAGCTTGGTTTTGATGTCAAGGCTTGCAAAAGAACATAAGAAGAGCCATCTGGATCAGGCCAATGGCCCATCTAGTCCAGCATCCTGCTCTCATCAGAGGTGTGTCGGACACGAGCGCAACAGCACTCTCCCCTCCTGCAATACCCAGCATGCATGGATAGAATCATAGAATTGGAAGGGACCACAAGGGTCATCCAGTCCAACCCCCTGTAATGCAGGAATCCTTTTGCCCAACGTGGGGCTTGAACCCACAACCCTGAGATTAAAAGTCTCGTGCTCTACAGACTGAGCTATGTCACTCGTAAGAGGGGCAGTCCTAAAAGCATGGAAAGCCAGAGCAAGTTACACCTTTAAGCAGGCATGCACCAGATCGAAACTTAAAATTATTATTATTATTATTATTATTATTATTATTATTATTATTATTTATACCCCACCCATCTGGCTGGGTTTCCCCAGCTACTCTGGGCGGCTTCCAACAGAATATTAAAATATAATAGTCTATTAAACATTAAAAGCTTCCCTAAACAGGGCTGCCTTCAGATGTCTTCTAAAAGTCTGGAAGTTGTTTTTCTCTTTGACATCTGGTGGGAGGGCGTTCCACAGGGCGGGTGCCACCACCGAGAAGGCCCTCTGACTGGTTCCCTGTAACCTCACTTCTCGCAGCGAGGGAACCGCCAGAAGGCCCTCGGACGTGGACCTCAGTGTCCAGGCTGGACGATGGGGGTAGAGATGCTCCTTCAGGTATACTGGGCCGTTTAGGGCTTTAAAGGTCAGCACCAACACTTTGAATTGTGCTCAGAAACGTACTGGGAGCCAATGTAGGTCTTTCAAGACCGGTGTTATGTGGTCTCGGCGGCCGCTCCCAGTCACCAGTCTAGCTGCCACATTCTGGAATAGTTGTAGTTTCCGGGTCACCTTCAAAGGTAGCCCCACATACAGAGTTTGACTTAAACCACCCTTTTTGCTGTCTTAACTCGCATCAGGTTAAGAAGCCTCGTGACTGACCTAAACAGGCTTAGGATTTGTAACCTCCCAAACTTCCAATATATATAAAATCTGAAACAGAGATGGAGGCATCAGAAATAGAAACATTAGAGCCGCAAATCGTTGTGCAAAGACCTTTTAACCCGGCGCCTGAAATGTAGCAGGGCCAGTGCCTGGCTGCAGAGATCCATAGCGTTGAGCCCACAACACGGAATGTACAAAAACAAACCTGAGTGTGAAGGGATTCTTAGTACAGTGGTACCTCATGTTAAGTACTTAATTCATCCCGGAGGTCCGTTCCTAATCTGAAGCGTACTTAACCTGAAGCACCACTTTAGCTAATGGGACCTCCTGCTGCCGCTGCGCCGCCAGAGAAGAAGAAGAAGAGTTTGGATTTGCTATCCCGCTTTATCACTCCCCTTCAGGAGTCTCAAAGCGGCTAACAATCTCCTTTTCCTTCCACAAACACTCTGTGAGGTGAGTGGGGCTGAGAGACTTCAGAGAAGTGTGACTAGCCCAAGGTCACCCAGCAGCTGCATGTGGAGGAGCGGGGACGCAAACCCGGTTCACCAGATTACAAGTCTACCGCTCTTAACCACTACACCACACTGGCTCGATTTCTGTTCTTAGCGGAGTTCTTAACCTGAAGTGTACTTAACCCGAGGTACCACTGTAATGATTTAGCAACTGTGCCTAGTTAGACACAGTGTGGACCCAGAAAAGGGAGCTGGTAGCAGAACAGGAACAGAGGAGTATTGCTGCCACCTAGAGGCACACCTAGAAATGACAATAAAAGTGCTCTGGGAACAAGGCCAGGTGTGGTAATGTCGCGACCCGACTAGACAGTGTGGTCGCGCCATGCAGGCGCCAGGAAGGGGAACCATGCAGCGGGCCAGGAAAGGGGGCAACAGCGGAGCCAGGCATGCAGGGGTTAAACCAAGTGCAGCAAGGCCCGACCTCGCCCAGGCATGCCCCACGGGGTAAACAACCCCAGGATGGGCGATAACGACCGCTAACGAGCCATCAGCGGCGGAACCGGCAGTATCACAATAACAATGTAAAAAGCACCCATGAATAGTGCAGGTAGACCAGAGCAGTTAACTCTTTTGTCCAAGCCATCCCGGGTGGGGAAGTGGATCACCCCCGGACCTTTAGGGCAGAAGGGAGGGGGGAATTGGGAGTCACCCAGCAAGGTGTATTAAAGGGGGATTCTGAGATGGCCTCTTCAGAATCCTCACGGACTTTCCACGTTTCTCTGTGTGCTGTACAATAAACTTCAAGACTTCTTCCGCTGACTTCTCGGAGTGGCGTGCGTTCTTGACAGCTAGCTACAGTTACCATTGGGGACACGACAGGTAAGTCTTACCTGTAAGCACGAAAAAATGACTTGCTCCCAGAGGCGTAGCAAGCCCAGGTGGTACCCGGGGCGGAATTTTTTTTGTCACCCCCCCCCCCCCACTTTGCCAGGGCACTGGCAGAGCTGCACCCAGTGGCATAGCAAGTCACCCCCACCCCCCAAAAAAATGATGGTGCCACTTTGTGAGGTGTGGGGTTTTTTTGTGTGTGTGTCTATTATCTCTCTTTTTTCAATAAAGTTAAATTTTAATTTTTTTAAAAAAAAATAAAAATAAAAATTAAAAAAATATAAAATAAAATAAAATAAAATAAAATAAAATAAAGTGTCACCCCCCTCTGATGGTGCCACTTTGCGAGGTGTGGGGTTTTTTTTTTTTTGTGTGTGTGTGTCTATTATCTCTTTCCCCCCCAATAAAGTTAAAATAAAAAATAAAAAAAAATTTTTTTAAAAAAATAATTAAAAAGTGTTACCCCCCTCTGATGGTGCCACTTTGTGAGGTGTGGGGGGTTGTGTGTGTGTGTCTATTATCTCTTTTTTTTCAAAAGTTAAAATTAAAAAATAATAATTTTTTTTTAAAAAATTTTTTATATAAAAAAGTGTCACCCCCCTCTGGGGTGGAACCCGGGGCGGCCCGCCCCTATCGCCCCCCTTGCTACGCCCCTGCTTGCTCCCCTGGCCTGATGGTGCCCCCGGCCCCCGTTTCATCTACCTGGAGCTGCAAACAAGTATGAGGTTGTTCGCTGTGCAGGGGAAGCCATACAGAGTCAGACCAGAAGCCAAGTTACAGGGAACCAGGCAGAGGGCCTTCTCGGTGGTGGCGCCCGCCCTGTGGAACGCCCTCCCATCAGATGTCAAGGAAATAAACTATCTGACTTTTAGAAGACATCTGAAGGTGGCCCTGTTTAGGGAAGTTTTTAATGGTTGATGCTTTATTGTGTTTTTAATATTTTGTTGGGAGCCACCCAAAGGGGGGAAAAGAATTAAGTGTAGGAAAGAACTGAGCTTCCGGACCACATTTATTTGCCCTGCTCAGTTTTGATTCCCAGATAAACAAACCATATTTGACAGCGGGGCTCAGCCAAAACAAAACGACGTCTCTTTCAGGTGGGTTTGTGGCACAAAGGTTTGGAGTCGCCCCAAACATTTCCCCCCTTTCCTTCTTCTCCCACCCTCAAGCCCATGAGCTGGTCTCCTGCAAGGGCACATCTTAGCTCCCCCCGCAACCCCAAGAAATGAACCCGCACGCAGGATGGCGACTTTACAAACGCTTTTATCCAGTTTTCGCTTCACAAAACTAGGTTCACTGGAATGAAAAGGAGAAGGCCATGAGACCCCGCTTCAGATATCGGACACGGAGAGGAGGGTGGCCGTGGGAGAGGAGGCGGGTCGCCGGTTCCCGTGGATCTGGCATTTCCAGTGCAGGTCTCGGTCCGGATCCAGAAGCTCCACAGAATCCAGCATGTCGGGAACTGGCAGGGAAAGAAAAGCAGAGCCACTGAGGGGCAGGAGCTGTTTATATTCCCGCTCCTGACACAGCCCTGAATTTATTCCACGCCAAGTGAGGGCATTGCTATTGGCATCTGTCTGTCTCGGGAGGGAATGGAGAATCGTGCCTTTGGGGGTGAAGTCAAAGTGCTGGATGGTTATAGCACCTGCTGTGACCGTAGAAGGTAAAAAGGTAAAGGTAAAGGACTCCTGGGTGGTTAAGTCCTGTCAAAGGCGACTGTGGGGTTGCGGCGCTCATCTTGCTTTCAGGCCAAGGGAGCTGCCGTTTGTCCACAGTTTTCCGGGTCATGTGGCCAGCAGGACTAAACCGCTTCTGGTGCAACGGAACACTGTGACGGAAACCAGAACGCACGGAAACGCCGTTTACCTTCCCTCTGCAGTGGTACCTATTTATCTACTTACACTGGTGTGCTTTTGAATTGCTAGGTTGGCAGGAACTGGGACAGAGCAACAGGAGCTCACCACTGCTGCGGGGATTCGAACCACCAACCTTCTGATCAGCAAGCCCAAGAGGCTCAGTGGTTTAGACCACAGTGCCACCCGCGTCCCATCGCTGTGGCCGTAGAGACTCCAAGGAAGCTCTACAGCAGGGGTAGGCAACCTAAGGCCTGTGGGCCGGATGCGGCCCAACCGCCTTCTCATTCCGGCCCACGGACGGTCCGGGAATCAGCGTGTTTTTACATGAGTAGAATGTGTCCTTTTATTTAAAATGCATCTCTGGGTTATTTGTGGGGCATATGAATTCATTCATCCCCCCCCCCCAAATATATAGTCCGGCCCACCACAAGGTCTGAGGGACAGTAGACTGGCCCACGGCTGAAAAAGGTTGCTGACCCCTGCTCTACAGAGACTCATCAGCTACGTATTTTGCCCAGGTCTGCAAGGAGTTTGATCTTGCCATCTGCCTGATGAAGACCAACATCTTGGGTCAGGGCGTCGACGGCACTCCATGCATCAACATGGGTGACCACATGCTTGCCAGTCGCTGTCTGGCCACAAGCCATAGCTGTCAACCCTCCCTTTTTTGGGTGGGAAACTCCCTTATTCCAATGCCGTTTCCCGCTGCTATCCCGGATTGTTGATATCCCTTAAATTCCCCGGATTTCAAAAGAAGCAGCTCCTCTCCCTCCCTGCCGGCCAGGGAGGCTCCTCAGCTGCGTTGCTCGGCTGCCAATAAGGAGTCTGAGACCGACTGGGGGCGGAGCTTGCATGCCTTGTGCAGCCAGACCCTCACACCCAACCGGACAGACAGCCTGCCTGCCGTCTACGCGCTCGCTCTTTCGCTCACCCGTTCGCGCGCAGCCTCTGGAGCGCAGGGTGGCAAGGCTACTTGGTGCCATTGCACCGCCCTCATGGCATCCCTGAGCCGTCTGCCTGTTTGAGAAGGGGCCCCAAGCTCGCTCTGCTTCCCCTCCTCACGTCACCGTGGACAGGCTTACTTTGCATAGCTGCCAACATTTCCCTTTTTTTGTGGGAAATTCCCTTATTCCGAATAGGATTCCTCGCGAGAAAAGGGAAAGGTGGACAGCTATGTGCTGATCCCTTATTTTCAAATCCGAAAGTTGACAGCTATGCCACCAACCCTTCAGCATCTGACTTCTATTCCACTTTCTCTATCCTGATGGACAGCTCCCACTGGTTGCTGGGTCCCCAGGAGGCAGACCCAGGGCCTGTCCGTCATAGGGTGAAGAAGGAATGGCTCAAGCGCTCTAGATCAGGGGTAGGGAATCTGTGGCTCTCCAGGCAATGCTGGATTCCAACCCCCCCCCCCCAATCATCCCTGACTGTTGGGAATTCTGGCTGGGCAAGGGTGTCATCTGGGGGGGGCACAAGGAGCCAATAAAAGGTTTCAAAGAGAGGGCCGGGCCCCCTTAATATTCTGCGGCAACTTTGCCCATGACAAGAGGGAAGCCATGCCTGGGCCAGGTCTTCAGGACTGGGGTGGCAGCGGCGCCTCTCCTTTGCTGGGCTCTGGGGCACAAGGGAGCTGCAGAGGCAGCTTCCTTGGCGATGGGCCGGCTCTGCCAGGCCGCAGCTCAGACCTGACCTGGGGGCGCAATCCTCTGGGTGAGGATGAATTGGTCCCAGGTTTCCCTTCAAGGAATTATGATACCTGGCTGCTGTTGGCAGAGGCGTAGGAAGGTCAGGTGGTACCCAGTGCGGAAAATTTCTTGTCACCCTACCCCATTGTTAGTTTGTTTGTTTGCCTGCAAAAATGGTTTTACGTTATTTCATATTTTCTTACAAAGGAATAATAATAAGTAAAAACAAACTTTTATTTATTTCCTGCCCTCCCCGGCCGAAGTTGGGCTCATGGCGGCTAACATCAGGTACATATCATTGATATAAAATCAAACAATAATTAAATTACCTCCTAAAAACATGTCAAAATCAATTTAAAGTCTAATTAGATGGCTTTCCGCAGGGTTAGGGTTGGGAACAGTAAGTGCTCCACTGAATTGAAATTTCAGCCTTCACGACATAGGAAAACAGCCAAGTAAACAGCTATTTTCGTGGAGGAGGGTCAAGATATTAACTGATATGCATGAAATTTCATATATAGCTATATAATCCCTAGTGTAGTAAGATAAGATAAGACCTTTGGAGCAGGCATTTTCAAAAGAAAAAAGTTTTTTATGAACCACCCTAGTAGGGCAGTAATTGTTCCTTGATAATTTGTCACCCCCTCCATGATAAAACCTGGGGCGGCCTGCCCCCCCGCCCCCACTTCCTACGCCCCTGGCTGTTGGAATATAAATGCTGCCAGAAACAGCTGTGGCAGACCCCTGCTGAGGGAACGCAGGGAGAGATTTATCTAAGACTCACCTATAAAAGTGGTCACATGACGCAGCACCCGTCTCAGGTAAGCGCACGTCGACGCCTTACCTGTTCAGCATCCACCCACCCCAGCAGCCTTCTCTGCCCCTCAGTGGACCACTGCAGAGGCTGGCTGGGATATGTCAGCCGCAGCAGGAGATCTACTCACTTGGGATCTCCACCATCCTCTCTTGGCTGTTCATTTGCCAGCTGGATTTCTTCTTGCCAACCTGGGAGGAGGAGCATCACTGAGTGAGAAGGCGCCACAATGCACAGCAATCTTTGTTTTCTGCTGGGCCTCCTCGATTTGTCCCCCAGCCCTAACAACGGGGCTGCAACCTTGCTTGCCCTGTGCTTGGGTCATAGAACCATAGAACTGCAAAGTTGGAAGTGACCCAAAGGACTGTCTAGTCCATGGGTAGGCAAACTAAGGCCCGGGGGCCGGATCCGGCCCAATCGCCTTCTCAGTCCGGCCCACGGACGGTCCAGGAATCAGCGTGTTTCTACATGATTAGAATGTGTGCTTTTATTTAAAACGCATCTCTGGGTTATTTGTGGGGCATAGGAATTCGTTCACCCCCCAAAAAGTATAGTCCGGCCCCCCACAGTGGACCAGCCCCCTGCTGAAAAAGTTTGCTGACCCCTGATCTAGCGGGATTGCAGGAGCTTCTCCACATGTTGTCAAGACCTCAGGCCTTCTTCCATCCTGTCTACAGACCCTCCTTGCCCACAGACTGTCTCGCCAGAGTGGTGCATGCTCTAGTTATCTCCCACTTGGACTACTGCAATGCGCTCTACATGGGGCTACCTTTGAAGGTGACCCGGAAGCTACAACTAATCCAGAATGCGGCAGCTAGACTGGTGACTGGGAGTGGCCGCCAGAACCACATAACACCGGTCCTGAGAGATCTACATTGGCTCCCAGTACGTTTCCGAGCACAATTCAAAGTGTTGGTGCTGACCTTTAAAGCCCTAAACGGCCTCGGTCCTGTATACCTGAAGGAGCGTCTCCACCCGCATCATTCAGCCCGGACACTGAGATCCAGCGCCGAGGGCCTTCTGGCGGTTCCCTCACTACGAGAAGCCAAGGTACAGGGAACCAGGCAGAGGGTCTTCTCAGTAGTGGTGCCCGCCCTGTGGAACGCCCTCCCATCAGATGTCAAAGGGATCAACAACTACCGGTACATGACTTTTAGAAAATACCTGAAGGCAGCCCTGTTTAGGGAAGTTTTTAATCTGTGACGTGTTAATGTATTTTAATATTTGCTGGAAGCCGCCCAGAGTGGCTAGGGAGGCCCAGCCAGATGGGCGGGGTACAAATAATAAATTAATTATTATTATTATTATTATTATTATTATTATTATTATTACTACTGCAGCCTTTCCCAATGGCTGCGCTAGCGGAGGCTGATGGGAGGGAGATACCATTCAAAGTAGCCAGAGGGCACCAGATTGGGGTTAGGCAGGTCCACTGGCCACATTGCAGCTCTCAAAGGCCAGAGCCAGGGCTCCTCCAGGCAGCGTGACCATCCTGTGGTCTGTGCATCAGTAACCTTGAGGCTAGATTACTGTAATGTGTTATTTGTGAGGCTGCCCTTGGGCGTGGTTTGGAAACTCCAGCTGGCGTGTTTTGTATTATTATTAATAGTAGTAGTAGTAGTGGTAGTAGCAGTATACTGCTCTTCATGTGTAGATCTCAGGACAGCGGCCACATTGCGGACGAGGACATCTGGCTGAAAACATTTGGCACCATTATCAAAACAGCTGCACTGCTTGCTCCTCTGCTACCAAGCCAGCTTCCTTGTATTAATTTACAAAGCTCTGAACAACTTAGGACCAGGGTACCTCAGGGATCCCCTGAACCTTCTACCCCGGCTCAATCACCTAAGGAAAATTAACAACAACAATCTTAAGCTTTTCAAAATAACAATAGACTAAAAACAAATTAAAACTTGCACCAACTTCCTAAACATCTGGTAGGCTTGTCTAAATAAGAATGTTTTTTGCAGGCACCAAAAAGAGCACAGTGAAGGCACCTGCCAGATATCAAAAGGCAGGGAGTTCCAAAGGCTAGGCGCTGACACACTACAAGTTTGAGTTCTTACGAATGCGAAACAGGTGCGATGTGGCACCTGAAAGCTCCACTGAAATATATGGGGTGAGGGGATCTCTTAGGTGAACTGGTCCCAAGTTCCAGTTACAGGTAGGTAGCCGTGTTGGTCTGCCATAGTCAAAACAAAATAAAAAATAAAAAAATTCCTTCCAGTAGCAGCTTAGAAACCAACTAAGTTTGTTTTTGGTATGAGCTTTCGTGTGCATGCACACTTCTTCAGATACCTTGGTCCCAAGTTGTTAAGGGCACCTTGAACCTGGGAATTAAAGGACACGCAATGGGTACCTATTCCACATCAAACTGAGGTGCGGACAGGCCCATGCATCAGGCAGAAGGCAATCCCACAGCCGTATCTTCCCACCCCCTGCTCACCTGCTTCTCTGCCTTTTCCGCCGACGCACCCCCCAGCCTGGGACCCTCTCGGTGCAGAAGGCTCCCCACGGCGGACAGGAAGTGGCGCCAAGCCTTGAGCGCCTTCTGCTGGCGGGACAGGTCTTGGGAGCAGCTGTGAGGGCAGGAGCCGGGGATGGCCGAACCGGTGCTGGAGACCCAGGGTACGTGGCAGAGCTCAGCGGCCTCGGCGGTCCCCAGGGCCATTGCTCCGGAGGACCTCACTCTGTACCTGCAAGAAGAGCGCGGAGAGGAGGGAGGTGCAGATGAAACTGGGGTGCCTGTGCCATTGTGGAGAGAGGGACTGTTTTCTGACTTAAGAGCTCCTCCAGGCAAACTGCTCATTGAGCAGCTCTGATAATGCAGACATGCTTCTCTTCTGAGCATGCAATTTAGTTTTTCTGTAAGTGTAAAGCTAAGGCGAGGGAACCAGACCGTCCAAGTGCCCCTATTTTCCAGGGATAATCTCAGATTTACAGAAGCCGCCCTGGTTTCTGACTTGATCCCGGAATGTCCTGCTTTTACAACAGTGGTGGCTAACCTTGGCACTCCAGATGTTTTGGAACTACAACTCCCATCATCCCTAGCTAACAGGACCAGTGGTCAGGGATGATGGGAGTTGTAGTCCCAAAACATCTGGAGTGCCAAGGTTAGCCACCACTGACTTAGGACGTCCCTGTTTTCACTGGAAAAATGTTGGAGGGTATCAGTGGCGTAGCGTGGGGGGTGCAGGGGGGGCCGTCCGCACCGGGTGCAACATCTGGGGGGCGCGCGCTCGCACTCGCAGCTCTCTGCCCCTGCCTGGCTCACTGAGTGTGAGTGTGCTGCTGGGGCGTATTTTCGGCGCTGCTGGGGCGTAGCCGCAGGGGCGGCCAGCGAGGAGGGGTGTCACGCTTGTCGCTGATGTGACACCCCCCTTGCTGGCCGCCCCTATGGCTCTGCCCTGGCAGCGCTGAAAATAGCCTCCTCCCCGCCGCTGGCTGGCTTGCGGCGCCGTGGCATGGAGGAGAGGGGTGGGCCAGCAGCCAGGAGGGGTGTCACGGCTCCGCCCAGGGAGCGCAGTGGCGAAAAAAACAGCTGAAAGGGGGGCTTTGTCTTCCTTTCACCCCCTTTCAGCTGTTTTTTTCGCCCCGGCATGGAGGAGAGGGGCGGGCCAGTAGCATGGAGGAGTGTCACCCCTTCTGGCTCTGGTCCGCCCCTCTCCTCCATGCTGACGCCGTAGCTCTGCCCGGGAGCGCAGCGGCGAAAAAACCCCGCTGAAAGGGTTTTTTTTCAGCGGCTTTTTTTGCCGCGGCATGGGGCAAAGGAGTCGCTCTGTGCGCATGCGCGTTGTGACGTCATGCGCATGGAGCAACGCCCCGCCCCCAGGGGTGCCACTTGGCTTGCCGCCCCGGGTACCCAAGCGGCACGCTACGCCCCTGGAGGGTATGGAGTTATATGACCTCCAAGCCAAGGAGATAAGGAACTATACAACCTTTAGAAGACACCTGAAGGCAGCCCTGTATCCAGAAGTTTTTAATGCTTGATGTTTTATAGTGTTTTAATACTTTGTTGGAAGCCGCCCAGAGTGGCTGAGGCAACCCAGTCAGATGGGTGGCATATAATAAAACTATTATTATTATTATTAAGCCACATTTTCACCATGCATGTTTTATTATGTTTTTAGATATGCTGGAAGCTGCCCAGAATAGCTGGGGCAACTCAGTCAGATGGGCGGGGTACAAATAATACATTTATTTATTTATTCATTATGGAACAGGACATCCTTATTTTCATCGGAGAAATGTTGGAGGGTATGATCCTCTAGGTATGTAATCTACAGGTCCACTTTTGTGGGTTCCCCAGCAGCTGTTGCTATGACCAAGGAAAGTTGCTGAAAACATTACAATGGTGTGGCTTTTGAAATCTGCTGCAGAGAAAAAGTGGGGTGTCGATGTACTAAATAAACAAGCAAACATATTCTCCTTTTATGCAAACACCCCTTGGAATCTCTGTTGGAGGGGCACAGAGGAATGACTATACAGTGGTACCTTGGGTTACAAACTCTTCTAACCCGGAAGTAGTTAAAACTTTGCTTCAGGATGAGAACAGAAATCACGCGGCGGCAGCGGGAGGCCCCATTAGCTAAAGTGGTAACTCAGGTTAAGAATGGTTTCAGGTTAAGAACGGACATCCGGAACGAATTAAGTTTGCAACCAGAGGTACCACCAGGGGCATCTTACCCATAGAGGCTAGTGGTGTGGGGCACCAGGGTGCCAAGTTCTGGAGGGCGCCAGGGAAGAGGCGGAGGCTGGACGCAGCGCCTCCTGGCATCAGCTTGCCACCCTCGCCCGCCTCCGCCATGCCGCGCCGAAGCAGCGCCGCACCCGGAGCCTCCATCTGCCATGGCCACCGTGGCACAAAGCGTCCAGCTGAGCTGGGAGGCGCCGCGTCCAGCCTCCGCCTCTTCCCCGCCAGAGGAGCCGCCCTCCAGCCCCGCCGGCAGCACCATCCTCCCTACAAAAATATGGGAAACGGGGACAGGGGGCGGAGGGAGCTTTGCACCACAGTGCCGGATATGCTTAAGACGGCCCTGGGTACCACTGTAATAAAAGCAAGCAAGGAATGCGATTCCGTCATCTGCCAGCTAAAGATTTCCCCTATCTGGGTGGCAGCCCCTGTCAGTTTCTATTCCTCTCACTGTGCAGTCACAAGATTATGTTGATGCATTCCACAGATTATTGGAATCACGGGAACGGAAGTCTGCTGTACTCTGTTCCGGTGGTTTGTTGTTTCCTTCTTCTTCGGACTTCTCTCAGCCAGAGAAGACATGTTTTCTTTTACTCTGCCTTATACTTAGCAACAGGTAGATAGCCGTGTTGAAACAAAATAAAAAAAGTCCTTCCAGTAGCACCTTAGAGACCAACTAAGTTTGTTCTTGGTATGAGCTTTCGTGTGCATGCACACGAAAGCTCATACCAAGAACAAACTTAGTTGGTCTCTAAGGTGCTACTGGAAGGATTTTTTTTATTTTGTTTTATACTTAGCAATAAAGTAATTTGTAGCACACACCTCTGTCTCAGTCCATCTGCGTTATCTACTCTGCAAGATGCCTGAATATGAGTCCGGTGTCTGAACGGCACAGGGCACAAGAAACGTCGGGAAAGCTGGAGAGCTGCACGCTCACCGCTGATGGGGAGACAGGCTGGAAACGTTCCTGAGTTATGCCTGGGGGATCGTCCTCCCCCCCCACTCCGACCTACAGCCCCTAACCCTCCACACCCGGAGGTCATCCCCGAGGAAGGATGGCTAAGCCCTGAGCCCCGAATCACGCACTTGGTTCCGTGCCTCTTGCACCACCCCGAGTCCTGCCAGTTCAAGGCCAAAGGTTGCTTGAAGGACAGAGCCTGTGGAGAGAGATGGGGGAGGTCAGAGATGGACCAGGTAGACCAGGCAGCCTCTGCTGGGCTTGGGGTCAAGGGCTTGGGGAGCTCTCCAAGGTTGGGGACCCTGTCTTGGCTGATGCGATGGTGCACAGCAGCACACACAGCTCTGGCCGCCAACCCTTTGGTGCTCTGCAACATAGCTGTCAACCCTCCCTTTTTTTGCGGGAAACTCCCTTATTCCAATGCCGTTTCCCGCTGCTATCCCGGATTGTTGATATCCCTTAAATTTCCCGGATTTCAAAGGAAGCAGCTCCTCTCCCTCCCTGCCGGCCAGGGAGGCTCCTCAGCTGCGTTGCTCGGCTGCCAATAAGGAGTCTGAGACCGACTGGGGGCGGAGCTTGCATGCCTTGTGCAGCAAGACCCTCACGCCCAACCAGACAGACAGCCTGCCTGCCGTCTATGCGCTCGCTCTTTCGCTCACCCATTCGTGCGCAGCCTCTGAAGCGCAGGGTGGCGAGGCTACTTGGTGCCATTGCACTGCCCTTGCGGCATCCCTTATTTTCAAATCCGAAAGTTTGGGAAAATCCCTTATTTTCAAATCCGAAAGTTGACAGCTATGCTCTGCATCCCCGGGCGAACCTCCGAAGACCTCAGACCAGGTGGCTCTACTCACAAGGAGCAGTTTCTCTCCTCCCGCCTCAGCCATGTTCTCCCCCTGCATCTGGACGCTGTACCTGGAATTTGCAGCTGTGAGGAGCAGCTAAGATGTAGCTGATCTGGGTGCAAACTAGGAGGAGCAGAGGCACCAAGTAGAATGCGGTGGGGATGGTGACCAATACTCTGGAAGCACCGGAGTCAAGGAAGACGGACAGATGATGACCAGGCTACAGTGACGGTGCATGCAGAAGCAAAAGACCCCATGGGGAAGGGGCAAGAGGACTGGCGGCTGACAGCCAGGAGTGTTCATAGGTACGTGCTATGCAAAGGCAGTTTTTTGGGAAAGCCTTGCATTCCAGTCAGTTGCTGTCCCCAAGGAGCCTCCAGGAATTGCAGCTGCTGGCTGAGTGCTCCTCTGTACAGTCTGGGATGGTTGGCTGGTGGAAGGTCCTGCTGGGGTGGCTTCCTGATAGATGGGAATATTTGATTCAGACAGTCGTTACAGCTTGGAGGACACACTTATGTATCCGAGCGCAGTTCCAAGTGTTGGTGCTGACCTTGAAAGGCCTAAACTGCCTCGGCCCAGTAATGATAATGATAATAATAATAATAATAATAATAATAATAATAATAATAATAATTTACTATTTATACCCCGCCCATCTGGCTGGGCCTCCCCAGCCACTCTGTGCGGCGTCCAACAGAACATTAAAATACAATAATCTATTAAACATTAAAAGCCTCCCTAAACAGGGCTGCCTTCAGATGTCTTCTAAAGGTCTGGTAGTTGTTGTTCTCTTTGACATCTGAAGGGAGGGCGTTCCACAGGGCGGGTGCCACTACCGAGAAGGCCCTCTGCCTGGGTCCCTGCAACTTGGCTTCTCGCAGCGAAGGAACTGCCAGAAGGCCCTCGGCGCTGGACCTCAGTGTCCAGGCAGAATGATGGGGGTGGAGACGCTCCTTCAGGTATCCTGGGCCGAGGCCGTTTAGGGCTTTACAGGTCAGCACCAACACTTTGAATTGTGCCCGGAAACGTACTGGGAGCCAATGTAGGTCGTTCAGGACCGGTGTTATGTGGTCTCGGCAGCCGCTCCCAGTCACCAGTCTAGCTGCCGCATTCTGGATTAGTTGTAGCTTCCGGGTCACCTTCAAAGTTAGCCCCACGTAGAGCGCATTGCAGTAATCCAAGCGAGAGATAACTAGAGCACGCAGGCAGGTAGGGTCTCAGCAGAGGCGTAGCAAGCCCAGGTGGTACCCGGGGGCGGAATTTTTTTTGTCACCCCCCACCACTTTAATTTAAAAAAAATTTAAAAAATTAAAAAGTGTCACCCCCCTCTGATGGTGCCACTTTGCGAGGTGTGGGGGTTTTGTGTGTGTGTGTGTGTGTGTGTGTGTGTGTGTGTGTGTGTGTGTGTCTATTATCTCTTTTTTTTCAATAAAGTTAAAATAATAAAAAATAATAAAAAATAAAAATTTAAAAAATTTAAAAAAAATTTTTTTTTTTAAGTGTCACCCCCCTCTGGGGTGGAACCATTCAGGACCATAGTTGCCCCATTCAGAACCAGGGAGTCCTCCACACCTGCCCGCCTCCTGTCCCCCAAAAACAGCACTTCTGTCTTGTCAGGATTCAACCTCAATCTGTTAGTCGCCATCCATCCTCCAACCGCCTCCAGACACTCCAACCGCCTCCAGTAGACCTGAAGGAGCGTCTCCACCCCCAATGTTCTGCCCGGACACTGAGGTCCAGCTCCGAGGGCCTTCTGCTGGTTCCCTCCCTGTGAGAAGCGAAGTTACAGGGAACCAGGCAGAGGGCCTTCTCGGTGGTGGCGCCCGCCCTGTGGAACGCCCTCCCACCAGATGTCAAGGAGATAAAGAGCTACACAACTTTTAGAAGACATCTGAAGGCAGCCCTGTATCGGGAAGTTTTTAATGCTTGATGTTTTATAGTGTTTTAATTCTTTGTTGGAAGCCGCTCAGAGTGGCTGGGACAACCCAATCAAATGGGTGGCATATAATAAAACTATTCTTCTTCGTGTGCGTTCTCCTCGAAAGGTCAGGAGGGTGGCGACACGAGAACGGGGCCTTCTCTGCAGTGGCTCCCCTTCTGTGGAATGCTCTCCCCAGGGAAGTTCACCTGTCACCCTCATTATACACCTTTAGGCGCCAAGCAAAAACGTTCCTTTTTAACCAGGCCTTTGGTTGATCTGATTTACATCCTATGCCCTTTTAAAATGTGGCTTTTGGGGGGGCAATTGGGTTGTTGTTTTTATTTTTATTATGTATTTAGTGGCTTTATATCTTGATTTTATTTTGTGAACCGCCCTGAGACCCCAGGTATAGGGTGGTATATAAATAATAATAATAATAATAATAATAATAATAATAATAATAATAATAAAATAAAGCCACATTTTCACCATGCATTTAAGCACTAAAACTGCCATGGCTTCCCCTAAAGATCCTGGGAGCTGCTGTTTGTTAAGGGTGTTGAGATTTCTAAGAGCTACAATTCTTGGAGTGGTTTAGTAATCAGTCCCTCGGACTGATTACTAAACCACTCCAAGAATTGTAGTTCCTAGAATCGTCCAACACCCACCCTTAGCAAACTAGCAGCTCCCAGGATTCTTTGGGAGAAGAATCAGCGTTACAGGAGAGGGGAACTTCTCTCTGAAGGATACGTGCAGATCTTCTCCACGCTGAAAGCCTGCTGGGAGTTGAAGGCCAGGTAGACCAGGCAGGAAGCCAGCACCGCGAGGTCGTAGCCGCTCAGGAAGACCACAAAGAAGATGAAGAAGCGGAGGTTGTGGCAGCCGATGCAGTTGTTGACCCACATGCAGTGGTGGTCGAATTCCTGCAGGTGGGGCCGGAGAGTTAGGACCACTGCCAGGTGGAGGTGAGCACCTTTGAACTGCCAGGGAGCCTTCTGTCCAGCTCAGCCGCATTTTGCACCCCAGGTGAGTTCACACGTGAGTGGTGTGCAAGAGGTGCAATGGACCAATCTGTGCGCATGTGTGCAAGGAAACCTGAACAGGAGCAGCAGGAATGTCTTGCAATTTGGGTGGTGCGAAGGATGGTTTGGATTAGCTAGGGCAGGGCTAGGGAAGCGTCCTCTGCCTGAGGGCCGTATTCCTTCCTGAGCAAGCTTTCAAGGGCTGCTGGTGGGCGTGGCCAAAGACTAAGGTGGGTGGAGTGGCTGATGCAAATCTTACCTTTCTGCACTAGGCTAGTTCCTAGCCCCTCCTCCATCCAGCAAGGGGCATGACCTAAGCTCAAGGGCACGGGCAGGAGCGAGCCAGCAGTAAATCATACCAAGCAAGCTGGTGTAATTGGCAAATCAGGATCTGTGCAGGAGTGCCAGGCCTAAGGGGCACAGCAAGTCAGGTCTTGCTTCCATGAAACAGTTGCTGAGACTAAAAATTCCAACTTCTCCACAGTCCCCTCCTCTCCAGGGTTTTTCCCCCAAGCAATCGTAGACTGCGCCTGCATGAAGCCAACCTCTCTCCCTTTTCATGCCCCTTCTGATTCTGGGAGATCAGGAAGGAGGGGAGATTGTTGCAGCAGGAGGAGAAGACACCCATGACCATAACTGTCAACCCTCCCTTTTTTTGCGGGAAACTCCCTTATTCCAATGCCGTTTCCCGCTGCTATCCCGGATTGTTGATATCCCTTAAATTTCCCGGATTTCAAAGGAAGCAGCTCCTCTCCCTCCCTGCCGGCCAGGGAGGCTCCTCAGCTGCGTTGCTCGGCTGCCAATAAGGAGTCTGAGACCGACTGGGGGCGGAGCTTGCATGCCTTGTGCATCCAGACCCTCACGCCCAACCAGACAGACAGCCTGCCTGCCATCTATGTGCTTGCTCTTTTGCTCACCCGTTCGCGCGCAGCCCCTGGAGCGCAGGGTGGCGAGGCTACTTGGTGCCATTGCACCGCCCTCGCGGCATCCCTTATTTTCAAATCTGAAAGTTTTTAAAAATCCCTTATTTTCAAATCCGAAAGTTGACAGCTATGCCCATGACTCTTCACCAGCCTGATTCCTCTCTGCCTCTTGGCCTCTCCTGCTTCAGCTTCTGTCTCTGATTCTGGACTTCTCTCTGTCACAGACTCTTCCCGCTCACTCAGCCCTGTTACCCCTTCAGCTTCCAACACCTCCTTCTCCCAGTCTTCTCCCTTTGACCACCCATTGTCGTCCCACCACCAGCCCCCGGGCTCTGAGCCTTCTTCCCTTGGTTTGGTTTCTCCCACCGTTCCTCTGTGTCCAACCAGTCCATGCTGGGCACGTTCCAGCCAAGCAAAAACATTTGGGGTGCAAAACAGGTCCAGTGAGGGGGTGTGGCGTGGGGAGAAATCCGAGGGCCAGATTGGAGGGTTGCATTTGGCCCCTGGGTCCAGAGTGTTCCTGCTCCCCACCCTGAGGTAGGGAAGGTCTCAGGTTCAATCCTCCAATGGCATCTCCAGGTAGGGCTGGAAAAGGCTGAAACCCCAGATACCTGCTGCTGGTAGTCAGTGCTGGCAGTATTGAGCTAGATGGCCTGACTGGTACAACGCTGCTCCCTGCATCCCTATTCTTTGGAGGAGGCAGAAGTGATGCTACTTTGGGGCTTGCCTTTACCTGCCTGTGTGTTTGCTTCTGTGCCCCATAACATTGGCTCATCTTCTGCGTTTGCAAGAGACGATTACAAAGGTTGAGTAAAAAGACCTGCCCAGTTCCTCTCCTTCAGAGGAAACTGACCATGTGGCTATGGCTTGGATGTAGGAGGAACATGAAATGTTGCAATATTATCTACAGGACGCCTGAGTGGCCCCTAGGGATGGATGGATCGGCAATTCCTGGTCTCTCAGCTTCACCTTTTCCCAGTCTCCAATTCAGTTCTCCATATCACTTGGGAAGACAGGAGAACTAATGCCAGTGTACTGGAAGAAGCAAAGATCAATAGTGTCGAAGCAATGATTCTTCAACATCAACTTCGTTGGACTGGTCATGTTGTGTGGATCCCTGATGATCGTCTTCCAAAGCAACTACTCTATTCCCAACTTAAAAATGGAAAGCGTAATGCTGGTGGTCAACAAAAGAGGTTTAAAGACTCTCTCAAGGCAAATTTTAAAAAATGCAGTATAAACACCGACAACTGGGAAACGCTGGCCTGTGAGCGCTCCAGTTGGAGAACAGCCTTTACCAAAGGCGTCATGGGCTTTGAATACACTCGAACTCAGGACGCAAGGGAGAAACGTGCTAAGAGGAAGGCACGCTTGGCAAATCCACCAAATCAACTCCCGCCCGGAAACCAATGTCCCCACTGTGGAAGGACGTGTGGATCCAAAATTGGTCTCCACAGTCACTTACAGACCAACTGTTAAAACCATGTTTATGGAAGACAATCTTACTCGGCTACGAGGGATCGCCAAAGAGACCACATCTCTGCATTGCAGGGGGTTGGCCTAGATGGCTTTGGGGTCCATCTCAACTCTACAATTCCATGATTCCGCTCAGTTTGTGGATTTTAGTTAAATAATCCTCGTGAACCTTCACCAGCATTTTAGCACCAATTTCTCCTAATAAACACTTTCCTGGTTGCATTTTTCACTAACATACATATCCCCCGATATATTGCCTTTTTGCATGTTATCTGCACACCTTGCAGCAGTATATGCATTGTTGCACACAGAGGTTGACCGGAGAACTGTGCTGCAAAATCCTGAAGCACCGTGCTCCAGAAAGTGCAAACTAGGTAACAGGTTTTACTTTAAATGCGAACCAAGTTGAGCTCCTCCTCCTCCTCCTCCTCCTCCTCCTCCTCCTCTACCCCTAGGGGCCGCTGTTGTTCTTTACCTCCACACAGGTGTTGCACCAGGAGCAGTGGAAGGTGTGCTGCAGGCAGTAGAGCTGGCATTTGTTGCACCAGTGCTGGTTGAGGTCTTTCATGGTGAAGGCCTGGTTCACCAGCTCTTCTTCAATGCCTGGACGTGGAAGGAAGCAGGGAAGCGAGAAAGCAGCTTCAGAGTCAGGCCATGTGCGCACCACACATTTAAAGCGCCGTGATACCACATTAAACAGTCATGGCTTCCCCCAAAGGATTGTGGGAGCTGTTAGGAGACTCCCCCATTTTCCTAACGGAGCTACAGTGGTACCTTGGTTCTCAAACGCCTTGGTACTCAAACGCCTTGGAACCCAAACACCACAAACACAGAAGTAAGTGTTCTGGTTTGCGAACTTTTTTCAGAAGTCGAACGTGCTCCAATTTGAGTGTTATACTTCCGATCTGAGTGTCACACTTCCGTTTTGAGTGTTACGCTGAGGTCTGTCTGTTTGTGCTATTTACCGTATTTTTCGCTCTATAAGGAGCACCTGACCATAGGACGCACCTAGTTTTTAGAGGGGAAAAGCCCCATTTTTTTGAGGGTCAGCTCAAATTTCTGCAGTTTCTTTTGCAAAGGAGAAAAGCCCCATTTTTTGAGGATCAGCTCAAAGTTGTTGAGCTTACTTTGCAAAGGGAAAAAACCCTGTTTTATGGGGTTTAACTCACAGTTCTGCAGCTTCAGGAATGGGAGCCATTTCTACAGTTTCCAGACAGATAATCTAATCAGCCAGTCACATGTCGCTGGGGAAACAGCCTCCCTCTGCAAGGGGGCGGGGCAGGAATCTCTCTCCCTTATCTCTCTCCCCGATCGTTTGCTGAGCAGCTGCTCAGGGGGCTTCCTTTCAACACCCCCTTCTCTCTCTCTTTTTAAAAAAGCATGATCTGGTTT
This sequence comes from Darevskia nairensis, assembly GCA_034642065.1. NCBI lineage: Eukaryota > Metazoa > Chordata > Lepidosauria > Squamata > Lacertidae > Darevskia > Darevskia nairensis. The sequence goes on from JAWWNI010000591.1 coordinate 120,103, forward strand.
TGCCCCTGGGCAGTTCAGCTCCAGGGACCACACATTCGCTCCATAAGACGCACAGACATTTCCCCTTACTTTTTAGGAGGAAAAAAGTGTGTCTTATGGAGCGAAAAATATGGTATTTTGCGCTTTTGTTTTTGCGGCTCTTTTTGTTTTGTTTTTGTGACTGTGTGGAACCCAGTTCGGCTACTGATGGATTGATTGTCTGACTGCAGTACACTGTTTGTTGCTTTCATTTTATGAATCACTGGTCTCGTTAGATGGTAAAACTCATGTTAAATTGCCGTTTTAGGGGTTGTTTTTAAAAGTCTGGAATGGATTAATCCGTTGTGCATTACTTTCTTTGGGAAAGCAGTGAGCCTTGGTTTTGGAACGCTTTGGTTTTGGAACGGACTCCCGGAACAGATTAAGTTTGAGAACCAAGGTACCAATGTATAATTCTCCGATTCACCTTGACAATCTTTGATCCAAAGGCCTCCATTTTTAAAAATAGTGTTACAAAGCTTGGGTGCCACCCTTACTCTCTGCAAGATTCCAAGGGGTACCAGGCACTCACGCCGGGTCTGTGTTCCTTTGGAAGTCTGAGGCACAGCGGAGACTGTCATAGAAGAAGAGTTTGGATTTGATATCCCGCTTTATCACTACCCGAAGGAGTCTCAAAGCGGCTCACATTCTCCTTCCCCTTCCTCCCCCACAACAAACAAACTGTGAGGTGAGTGGGGCTGAGAGACTTCAGAGAAGTGTGACTAGCCCAAGGTCACCCAGCAACTGCATGTGGAGGAGCGGAGACGCGAACCCAGTTCACCAGATTATGAGTCTACCGCTTTTAACCACTACACCACACTGGCTCTTTCTGAAATATGGTTTATTCTCCTATTTACACCCTTAGTCTGCATGGAGTCTAGATCTTACAGCTTGGTCGTAGGAGCGTCTCCACCCCCATCGTTCAGCCCGGACACTGAGGTCCAGCGCCAAGGGCCTTCTGGCGGTTCCCTCACTACGAGAAGCCAAGTTACAGGGAACCAGACAGAGGGCCTTCTCGGTAGTGGCACCCGCCCTGTGGAGCACCCTCCCAACAGATGTCAAAGAGAACAACAACTACCAGACCTTTAGAAGACATCTGAAGGCAGCCCTGTTTAGGGAGGCTTTTAATGTTTAATAGATTATTGCATTTTAATGTTCTGTTGAAAGCCGCCCAGAGTGGCTGGGAAACCCAGCCAGATGGGCGGGGTATAAATAATAATAAATTATTATTATTACTACTATTATTATTATTATTATTATAGCGTGGCAGGGTGGGGGCAGCCTCTGCACACTTACCTTTGTGGAGGATTCCAGTGTCTGTGAAACTGGTGAGGAGGAAGTAGATAATGGTTGGGATGAAGAGGAGGCCGCAGATGGCGGGGAAGGCCCAGGACACATGGAGGGCCAGCCAGCTGCACCTGTGGAAGGAAGCAGGTGGAGGTTGGGGCGAGACCTTGGCTTCAGCCCACAGAAGAAGCTAACCTTGAAAGAAAAAGGTCCTGTGCCCACCACAGTTTAAGAACCATAGGATGGGAAGGGACCCTGCGGCTCATCTCATCCAACCTCCTGTAATGCAGGAATCTCAACTAAAAGCATCGATTACAGACGGCCATCCAACCTCTGCTAAGAAAACTCCAAGGTAGGAGAGTCCACCACCGTCCGAGGGAGACCGTTCCCACTGTCAAACAGCTCTCACTGTCCGAAGGTTCCTCCTGATGTTAAGTCAGAATCTCCTTTCTTGTAACTTGAAGCCATTGGTTCGGGTCCTACCCTCCAGAGCTTGCTCCATCTTCCACGGGACAGCCTTTTAGATATTGACAAGCTGGAACGCATGCAGAGGACGACGACCAAGATGACCAAGGGAAGACAAGTCTTATTGAGGAATGGTTGAGGGAGTTTGGCATGTTTAGCCAGGAGGAGACTGAGAGATGATAGGATAGCCATCTTCAAATATTTAAAGCAGGGGTCAGCAAACTAAGGGCCGCGGGCCAGATCAGGCCCAATTGCCTTCAGGATCCGGCCCGCAGACTGTCCGTGGATCGGCGTGCATAGCTGTCAACTTTCGGATTTGAAAATAAGGGATTTTTTCAAACTTTTGGATTTGAAAATAAGGGATGCCGCGAGGGCAGTGCAATGGCACCAAGTAGCCTCGCCACCCTGCGCTCCAGAGGCTGCGCGTGAACGGGTGAGTGAAAGAGCGAGCGCATAGACGGCAGGCAGGCTGTCTGTCTGGTTGGGCGTGAGGGTCTGGCTGCACAAGGCATGCAAGCTCCGCCCCCAGTCGGTCTCAGACTCCTTATTGGCAGCTGAGCAACGCAGCTGAGGAGCCTCCCTGGCCGGCAGGGAGGGAGAGGAGCTGCTTCTTTTGAAATCCGGGAAATTTAAGGGATATCAACAATCCGGGATAGCAGCGGGAAATGGCATTGGAATAAGGGAGTTTCCCGCAAAAAAAGGGAGGGTTGACAGCTATGTCGGCGTGGGGATTCTGTTCATTCGGGCTGCGCCATTTCCCCCCCTGCGCCATTCCATTCCCCCCCTCACACATACCTCAGCGGCGCCTCCTCCCTCCCTCCTCCTGGATTCTCCCCACCCTGCCTAGAGGAGGAAGGGGGCTGGGCTGAGCTGGCTGAGCGCCATTTTAAGCAGCCCCTCTCTGGAGCCAGTCCTTTCACGCTGCTCATCTTCCCTCTTCCGCCGCCGCCTTGGTGCTCCTGTGGGCCAGAGAGTGGAGCTGACAAGCTCGCTTTGTCTACCCACGAGCAGCAGCAGCGGTGGTGGTGGTGGTGGTGGCGGCATCCCCTGGGAAGGTAAGCTCAGCGGCTGGGGCTGGGGAGGAGGACTACTTGCCCTCCGCGCCTCTTCTTCCAGCTTCCCCCCCCCCCGTGCTGCTTCTCTGGCCCGCCACAAGGTCTGAGGGACAGTGGGCCGGCCCGCGGCTAAAATATTTTGCTGACCCCTGATCTACAGGGCTGCCCCATGGAAGATGGAGGAAGCTTGTCTTCTGCTGCTCCAGATTGTAGGAACTAAGATATTGATTTCTTACAAGTGCAGAACGGGTATTATGTAGCACCTCTATGTAGACCATTTGTTGGGAGAAAAGCGATGACAAACCTAGACAGCATCTTAAAAAGCAGAGACATCACCTTGCCGACAAAGGTCCGTATAGTCAAAGCTATGGTTTTCCCAGTAGTAATGTACGGAAGTGAGAGCTGGACCATAAAGAAGGCTGATCGCCGAAGAATTGATGCTTTTGAATTCTGGTGCTGGAGGTGACTCTTGAGAGTCCCATGGACTGCAAGAAGATCAAACCTGTCCATTATTAAGGAAATCAGCCCTGAGTGCTCATTAGAAGGACAGATCCTGAAGTTGAGGCTCCCGTACTTTGGCCACCTCATGAGAAGAGAAGACTCCCTAGAAAAGACCCTGATGTTGGGAAAGATGGAGGGCACAAGGAGAAGGGGACGGCAGAGGATGAGATGGTTGGACAGTGTTCTTGAAGCTACCAACATGTGCCTGACCAAACTGCAGGAGGCAGTGGAAGACAGGAGTGCCTGGCATGCTCTGGTTCATGGGGTCACGAAGAGGCGGACACAACTGAACGACTGAACGAAAGGGAGACCAGCTGACCCTTTGGGTCTGATCCAGCAGGCCTCTTCTCACGTCCCTTACCTCTGCTGCCCTATCCTAAGATGGGATCGTTCAATTAAAAATGGCCAGCCAAGCGGCATTGCCAACTGCTGCTCCTTGACCCGGGCAACCCGGATCCGCCTTCATACTTACGGGAAAGTAAAGAAGAGGCAGCTGAGACCCATCAGGGTGCTGAAGTGGAAAGAAGCAAAGAGGCTGGAAGTGAGAGATTGGCATCCATCTTGGGCAGACCCCATGTTTCTAGGGGAAGAGCCAGGGAAAGCTGTTGGAGCAGTCACTGGGCCCAAGCTGGATGGAACCCCAGCTTGGTCCGTTGCCAGGGCGATGTTGTGATGCGGCAAAGGAGATTGAGGACAGAAGCGGGGAGTCTCCCCTGTTGTGGAACGTCTCCACGGTGGCGGAAGAAGTCCATTAATGGGCCCAAGGTGCAAAGGATGCTGGGAGTTGACACCTGCCTCTCAGGTGGCTTATCTGAGGCTCCCCTCATTGGGGAGTGCTCCATACAAGACTCACTCTAAGACCACCATAGGGGGGGGGTTACATTTATTCATGACAAATAAAGCAGTTCCCAGAGAAGAGGGAGACAGTATAGATTTACAACAGTGGTTTGCCGAAGGTTCAGAGGCTGCAGAGGGGAGAAGCCAGGAAATATTGGGAGAGGAGCAGGAGGAAGAAGTGTCAGGGTAGAGACAGCTGACAGACTCAGTGTCGTTAGAAAGCATCCCAGACCCCTCTTCTCCCAGAACCCGGAGGGCATGGAAAGTAGGAGAACAGAAAGCTCCGAGGCAGAAGGCACAGATCAGCCAATGTAGGGATGACGGATAATAGGAGAGACGGAAGGGGTGGGGCTTTCCAAGCACAATTCAAAGGGTTGGTGCTGACCTTTAAAGCCCTAAACGGCCTCGGTCTAGTATACCTGAAGGAGTGTCTCCACCCCCATTGTTCCGCCCTGACACTGAGATCCAGCTCTGAGGGCCTTCTGGCGGTTCCCTCGCTGCGAGAAGCCGAGTTACAGGGAACCAGGCAGAGGGCCTTCTCGGTGGTGGCGCCCGCCCTGTGGAACGCCCTCCCTTCAGATGTCAAAGAGAACAACAACTACCAGACTTTTCGAAGACATCTGAAGGCAGCCCTGTTTAGGGAAGCTTTTAATGTTTAATAGATTATTGTATTTTAATATTCTGTTGGAAGCCGCCCAGAGTGACTGGGGAAGCCCAGTCAGATGGGTGGGGTATAAATAATAAATTATTATTATTATTATTATTATTATTATTATTATTATTATTATTATTATTATCATTATTATTATTATTTACTCGGAGCAATGCCATCACTGCAAAAGAAGCACTTTTCAAAGCCTCTCTCTGTGAATATTGAATAAAAGACTTGGTAAGAACTCTCTTTGTTTGTCTAATTCTTGGCTGGCCACTGTGGGAGGGATCGGATTCCCGGAAGCCTGACGCATACCTGCTGTTGCTTCTCCAAAAGCATTTCCATTTGGGATTGACTTTGGGGGGCGTGCTTTGTCAGTTTGCCATTGAACCTGCCAGGTCTGCTTAGCCCCCAATGGCTAGCTCATCAACTGTGGAACTCACTTCCCCAGGAGGCAGTGATGACCACGAACCTGGATGGCTTTAAAAGAGGGTTGGACGCATTGATGGAGGAGGAGAGGGCTATTGGTGGCTACTAGCCAGGATGACTCGACTCTGCCTCCACAGTCAGAGGCAGCAACGCTCCTGAATGCCGGTGGCTGGAAACCACAGGAGGGGAGAGTTGTGCTCAGATCCTGCTTCCGGGTTTCCCATAAAGGCGGAGCCTCCAATTGCCACGAAAATGCCGGGACCTTCACGAAAGGCATCACTCCTTCCAGAGGCGTACGAAGCCTTTCGGGCACCCGGGGCGGTGAACAGAGGCACCCGCTGGGGGCGGGGCATCCTGGCGTGCGCCGTGACGTCACGACTCACGTCAGGACGCACTACACATGCACGGAATCCCACACATGTGCACTCCATCCGGGCCGGCGCTGCTGCTTCAGCGGTGGCCGGGTGAGCCGCCGAGCGATTCAGCGGCTCGTGGGGCTGCTGCGTGCGAAAAGCAGCACGGCATTACCTGCGCGGCAGCCCCGCAAGCCCGCGATCACTTGGCGGCTTTCCCGGCCGCCGCGGGAGCAGCAGCGCCGACCCGGACGGAGTGCGCATGTGCACTCCGTCCGGGCCGGTGCTGCTGCTCCCGCGGCAACCTTATGAGCCACCGCTGCATGGACGGGGTGCCTGGCGGCGGGGCTCGGCTTGGGGAGTGGCAGGAGGGGCCTCCGACTTGTCACCCCCCTCCCCTGGAACCCGGGGCGCCCCGCCCCTTACGTCCCGCCCTTGCTACGCTACTGACTGCTTCTCACTTTGTCATGCGGAGTCCCGAATTTCCAAATAGCTTTCTGCTACAAGTGACCTTGGAGTCGTTTCCTTACAGCAATCAAACAATTTCAGTGCAAACCATAAAATACAATTATTGGCTCTCGAAGCAGCTCACATCAATAAAAACTGGGGGTGGGTGGGTGGCGGTCCTGCCACTACGCTTAGAAATTACTAAGACACACAAGGAGAAGGGGAGGAGAAGGGAAAGGAAGGCAGCGGAGGAGGATCAGGTCTTCGAAGCCAGAATGAGTTCTGACAATTGACCAAGGAGCCTCCATAGCTCCGTGGCAGAGTGCAAGCGGAAGCCGTTATTGCAAGACGTTATTGGCTAGCTGAGCTGAGATATGGCAAGGAGAACGGAACAGAATATTTGGGCAAGGTTGAAATAAGAACATACACAGAGCCTGCTGGATCAGGCCAATGGCCCATCTAGTCCAGCATCCTGTTCTCACAGGGGCTGAACAGTGGGGAACTGGGAAGCTGGATCTGAGCAATCTCAGCTCCTGTGGTTTGCAGCAACCGGCATTCAGAAGCATCGCTGCCTCCGAGTGTGTAGGCAGAGCACAGCCATCCTGGCTAGTCGCCACTGATCGCCCTCTCCTCCTCCATGAATTTGGCCAATCCTCTTTTAAAGCCATCCAAGTAAGCTGCCTGTTGTAACTTAGCAATGCGCTCGCTGCATGAAGAAGCCCTTTATTCCCTGTCCTGGCCAAGGCTTGACTCGGCATCTGGTTTTTAATAAGGACACGGGGAATCAAAGGCCGGCAGAGAAAGAAAGAGAGAAAGATGCCCCTCCCGTGGAAATGTGGTTTCCTTGGCATGCTGCCCGTGTGACGCTGGACATGCCTTTCGCTTGCCGTTGCCCCTTCCTGGGTCATTAACCCCCGAGCAGCATGTTTGCTGGCGCCGCGGCCTCCCTGTCAATGAACTTGCTGGTGTACAAATGCCAGGGAAGAACCAAAGGGGTGTGAATCAGTCAAAAAGGGCCCCGACTCCCCAGCCCTCCCAGCAGCCTTGAGCAGCAGCGGGACTCTGACCTCGCTTTGCAAACACAGCCGCGGGAGAGGCTACGCTGGGGCTTGGCATCAGAAGGAGTCGGCCGCTTGCCTGAGCCAGGGTTGATAGGACCCCCGGAGGAAGCTGCCCATAAGGAAGGAACCATGGAGTCTTGGGACCTCGTGGAAGACCCTCGGTAAGCAACCAGGGGACTTGTTCCATGTGGAGCCACTTTTGGCTGAGAGGGAGACCCTCCAAGTGCCCCTATTTCCCAGCAGAAGTCCTGCATGTACAGAAGCCGCCTGGTTTCTGATTTGATCCTGGAATGTCCCGCTTTTCCTTAGGACCCCTCTGTTTTCATCAGAGAAATGTTGGAGGGTATGGAGTTATGCGACCCCCAAGCTAAGGAGATAAGGAACTATACAACCTTTAGAAGACACTTGAAGGCAGCCCTGTATAGGGAAGTTTTTTTAAATGTTCAATGTTTTATTATGTTTTTATATATGCTGGAAGCTGCCTAGAAAAGCTGTGGACATCTAGTCCAGCGTTTCCCAACCGGTGTTCCGCGGCACACTAGTGTGCCGCGAGACACCGGCTGCTGTGCCGCGGGGGAAAGCCCCGCCGGGCCTCCCCAGCGCGGGAAGAAGCCGCGCTGGGCCTCGGAGGCCCGAAAAAAAAGTTGTGCCGGGGTCCTCCCTGCGTGAGCAGAAGCTCCGCCGGGCCTCTCTGGCGCGGGGAAAAGCCCCGCCGGGCCTCCCCAGCGCGGGAAGAAGCCGCGCTGGGCCTCGGAGGCCTGAAAAAAAACTGTGCCGCCCCCCCCCCTGGAGAAAAAACCGCGCGCTGTGGGTGCTGTGCCGCGAGATTTTTTCTCTAAAACAGGTGTTCCGTTGCCTAGATTAGGTTGGGAAACACTGATCTAGTCAGATGGTTGGAGGATTATTATTATTATTATTAAATAGGACGTCCCTATTTCCATCAGAAAAATATTGGAGGGTATGGGTATTCCATCCAAGATGATGCCTGGAGTTTTGAGGTGCATTGGTCAAGAATGGGGGCAAGGAAGGTCTCATTTGAGAGGGGTCTGTACACAGGCTGGGCCCCAGAACCTGTTCCTTGGACGCAGACAATATCTGAAGTAACTGCTAGGTCTGTCAACCAGCAACCTAATTTGTAGCCCATGAATCATCTGTCTCTGGCAAATTGTTGGTCAGCTCATCAGTTAAATCTTTTCAAGGCTACTTTCCTCTGTGTCTAAAACCTTGTGATCTTTCCGAGGTACTGAAAGAGGCATGAGATAAATCATGACAAATTGAATCGGGGAAGGTTACTGCTCTCAGACTGAAAAGCAAACTAGTGTGCACGTAATTTTTGTCCCTCTGTTTAAAGTGGTCCCAACTGCAGAGGCAGAGCAGGGCTGTCCTGACTAGTAGCCCCCAATAACCCTCCCCTCCATAAATTCATCTAATCCTCCCTTAAAGCCATCTAAGTTGGTGGCCCTCACTGCCTCCTGTGGCAGTGAGTTCCATAGTTTAACTCTGTGCTGCATGAAGAAGGACTTCATTTTATCTGTCCTGAATCATTCAGCTTCCTTGGATGTCCACAAGTTCTAGTATTATGAGAGAGGGAGGGGGAAAAAATTCTCTACCCACTTTCTGTATGTCAGGCATCATTTCATAAACTTCTATTATGTCACCTGTTCCTCACATTTCTCAAAACTGAAAATTCCCAAATGCTGCATGGGGAGTTCCTCCATTCCCCTGATTATTTTGGCGGCCCTCTGAACCTTTTCCAACCCTATAATATCCTTTTTGGGGTGAGGCGACCAGAACTGTACACAGTATTCCACCATAGATTTGTATAACAGTATTATGTTATCAACAGTTTTGCTTTCATTCGCTTTCCTAATGACACCCCAGCATGGAATTTTCCTTCTTCACTCATTCACGCTACTTGAATAATGAAGCAGGAGCAATCCTGTGCATGCACAGAGTGCATAAAATGATAATATCACTTTTTTGTTTTTGTTTTTTGGACACAATTAGTGGGGGGGGGGCGAGTAAGGAACCGGCCTCTGAACATTACCTGGCAAAGGCATCTCAGTGTTACTGTGGGGCTTCTTGGAGAGCAGCAGAGCTTCCGAAGCCCCTTATCTCACGGGGAGAGGGGGGTTCTTTCATCTCAGCCTGAGAGTCATTTTGGACTCACAGCTATCCATGGAGGCGCAGGTCAATTCTGTGTCCAGGGCGGCTATCTACCAGCTCCATCTGGTACGCAGGCTGAGACCCTCCCTGCCCGCAGACTGTCTCGCCAGAGTGGTGCATGCTCTAGTTATCTCCCGCTTGGACTACTGCAATGCGCTCTACGTGGGGCTACCTTTGAAGGTGACCCGGAAACTGCAATTAATCCAGAATGCGGCAGCTAGACTGGTGACTGGGAGTGGCCGCTGGGACCACATAACACCGGTCCTGAGAGATCTACATTGGCTCCCAGTACGTTTCCGAGCACAATTCAAAGTGTTGGTGCTGACCTTTAAAGCCCTAAACGGCCTCGGTCCTCTTTACCTGAAGGAGCGTCTCCACCCCCATCGTTCAGCCCGGACACTGAGGTCCAGCTCCGAGGGCCTTCTGGTGGTTCCCTCACTGCGAGAAGCAAAGCTACAGGGAACCAGGCAGAGGGCCTTCTCGGTGGTGGCGCCCGCCCTGTGGAACACCCTCCCAGCAGAGGTCAAAGAGATAAACAACTATCTGACATTCAGAAAATACCTGAAGGCAGCCCTGTTTAGGGAAGTTTTTAACCTGTGATATTTTAATGTATTTTAATATCTGTTGGAGGCCGCCCAGAGTGGCTGGAGGGACCTGGCCAGATGGGCGGGGTACAAATAATAAATTATTATTATTATTATCTCCATCACAGGTTCGCCCCTGAACTGATACACCTGCTGATCCACAATTTCAGCATCCCGGTCGCCTGCTTCTCCCACCCACCGTCCGCCCTGCAGCTGCTGCAGCGTAAGTTGGCAAAGCTGGAGGGGTTTGAACCTATGAAGCAGAGAAGGAAACATTGGCTCCCTTTGCTTTGCGGCAAAGCGTCTTGCAGAATCCTGCGGAGGAGAGTCACCTGCCTCCTTGGGGCGCCAGAGGACCGGAAATGGCAGGGGTGCAGAGGAGGCGAGTGGCAGACCACTTGAGTTGCATGCAGAAGGCCCCAGGTTCCATCCCCACTGGCAGCACCTGCAGGCAGGGCTGAAATCTTGGAGAACTGCTGCCAATCAGTGTAGACAGTACTGAGCTAGCTGGACCCAATGGCCTGACTTGGTATAAGGGAGCTCAGAACAATGAGGGCTGGAATCTTGCTCTGTTTTTAAGGGTAGGGTTGCAGCTTAGTGGAGAAGCCTCTGCCGTGGGTGCAGAAGGTCCCAGGTTCAATTTCTGTCATCTCCAGATGGGCTAGGGAAATACTCCCTTGACTGACACCCAGGAAAGACACTGCCAGCCAGTGTGGGCAGTATTGATCTAGATGGAGCAATGGTCTGCCTCGATAAAAGGCAGCTTCCTATCTTCCTGTGATGGATGGCCCTAGTGTAGTTTGCAGGAGCCTTCAGGTCTGTCAAAGAGTCAACTTCGTTCCTTCTACCTGACCGAGTCTTTATCTGCAAAGGCAGAGAGCATCCCTAGAAGCTGATGAGGGCACGGACCACGGATCCACCTGGTCCAGTCCATACTGCAAGCGGGATCCACTCTTGCCAGCCTTGGTCATAGAATCACAGAATTGTACAGTTGGGAGGGATACCCTCTAGCGCAGGGGTCAGTAACCTTTTTCAGCCGTGGGCCGGCCCACCGTCCCTCAGACCATGTGGTGGGCCGGACTATTTTTTTTTGGGGGGGGGATGAACGAATTCCTATGCCCCACAAATAACCCAGAGATGCATTTTAAATAAAAGGACACATTCTACTCATGTAAAAACACGCTGATTCCCGGACGGTCCATGGGCCAGATTGAAAAGGCGACTGGGCCGCATCCGGCCCCCGGGCCTTAGGTTGCCTACCCCTGCTCTAGCGCAACCCCCTGCCGTGCAGGAATCTTAATGGAAGGGGGCCCTTTTGCCACTTGGAAAATCCCTGGGCGATTTTCTGGGGACTGCATGCCAGGAGTGGGCGGAGCCAGAGACAAACGAGAGTGACAGGTGTGACTCACACACTTCCATACTGTCAGAGGCTTCTAGAGACGCTCACACCATCTAGGTGAGCAAGAGGCGTGGTCAGAGTTCTAGAACACACACCAGCCAGGGCAAAGACCTTAAGCAGGGTGACCAAGGGGTGTGGCCTGGGAAGGGGTGGAGACTGGAAAGCATATTGACAGGCAGACAGAGAAGCTTGCAGGGTTGCCTTTGGCCCACGGCCCGAGGTTACCAACCCCTGTTTTAACTGGACATGATCAGAACTTAACCCGCAGCCTGTGCACTGGGTGCTTTGCCACCCCCGGGCCACCCCCAGTTGCCCCACCAATGCCCCTCTCTCCCGTCAGAGGATCAGCCCTCAGGGCCAGGGCGAGGTGGGCTCCCCAGACTTCTGATCCTCCCAGGACCCAAATCTGGAAAGGATTATGGTGTCAGGAAGGGTCTACTACCTAATGGGCCAGGGGCGGGCGATATTGGCAGAAAGAAACCTGCAAATGGCAAGTGACTGCAATTGGGGGGGGGGGGAGAATTTTACTACGGTGGAGGTGACAATCATACAGTCGTAGAGTTGGAAGGGACCGCAGGGGTCATCTAGTCCAGTGTTCCCCAACCTTGGGCCTCCAGCTGTTTTTGGACTACAACTCCCATCATCCCTCGCTAGCAAGACCAGTGGTCAGGGATGATGGGAATTGTAGTCCAAAAACAGCTGGAGGCCCAAGGTTGGGGAACACTGATCTAGTCCAACCCCCTGCAATGCAGGGATCTCAGCTAAATATCCTGGAAGGACCGCATTGCAGGTGTATGCCTATCCACAAGGACTAGTGCAGCTGGGGGCTGATTTCCTCCTATATGCATAAAAATGTATGATGTCGTCACGCTGTGCAGTTTGTGCAATGTGAGGAACTTGCATCTGGCCCAGATGGTCTGTGGAGCAGAGTTTGGGGGAGTTTTAGCAAGCCCTTCCCTCTGTAAAACACGTCTCCATCAGAAGGAGGGGGGGGGGCCCTTTGCATGGTGCGTCCCCTCGCCCATAATTTTAACGGAGCGGAGAGGGGCTTCACAGAGCGGTTTAAGAAGCTGATTTGTGAAGTGCCTTCTTCCCCCATCCTTTAAAAGTGGGTGGGGCTTGGGGGTCAGAAGGGAGGGGCTTGTGGAGATCAGGGAGTGGGTGGGTAGAATGGAAAAGGGGTGGTCCGGTGTGGGGGAAGGGCAAAGTGGGAGGAGGGGTTGGCAAGCAGAAAGAGTTTGAGCAGCAGCTCCCAGTTAAAACTATAGAACTGGAAGGGGACCACGGGTGTCATCTAGTCCAACCCCCTGCAATGCAGGACTCTTTTGCTCAACATGATGCTTGAACCCGTGACTCCGAGTCTCCTGCTCTACCGACTTCAGAGAGATGTTTCCTAAGAGCTCCCAGAAACATTGGCTCCCTGTTCCTTGCAGAGCAGAACCTCGTGGACCTCGCCATCACCGGCATGGCGACCTTCCTCACGCTGCTGTCCGCCATCATCTTCGTGGAAGACGCCCTGTACCTCTCTAGGAAGGTCCGCTGCTTCGTCAAGATGAAAACCCTCATCTGGAGCAGCTCTGCACCCACCGTAAGTGCCTGCCCATCCCTTGGTTTCCGGACGGCAACGGAAAGATGCCTTGCCACGGTTACCTGTCTCTGGTAACCCTCCTTCTAGACTACTGCAATGACGACCCATGGGGCTGCCCTTGGTGGCAGCCAGGGAAATGCATTTACAGTAGTACGCAGAGAAGTAACTGATGATCCTGTGCTGGGGAGATCCTGGACCAAAATTAGTGGCACCTTGGAAGATGAAGAAGAGTTTGGATTTGATATCCCGCTTTATCACTCCCCTTAAGGAGTCTCAGAGCGGCTAACAATCTCCTTTTCCTTCCACAAACACTCTGTGAGGTGAGTGGGGCAGAGAGACTTCAGAGAAGTGTGACTAGCCCAAGGTCACCCAGCAGCTGCATGTGGAGAAGCGGAGACGCGAACCCGGTTCACCAGATTACAAGTCTACCACTCTTAACCACTACACCACACTGGCAGACTCTCCTGGGTTGGGGTTTTTTTAAAGCAGGGGTTGGGTGACCACCTGTGGGGGATTCTTCAGCTGTGATGCCTGCATTTGCAGGGGGAGGACTAGATGACCTCTGGGGGTCCCTTCCAACTCCACGATTCAATGAGTGGGGAGCAGCTGCTGTTCAGGTCCTGCTTCCGGGCTTCCCTTTGGTGGCATCTGGTCGGTTGCTGTGAGAGTAGGATTCTGGCCCCCCCTGGGTCTCATCCAATTGCTGCTGCTCTTTTTGCATTCTTAGCCTTGCCTCCCTTTCTCTGCCAGGTGGTCTCGGTGTTCTGCTGTTTTGGGCTCTGGGTTCCCCGTTCCATGACTGTGGTGGAGATGGCCATTGGCGCGTGAGTAACCTCCCCGGGGAGACCCTCCCGTTCCACCCAATTTTTTATTTGACAAAATTTGTATACCACTGGATAGTGACAGGCCAAAACAATAGCCCTGTCCTTAACATCCTTTGCTGAAACTTTACATCTTCTCCCAAGCATTTGACAGATTACGATGACTGGATGGATGATACGGTTTGCACCGAAAGTGTTTTTTTGCTGTTTTACTGTGTCTGTTTTATGGGTTTTGCGATTGAGTTTTATCACAATGTTTTGAGAAGAAGCCAGATCACTGGGGAACATTTTCTGTTGCATGAGATTTTTCAACTGTTCTTATATGTTCTTTCAATGCTGATTTCAAATCTGAAGTCGGTTTTGTTCTGTAAGCTCTAGGGTGTTTTTTTTTTTTTGCAATTCATGTTTTTCACTTTTCACCACTTTTCACTTTTCACCACTTTTCACCATGTTATTTCACAATACAAGAATTCAATATTTTATTAAGCACATAGCCAAAGCAGTACAATATGAGTATAAATGTAAGTGACTTATATAGCATTGCACATGATATGTATAGCATTGAAAATGACATGTATATCTATGTACAGTTGGAGGTACCGGTATGCAAAAAAATTTACCGGTATTCCCTTGGGATACACAGTATCTGCAAGCTGTTGTTATTCAGGTAAGAATTTGCGCTTGTAGCTCTTGCGTTTGTGGACTTGCACAGGGGAATCTCATTTGATGGTCCAACAGTAGTCTGACATCATAGTTTTATCCCATTGCCCTTGATAACTCTCTTCCATTGTCTTCAGGTCTTGACGGAAGCGCTCTCCCTATTCAACACTGACTGCCCCAAGGTTTTCTGAGAATTGATCTAGGTGACTGTTCAGGAGAATCCCCTGTGCAAGTCTACAAACGCAAGAGCTACAAGCGCAAATTCTTATTGTACTACTTTGGCTATGTGTTTAATAAAATATTGAATTCTTGCATTGTGAAAAACGAAGATTATGGTGAAAAGTGAAAAACATGAATTGCAAAAAAACTAGAGCTTACAGAACAAAACTTCAGATATGAAATCAGCATGTCAAAATTAGGTTAGAACAACTGCAGGTGTCAATACAACCAAAATTTTGTTCCCCAGTGTATCCTCCACCAGGGCCAGGGCCTTTTCAGTGATGGCTCCAACCTGGTGGAATGCTCTGTCCCAGGAGACTAGGGCCCTGCAGGACTTGATCTCCTTCCGCAGGGCCTGTAAAACAGAGCTATTCCACCTGGCCTTCAATTTAGCCTGATCCTTCATTCCTTTTTCCCTTCCCTTTTTTTATGAAGAAACCCTTCTGAGATCCCACATTTAAATTCTTCCCTGGTCTCCTTGCTGGCCCTAGCAGGACTAGCTTGGCCAGCTAGCCCTGGCAATGCTACATTTATGTTGTATTTGATGCTGTTTTTAAAGTCGTTTTTAATCAATGTTTTATATCTGTTGTTAGCTGCCCGGAGCCCCGTTTTTAAATCGGGAAGGGCGGGGTATAAATTAAAAATTATTATTATTATTATTATTATTATTATTAACGCCCCAATCTCCAAGCGGAGGGAGAATCCAGAGCTTCCAAGCATTTACCTGGGTTTCCGTTTCCTTGCAAGAAAGGAAGACTGTGCTGCCCTTAGGATATATGCCTTTATTGGCACGTATACACAACCTGTGAGAACTATGCAGGGGCTCACAGCATCAACACCCCAACGGATCTTGCTTCTCTGTTCGGTTTCTGGAGAAGGCCCAAAGTCCAGCACACAGCATGCAGGTCTCTGTGTCTCCTGCTTCCAGCCGACTGCTGTTCTATTTCCTACCTAGCGGCTAGGTGAGGCAGGTGTCCTTCAAGGCCCACCCATTTGCTTCTATGGCACAGGGCATCTTCCTTGGCTGTGCCAGCTCCTGGTATTTAACTAGCTGCCAAAGCCGTTACCTTGACAAAGGAACTAGTTTGGCAAGCTTAACCTTGTACATTCTAACCTCACCAATACAGGATCCCAGGTTTGGAAGGGGACCCCTGGGTATCATCCAGACTGACCCCGCAAACTCATAACAGCGTTTTCCCATTCCCCTCACTTTTGCCTTTCTTTAAAAATTGCTTTCTGTTTTTAACCAATAATATAAACAGAGCAATAAATGCAATTTATTAGCATGGCCTTTTCATGTTCCTCTTCCAGGTATTTTGCTGTCTGCTTCTACCTGCTGATGCTGATCATGGTGGAAGGGTTTGGGGGCACGGAGGCTGTGCTGAAGGCCTTGAAGGACACCCCGATGGTGATCAGCACGGGGCCCTGCTGCTGCTGCTGCCCCTGCTGCCCTCGCATCACTATGACCAAGTGAGTGGAAGGCTCCCAGGTCCCACTTATGGGGGCTTTTGGCCACGATCCCCACACCTGCCTGCCTCCTTCTTTGCAACCAGTCTGGGTGCCCTTGGGCTCTGGCGCCACCTGCTGTTGGTCCTCCTGCCACAACATACAATTGCAATATTTTAAAAAAGCACAAAATATGCTCTACCCACTGAGCTACACAGCCCTCTCCCCAGTGTTGTTTCGGGGTGGATGGTTTTGGGAGAGGGAGGAATCCCCCTTGCCTCTTCCAACACAGCGAAAGGTTGCTTGAGCTTTGACCGGGACGTGGGCCTTTCCTGGGCACAAACACCCGTCTCCTCCTCTCTTAACCGCAGGCGAAAACTGAAGTTGATCATGTTAGGGAGTTTCCAGTACGCCTTCCTCAAGGGAGCCGGCATCTTCCTGGGGCTTGTTCTGACCACGGAGGGCCTGTACGACACCTCTGACGTAAGTCCCGGCATCCGCAGCCGCCTTGCCCTCCAAAATTTAGCTGGAGTCGGAAAGGGGACCCGTGAGGTCATCCAGCCCAACCCGGGTGCGGTGCAGGAATTGTCGCTTGATACACCTGCCCCTTCTCCCTCCTGCGCCTATGAAACTTCTCCTAAGACACAGCCAAGCACACGCTCACACCTAGCAGCGGATCTCCCTCCGTTCACCTGGCTGTGGTCCCACCTGGATCAGGCCATGAAATTCCGCTGACTGCACCAATCCTGCTTCCCAGCTGGCTGGCTAGACGACTCTGGGAAGCCCAAGAGTCAAGCACGAAGGCAAAACAGCCTTTTCCCACTGTTGCTCCTCAGCAGATGTCACATGGTGATATACTCTCCCTGCACATGGAGGCTCCACTCAGCCATATGATGGTTAAATGACCATCTGTTGTCGATGCGCAAGATTCCTGCATTGCAGGGAGGGTTGACTATCAATGACCCTCAGGTCCCTTCCAACTCTATGATTCTATAGCTATTTCTTTGGATCTATTATCCTCCTCTTATTTATTTATTTTATATATATTTTCATTTGATTAAAAAAATATAAACATGCAACAAAAAAACAAATCAAGATCCAAATTTTGAGATTACTCTGAATCTCCTGACTCCCCCCTCCCCAATCCTTTCCATGGGTCCTGGTGATCATATTTACAACTGCATATCAATACTATCCAAATTCTATCCTTCCAAATTATCCATACTTTCTGTTAACTTACAAGTGTGGTTAAAATCCTGCTAATGTTTTAACTTGGGACGCAGGTGGCGTTGTGGTCTAAACCACAGAGCCTAGGGCTTGCCGATCAGAAGGTCGGTGGTTCGAATCCCCGCGACGGGGTGAGCTCCCGTTGCTCGGTCCCAGCTCCTGCCCACCTAGCAGTTCGAAAGCACGTCAAAGTGCAAGTAGATAAATAGGTACCACTCCGGTGGGAAGGTCAACGGTGTGTTTCCGTGCGCTGCTCTGGTTCGCCAGAAGCGGCTTAGTCATGCTGGCCACATGACCCGGAAGCTGAACACCGATTCCCTCGGCCAATAAAGCGAGATGAGCGCCGCAACCCCAGAGTGGGACACGACTGGACCTAATGGTCATGGGTCCCTTTACCTTTACCTAATGTTTTAACCTACTTACAATGGTCTTGTAAATAATTTGTAAACTTTTCCCATTATTTTTTAAAGTTCTTTTTTTTTTGTCAAATCATTTTTATTAAGGTTTCCAATACAACATAATCACATTGAAACATTCCAAATTACATTCCAAATTATTTATCCAATTATCAATAATAATAATAAAAAGAAAAGTTCCAATTCTGCCAAATTATTATTTAAATTTATTTTGAGGTTTCCCATGCTTCAAACTCCGGAGTTATCTAATCAACTATTTGTCCTTGCTTTTTACCCTTCCTATATTTTCACAGCCTCTGATGTATTCCAACAAGCAAGATAAATCAAAACAAACAATGTCCCTGTGTGGATTTAAGTCCATATTTCATCATATTTTTTAAAGTTCTTGTCCTCATGATTTCTGAGCTTCCTAGTTGATTTTGCCATTTCACCATAGTCCGTCAACTTGGTTTGCCGTTCTTCTCTGGTTGGGGCAATTTCTTCCTTCCATCTCCGAGAAGCCTCTTCATGTAGCAGCAGATTCCACAACGGCTGCATTTCACACTCCCTTTGGAACTTTTCAGTTTTGAGAAATGCGAGGGATAGGTGACACAATAAGAAGTTTGTGAAATGATTCATTTGGAGAAAGTGGGTAGAGAAGAGTCCCCCTCCCCTCTCTCTCATAATTCTGGAAGTCGTGGACATCCAAGGAAGGTTGGGAGATGCAGGACAGATTAAAGGAAGGACTTCTTCAGGCAGCATGTAGTTAAACTATGGAACTCCCTGTCACAGGAGGCAGTGATGATAATAATAATAATAATAATAATAATAATAATAATAATAATAATTTATTATTTGTTACCCCACCCATCTGGCTGAGTTTCCCCAGCCACTCTGGGCGGCTCCAAATCGAGTGTTAAAAACAATACAGCATTAAGTATTAAAAACTTCCCTAAATAATAATATTTAGGCCAGTGATGGCCACCAACTTCAAATGAGGAAAATATCAATTCATGGAGGATAAAGTGATCAGTGGCTACTAACCAGGATGGCTCTGCTCTGTCTCCACAGCCGGAGGCAGCGATGCTTCTGAATGCCACTTGCTGGAAACCACAGGAAGAGAGAGTGTTGGCCCTGTGTTCGAATCCTACTTGAAGATTTCCAACAAGCACTGGGCGCTGGAGTAGATGGGCCCCTGGCCTGACGCAGCCGGCTCCTCTTATGTTCTCGCCTTCTTGCCTTCTAGATATCAGCCACAAGCGTGGCTCTGTGGATCAACACCGCCCTGGGAGTGTCGACCTTATTTGCTCTGTGGGCAAACGCGGTCCTCTTTCGGCAAGCCAGAGCCCACCTGTCGGAGCAGAATATGGGCTGGAAGTTCGCCTGCTTCCAGGTAACCTCGTCTCTCTCTCTCTCCTCTCAGGTTCAAGGTCCTTGCATTAATTTACAAAGTCATGAACAACTTAGGTCCAGTATATATGTCAGGGACTGCCTGAACTCTTATATCCCAGCTCAATCACTCAGATAATCTGCAGTGTCTGGTCGAGTTGGTGAGGCTCCTTTGATAACAAGGAGAAACTGAGCCTTTAATGTCACCAGGCCAGTCCTGGGGAACACACTGTCACTAGAAATTCAGCAGGCGCCTCCGGTTTCAACTTTTAAATGCCTGCTGCAAACTTTATTTTTTACTTCGCCAGGCTTATGTAGGCAATTAGGAAGACATATCTCCACAATAGTTACCTGATTTCTGTTTTTAAGTTTTGTTGCCTGGCTTTGTGTACCGTTTAGACTTTTAAATACTTTTAAATTCTATTATAGTGCAATTAACCATTATTTTTTAATGTGCTTTTAGCCTTCTGCATTGTGTCTGTGTCATTTTAATTTGTGTAAGCCACCTTGAGTTTTTTTTTAAAAAGCAGGGTATTAATAAATATAAAACCAATACCGGTTGTTGTTGTTGCTGTTGTTACTGAAATTTGTATATTGCTTTTCATCTGAAGATCTGTGTGGCTCACAGAATGAAAGCATTGTTGTTTTTTATATATATACACATACACACACATATACATACACATACACATGAGAAGAATAATTTGGATATTCCGCTCTGGTCAGACCTCACCTGGAATACTGTGTCCAGTTCTGGGCACCACAGTTCAAGAAGGATACTGACAAGCTGGAACGTGTCCAGAGGAGGGCAACCAAAATGGTCAAAGGCCTGGAAATGATGCCTTATGAGGAACGGCTTAGGGAGCTGGGTATGTTTAGCCTGGAGAAGAGAAGGACACGGAGCAATGGATTCAAACTACAAGAAAGAAGATTCTACCTAAACATTAGAAAGAACTTCCTGACAGTAAGAGCTGTTCAACAGTGGAATTTGCTGCCAAGGAGTGTGGTGGAGTCTCCTTCTTTGGAGGTCTTTAAGCAGAGGCTTGACAGCCACCTGTCAGAAATGCTTTGATGGTGTTTCCTGCTTGGCAGGGGGTTGGACTGGATGGCCCTTGTGGTCTCTAGGATTCTATGATATCCCGCTTTATCACTACCCGAAGGAGTCTCAAATCAGCTCACATTCTCCTTTCCCTTCCTCCCCCACAACAAACACTCTGTGGGGCTGAGAGACTTCAGAGAAGTGTGACTAGCCCAAGGTCACCCAGCAGCTGCATGTGGAGGAGCAGGGAATCGAACCCAGTTCACCGCTCTTAACCACTACACCACACTGGCTCATATATATATGATACATTATAAGTAAACAAATGACGCCCCAGAGGCTTCTCCAGCCCCTTCATGCCCCTGGTCCTCATTGTCAGCGCTGCCTCACTCTTCCTTCTGTGCTTCTGCTTTCAGGTCCTCCTCATCCTGACGGCGCTGCAGCCCTCCATCTTCAGCATCCTGGGCAATGGCGGCCAGATCGCCTGCTCCCCACCCTTCTCCTCCAAAGTGCGATCCCAGAGTGAGTGGAAACCTAATGGGTTTTTATTGGGGGGGGGGCGTCAAAAAGAAAGGAGGTGTCCTGAGGGTGTGTTGTGGGGTGGTAGCAGTGGCACTTGAGGAATAAAACTGGGAAGCGGTTAAGGATAGCTGTCTACAAGTATCTCCACAGAAGAGGGAGCGAGCTTGGTTTCACCAGCTCCGGAGGGCAGGACTCGAACCCATGGCCTCAAGTTACAAGAAAGGAGATTCCAACTAAGCATCAGGAAGAACTTTAGGATGGTTAGAGCCATTCCGCAGCCGAAAGGACTCTCTTCATTGGAGGTTTTTTTAAAGCAGAGGTCAGATGGCAACAGGTCAGTTGAGATTCCTGCACTGCAGGGGGTTGGACTGGATGACCCTTGGGGTCCCTTCCAACTCTACAATTCTATGATTCTAAGGGCTTTACTGCTGCTGCAGGACAAAGAAACCGAGCCTTTAGTATTAGCGGCACAGCCCTGCGGAACTCCCTGCCACTAGATTAGAGAGTCAGCAGCTGCCTTCTCTTTTAATGTCAGGAATCTGCCCTGGCATCCTGCAGCCGGGATGATTGGGGCTGTAGTCGAAAACATCTGGATGGCACTAGGTTGGCAAAGGCTGCATTTGTGGGAAGCGGAGAAGCCAGTGGCCTTCCCCCGGGAAAAGGGCCGGACTCATTCTCCTCTATCTTTGCTTGCAGTGATGCACGCACAGCTTCTGGTCTTGGAAACCTTCGTTCTGGCTGTGCTGACCAGGATGTACTACAGGAAGCCGGACGACAAGCCAGGCTGCTGCCCGGCCAGAGGTTTGCCTGAGAGCAAAGCAGAAATCGGTCTCTCAGCTGCCTAGGAACAGGAGTGCCCAGCAGGGCTATCAGAGGCCCCCAACCCTCTTGCCAGCATTTGCTCCGGGATCTCAAGAACGATGACATGCGGCCTTCCTTGCAGGGGGAAGGGACGAGGCAAAGGACTGATTCTGCCTTGGGATGGGGACACGACATGGACATATGACCCATTGTACAAGAACGACTTCACGACAACTGTAATATGTGCAGCTATTGTCAAAAGTGCCCGGGGCACATGGAATAAATCTATTTTATGCTGTGTATTGGTTATTAATCCCTAGCCCGCTCCTACTATGAAAAGCAATCCCAGAGCGTCATCTTCTTCATTGGTGATCCCTCATAGCCGAGTAAGATTGTCTTCCATGAACACGGCTTTAAAAGTGACTGTGGTGTGGAGGCCAATTCTGGATCCACACGTCCTTCCGCAGTGGGGACATGGGTTCCCAGGTGGGAGTTGATCATGCTGTGGATTTGCCAAGCGTGCCTTCCTCTTAGTGCGTTTCTCCCTTGCGTCCTGAGTTCGAGTGTCTTCAAAGTCCATGACACCTTTGAAGTCCACTTGGAGCGCTCGCAGGCCAGTGTTTCCCAGTTATCAGTGCTTATGTTACATTTTTTAAGATTTACCTTGATTGCACCTGTAAACCTCTTCTGTGGTCCACCAATATTTCACTTTCCGTTCCGGTGTGTCTTTGGGAGTCACAGAATCATAGAGTTGGATGGGACCCTGAGGGTCATCTAGTCCAACCCCCTGCAATGTAGGAATCTCCCATTTGAGAGCTTTGTGGCCCTCCCAGCCCTTGTGACCCAACGCTATGGGGACCTGTGCAAATCTGGCATGGCTTGCGAGATGAGATCTTGGCACCACAGTCAACAAGGAAGCAGTGAGATTACAGCTGATTTTTGAAACATTAAGGAGAACCTGAAAGCGTTTTGGGTAAAATGACATTTATTTGGCTAAACGCATAAGTGGAAGAAAAAAGGAAGAACCCACAAAACAACTCCCATCCAGCTTGCGGCAGAACCAGGAGCTTGCAACTCAGAGACAGCAAACCGGGACACTTAACACTGACTGAAAGAGGCATGGCTAGGAGAGAAAAGTCCATCACCACCAGTCTCTGTGGCTAGAGAGCTCTGTTGAGGCAACCAGTTCAAGATTTCTGTTTGGGCATTTTTACCTTGGTTTCCCTGCAAAGGACACCATGAATGGCCTTTGTCCAGCATAGGAAATCTTGACCACCGCATCATGCAGCTCAAACCGTCTAGTGTCAAAACCTGGCTCCTTAAAAAGAGATCTTCCAGGTCTTCGCTAAGCCAACGAGCAAGGAAGGTTGGGGAAACTAAAAAAACCCCCTTAATTCTTCCTGTTTATTAGTGCTAAAAAACTGGTAACTGTTTCTACTACAGACATGTTTGCTCCTCCCTGAAGCAGGAGAGCTAGCCTGGATGAAACTTTACGATGCAGGGTGGTCACTGAGGAACTGAGCTGGTCTCAAAGGCCTGAATTGGGCAGCCTTAGGCAGCCTGAAGACTTCGCTAGAAACCCTGCGGCAATGCAGTGGTAGGACCAAATCTCATATGGCTTTTAAGAAAACGCAGCGGCTGTAAGAGGGAACAGAAATTATGTGCCACGGAGGCCCCACAATGCAAGAAGGGAATTTCACAAGGCCCATTTTTCAAGTGGTCCAATGTGCAAGATGCTTCAATGCTGGCATTTCAGGATGGGCGGCTGTCAGAAGGTGCCTCAACTCTGCAACTCTCGCACGGCCAACAAAAGGTTAGTTTGGATGTTACTGGAGTGGCATGAAAGCTGCCCAAACATGGCTTGGGTCCCACGATGCTCCGCTAGCATATGCGAAGTACCACCATGTGGCTTTATCAAATCCATTATGGGACTCCTAACAATACTGCCATTGGCCAGAGCACAAGGTCTCTGCTCTGGGTGGAAATCTGGGACAGTCAGAGCTTGCCCTGTGTAGGGGTTATTCCCCAATTACGACCCATTTAAAAAATAAAAACCTGTGTTGAGGATTAAATAGTTATATGAATAATGAGCGTAGCTGTATGGGTGGAAGAGTTCATTCACATTTCCACCACCTGTGCAGCTGCGAAGGAATGAAATGCAATTTCTGGCTAAATGCGTGTGGTGGCAAAGAAGTTAATAACCCTTGCCTATTTTCTCCCTCTGACTCTGGGAAGTATGGGAATCCCCAAATATTGCTAAAAGGGGTGCATCACACAGTGCCCAGGCGAGTTAATTCAGAGGCAACAGGGTTGCGCTTCACGCATGACTAAATAAATCTGCACAAATGCTGCAAGCAGGTTGTTATATGAAGAGCCTACGTTGTGTAGCAACACCTGTGTAGGGGCCATCACTTACAACTACAGGTGTGCGAGATTTGTGCACGTCCCTAACCCAAACCCACTTTTGAACAGTAATTTTTGCAGTACTGTTAAGAGTGCTGGCCTTTGGGCTTCTTTTGAAAAGGGCACAAAACAGAGTCAAGCACACAAAAGGCGATCTTTCAATGCTACCGTTACTCTACAAATCTACATCTTGGAGAGGGAGCACTGGTATAACGCAATATGTAGCAGTCACTATTTCAGCACCCCAAATCCCGTTTTGTTTTTTTTAAAAGCCACCCAACAAATTTATCTGCTTCTGTAGTGACCTTTGCAAGTATCATTTCGGAATGGCTGGCTCCATAAGTGTCATTCCTTTAGGGCCGCTGACACTCCTGTTCCCAAAGCAGACTCAAGATGAGCCGGTTTGGGAGACAATTTCTGGGGCGAAAGAACCACCCTGAGGTGCCGTTCCCCTCCAACTTGCCGTTTTCATGGCAAAATGATCTCTTGGAAGGGCTCCCTCAAAAGAAAACACACACATTATCCTGAGGTCGTGCGTACCATGGCAATTTTACGGCACTGGGGAAAACTTTCAGAAGCACATTTTACCGCATGAATAATACAGAAGGGGAAATCTGCCTTGTGGCAACTCACTTCCTGCGTCTGTGAGGGTGCAAATGTTCAGAAGTGTGTCTCAAAACAATCCAACTGAACACATTTCCAGGACTCTCCCCTCTCCCTGTGGAATGTGAAGGCAGGCTGAGGAACAGAAATGCGTTCTCCCTCGGATTTTAAGACACCAGGGGAAACTCACAGGGAAGAGAGACCATGGAGCTGTCTGCTTTGTGAGCTCCCACCAAAACCTTGACGGTGTACGGCCCAGACTGACCACCATAGTGGCAATCTGGCCAACACCTCCGTTTCTGTCCAGGGACAATCTTCATGTCAGAAAAGGTGTGGGCGCCAGGATGCCTTGAAGCTGTCCCGCTGAGCTCACAGAGTGTGGGCAGAGGCTTTCTGCCTGCTCCGTATTCTCAAAGCACGAATAATTCCACCCCACCGAGACATTTCGCAAGCTGATTTTCCTACCAAGAGACAATCGCTTAGGAAAAATATTAACTCATGAAATAACTCGGACGTGCAGTTGACCGTGGTCAAGGGACAGTTGGCATCGCTCTTGACAGGGAAACATCAGAAGCAGGGACTGAATCCAGGGAAAATCCATGCGGAGCTGACAGTTAACTCTGAACATTTATTACACAGTTAACAACAAAAGCCAACAGGAAGAGCACCCCCAGACATTGGGCAGTTCAGCTGTTTTGCGTGATATTAATTTGCACCTTACTCAAGGCAGAGCTGAGAGTTGGCAGGGCTTGCACTCAAACACCCGGAAGATTTGGAGGCGATGCCATGAGTGTGTCGCACCCTCTGAGCTAGATCTGTGCTGCTGCTGGCCTTTCCTGGGAGCACAGAGCACACACTCAGCCATAGTTGAGGGCTGTTCCCCTCTTCCCCACGAAGGGGTGGGGGGTGGGCAGCAAAGCCCTGACCACTCGGCATTTATGACACAGACACAGGCAGGCAGGCAGGCAGGAGAGCAGAGTTGCAGGATCAGACAGAGCTGCATGGTGCACTTTGGAAGCTGGGAGGCAGGAGGCGGTTAGGGTCAGGAAGGGGCATTTTGAGAAGAGATGGGCAAGTCAACAAAGGCGAGATGGGTACGTCAACAAAGACCAAACACCCGGCGCCAGGAAAGGGGCCACAAACCTTTGCTTAAAGCACAACACGCAAAAGGGATAAAAATGTAAGCTTTCAACAGGTTCCCAAGTTTTCTTGTTTTCGCTGCCCATCAAGAAGTCTCAGAATGGGGAGAACCGGGGTCGCTTTTCCGGACGCTACGGAACGAGTGCCACCCATTCAGCCCTGCTCTGGCTTTGCAACGCAACGTACATCCCACCTGAGGGTCGCGCAATGCTAGACTAATGCTCTCCTCCAATTGGGCAGCAAGCAACTTGCCTTTGAGGCCTGGGGGGTCGCTAGTCCTGCTGCTGCACATCCACAGGAACTTTAAGCAAACTTTGCCCGTTTGGGAAGCGAAGTGAAGTTTTTCTTTTAAAGGCGGCTAAGCAGACGACCCAACAACCTCACTGCGGTTACAGTGGGAATCTGCAGACATGCTGCACAGCCTCCGCTCCCCCTTATCTTCTTGAGGACCAGCAAACTGGGGGAACAGAAGGGCTTGCAAGGTGACCAACTGCCGCTCCGGCATCCCAAAAAGCATCTTGTAACGCCACAGCCAGCTGCCACCTCTCTCTTTACAGATTTTCTACTGTAACCGCTTCCTGCACTGCCTTGACTTCACACCGGCTCAAGGGCCTCGCGGGCCTCAAACTGGAGACAGCCTGTGAGGAGGCAGGGGGCACCTGGGACTTGGGGACAGGCAGGCAACGATGCTCACCCAGAGGGCGGCCTCCCGGCTCTGCCAGCCCCATAATTCCCCCGCCAGCCAGAGCGCTCATTCCCACGAGTGGCTCGGGCCGGTTAAAAGTTTAAAAGGAATACACCTGCTTTAAAATAAGAGCAACCTTCCCCCCGTTTCCCCCCCAAGAAACAAGACAGCAAATAACCAATGAAAGGGGAAGTGGGGAAGGCGTTCAAACGCAACAACGCGCCCCACTCCCCAAGGCACTAGTCCTCAGCGAGAGAGGAGGGAGAGGATGCCCCCTGGGTGGGCTGCCACGGCAGACCCAGCCCCCGGGTTGCGGGGAGGCGCTGGCTCTCTGGAGCTCATCATCATCAGTTCTCTTCATGCCTGGAGGCGGGACTCATCAAGGAAGCAGCATTTGCAGAAATCCCCGCGGGGTCCGGGGTCTCTAGTCCTCCTCGTCCTCGCTGATGTCGTAGGCCACCGCCGACTTGTTCCTGGGGACGTTGGCCGGAGACGAGGGGGGCGTCCGGGCGGTGAAGGGCCAGCGGAAGGAAGGGGAGGGGGAGCGGTCGTGGGTGGGGCTGCTGCTGGGGCTCTGCTTGGGGCTGATGGCCTGCAGCATACGGCCCTTGCCCTCCTTCAGCATGTGCTTCTGGGGAGAAAAGGCAGAGCGCTGCTCAGAAACCTGCTGCAAAACTCGCATCTCCTTTGACTCGGCAAATTAAGAATAGGAAGCTGCCTTATGAATCAGACCCAGTGGTCCGCCTAGCTCAGCCGGGGGTCCTGCTGTTGTTGGACTACAACTCCCAGCATCCCTAGCTAGCGGGAACAGCAGTAAGGGATGATGGGAGCTGCAGTCCAACAACAGCTGAGGACCTGGGCTGAGAAACGCTGGCACACTGACTAGCCGCGGTGGCTCTCCAGGGTTCTCTGCCAAGTCTACCTGGCGGTTCTAGTGAGGGCTGCACCTGGGGCCTTCTGCAGGCAAGGCAGGTGTTCTGCTGCTGGGTTTGGGTCCTTCCCATGCAGAGGACTCGCACTGCCTCCCTGTTTCAGGCCTGCCCCATGCCACTTATCCAGTCATCAAACCATTAGTTCACCTGGTTCTGTATTGACCGCAGCTCTCCAGAGGTTCAGGCAGGAGTCCTTTGGCTGAAGATGCTGTTGGGGACTGAACCTGGGACTTTCAGTGTGCAAGGCAGGGACCCCAAGGGTCATCTAGCCCAACCCCCTGCAATGCAGGAATTGTTGGCATTTTCACCCCTCCCATTGCAAGAATCGCCTGATCTGTTGTTTTGCTTTCATGTTATGAGAAAGGAGGGGGCGGAAGCTACTCTTTGCTTCTTCCGTCCCTGAAAGTTTTCCGTTCTTATCTGTGTAGAGATAAGATGGCTATATGAGAGCTGCTCTTCTCATGTGTGTCTGTAGTGATTTGTAGTGACTGTTAGAAATAAATTAGGTATGCTTCAAAACCTCCACAGTTTTGCTTCCGCTACTCTGCTGAGTTTGAGGTGCTCACAATGAGCAGATGTGAGTCCACTGCACCAGGACCTGTTCTCCGGGAATGCTGTGTCTATGTTCCTGGGATCGGAAGGTCGGTGAAGGTGTCCCAGTCGCCTAGCCCATGCACGCGCTTAAGACGTGGGCTGAACAGGGCGTACTAACAGGAATGTCCTGTCTGAACTCACCAGCTGGGTTTGCTGTTAGCATGTGCAACAAGGCTCCCTTTATAGAGTTGGATCACCTGGGGCCCACCCAGTTCAGTATTACCTGCTCTGACTTAGCAGCAGCTGACCAGGGCCTCTTCCCACCCTCCCCTCTGAGATCCTTCTAACTCAGGCGGATGGTGAGCCTCAGTCCCAGAGGCTGAAGACAGCCAAGCCACACCCCCAGTCCTCAGGCCACACCCTCTCAATGGTTCTCCTTTGTGCCTGGGTGGAATGCGTCCTGGCTTTGAGTGACACCTGTTGCCCTGCCCATTTTTGCCCCTGGCCCCACCCACCAGAGGCTGGTCACGGCTCCTCCATGCTGCTCAATCCTCAGATGCCAAAGACCACACCTGGGCTGCTGCGGATGCAGAGGAGAGGCTCCACCTGTGGCCTTGGGCTCTAAAGTCCTACGTAGGACATGCAGTCTTTGTGGAGCGCGACTGCGTTTGGCCCAGAGGGCGCAGGCGCACGTGCAGAGTGCATCTGGGCTTATAGCCAGAGGCAACCGCATGGGCACGCAAGCCCTGAGACTAGGCAGAGGAGCGGAAGGCGCCTGACCCTGTTGCCTCCTTACCAGAGCTCCTTCGGGGCCAAACATCTCCAGGAAGTTGCCAATGAACTCGCGGGACTTCTCCTCCCATTTCTGGATGAGGTCGATGCTCTTCTCCTCCACTTTCTGCACAAACTCCTTGGACTTCTCCTCGACGTCCTTCACCCTCTTCTTCACTTTGTCCACGCGCTCTTGCAAGTGGTACTTCTTCTCCTGCAAAAAAAGAGAGAGGCCGGCGTCAGGGGGGGAGGGCTAAGTTGGTGGCATCCGCTGAAAAACGGCAGCCTTGGGGACGGCCCCGGGCAGAAGGGCCAAATTCTGCATACAGAAAACACCTCGCTCTGTCACAGATGTAGAAATGTATTTCTTTGGGTGGCAAGATCTGGATTTCATGGGGATTTGTGGTCTTCCGGAAAGGCCATGTTCATCCTCTTGCAACCTGATCCGTTTAATGAGGTGGTGGGGGTGGGGGGTTTGAAAACAGGGCCCTCTGTTCTTTTGCAGCCAGGCGACCCAAAGAAGTCTGTGCACAGAAAACAAGGTCCCCGGACTCACGTTGATGAAGCTGACGTTGAGCTCCTTAGCCGTGTAGCCTCTCTGCAGGTTCCGCCGGGCGTAGACGTCGTAGTCGCGGACGATGCGAGTGATGATATCCGACGTGGAAATCCCTTCGGTTCTCTGAGTCGGTGCGAACATTCCTGCAAGCAGATGGAGAGAGGGTTGGGCGACATGATGCAATCTGCAAAGGCCCTGTACCCTTCTTGGAAGCTTGCAATTAGCATGATGAGAAAGACGGGGGACGTGGGGTGGGGAGGAAGGGAAAGGAGGAGGGGACAAAGGAGGAGGAAGCAGGTTCGGGCTTCCTAGCCCCCAGCCCCTGTGTTCCCTCCCACCTGAATTCACTGCTCTCCAATGGCCCAGGATTCATCTCATCCTGGATATAGTCTGTTTGCACGGTTGCCTTCGGGCAAGAGATACAGAAGAATTAAATCAAGAACAAATGGACTAAAAAACAGTTTTTATCCAAGAGCTATAACTATTGTAAATGCTGTAACCAAATGATATGATCTTTGGGGAGTCGTGATGGATGGTATGTATGCGTATATGTGCCTGTAAATGTGGGATGGCATTCAATTTCGTTGTACTATGTACAATGACAATGAAGTATCTATCTATCTATCTATCTATCTATCTATCTATCTATCTATCTATCTATCTATTTATCTATCTATCTATCCAGTCCAGCACTAGCCAAACAGATGCCCCTTATGGGAAACCTGCAAGCAGGATTCGAACACAAGAGCAACTCTCCCCTCCCGCGGTTTCCAGCAACTGGTATTCAGAAGCATCGCTGCCTCTGACCTCATGGCTGGCAGCCCCTGACAGGCCTATCCTCTAGAGCAGTTTCCAAAACTTGGGTCTCCAGCTGTTTTTTGGACTACAGTTCCCATCATCCCTGCTTGCTAGGGATGATGGGAGTTGTAGTCCAACAACAGCTCACGACTGGGGAAAGCCTGCTTTAGAAGCATGTAGGGCAATGAAGAGGCTCTGCACAAAGCTGGCCTGGAGGGGAGCCAGCCTCCCCAGAGGGGATCGCGGGAGGGCTGGGTGGTTCTACTGCAGAGACACAAGCTCACCTGCTTCTTTTATGTGCCTATAGACGTCGTCGCTGCCGGCAGAGGAATAGGGGATGTCGTCGTGGGCAACAAAGTCGATCTGTGGGATCGGACAGCAAGAGCCATTAGCAAAACAGCAGAGTCTGGGCAGCAGAGACGAGGTGGCGGCACAACCCGTGACCTGGTGGGTGAGGGCACCAAGCAGGGACTGCCACAGAGACACGGAGCAGGGAAGGCCTTTCAGGTCTCCATCAGAGGGCAGGAGGAATGGAGTCTGGCTCCCTTTTTGCCACGGCTCTGAGAATCCCGCTTGGCTGCAAGGCCAAGGACCAGCTACAAGGGACCCCTTCCCTCCAAGCCCCCTTCCCCAGAGGCTCTTTTACCCTGTGCTCAGCCAAGAACTCGGGCGTCAGGGTCCACGGGGCGTTCCTCACCACCTCGTCCACGTAGCGGCAGTGCTGCACGGCGTCGTAGCGCTCGGCCTCGTTCATCACCGTGAAGCCCTTGAAGTTGTGCGTCAGCTCGTCGCTGCAGACTGCAATCGTGGAAACAGCAACAGGGTGAGAACACGAGCTCTGGGCCTCTTAAGCGACCCTGCCCGTCCTCGCTGGGGCGCCTCCTCCCCGGAGCTCCTGCCTAGAACACCCCGGGGTGTCACAGCACCATCTAGGAAAGGGCTGCAGCTCAGGGACAGAACATCTGTGCTGTATGCAGAAGGCAGAAGGTCAAGCCCTGACATCTCTGGGTAGGGCTGGGAGAGACCCCCTGCCTGAAAACTCCCGGTCAGTGTAGACAGTATTGAATTAGATGGACCACAGGTCTGATTCAGGATATGGCACCTTCCCAGGGAGCTGGGGATGTTTAGCCTGGGTAAGAAGAGACGGAGAGGAGATATGATAGCCATCTTCAAATATCTAAAGGGCTGTCACATGGAAGAGGGAGCAAGCTTGTTCTCTACTCTGGAGGAGGAGGAGTGTGATGCAGCAGCTAAAAAAGCCAATGCAATTCTGGGCTGCATCCATAGGAGTACAGCATCTAGATCAAGGGAAGTAATAGTACCACTGTATTCTGCTCTGGTCAGACCCCACCTGGAATACTGTGTCCAATTCTGGGCACCACAGTTCAAGAAGGATACTGACAAGCTGGAACGTGTCCAGAAGAGGGCAACCAAAATGGTCAAAGGCTTGGAAACGATGCCTTATGAGGAACGGCTTAGGGAGCTGGGTATGTTTAGCCTGGAGAAGAGAAGGTTCAGGGGTGATATGATAGCCATGTTCAAATATATAAAAGGATGTCATATAGAGGAGGGAGAAAGGTTGTTTTCTGCTGCTCCAGAGAAGCGGACATGGAGCAATGGATTCAAACTACAAGAAAGAAGATTCCACCTAAACATTAGGAAGAATTTCTTGACAGTAACAGCTGTTCGACAGTGGAATTTGCTGCCAAGGAGGGTGGTGGAGGTCTTTAAGCAGAGGCTTGACAGCCACCTGTCAGGAATGCTTGGATGGTGTTTCCTGCTTGGCAGGGGGTTGGACTGGATGGCCCTTGGGGTCTCTTCCAACTCTATGATTCTATTCTATTCTACAGTATTCTATTCTATTCTACAGTATTCTATTCTATTCTATTCTATTCTATTCTATTCTATTCTATTCTATTCTATTCTATTCTACAGTATTCTATTCTACAGTATTCTATTCTACAGTATTCTATTCTATTCTATTCTATTCTATTCTATTCTATTCTATTCTATTCTATTCTATTCTAGGACAGGACCTGAATCAACGGATTCAAGTTACAAGAAAGTAGATTCTTGTAAGAAGAAGAACATTCTGACAGTAAGGGCTGTTTGGCAGTGGAATGGACTTCCTCGGGAGGTTGTGGACTCTCCTTCCTTGGAGGTTTTCCAGCAGAGGTTGGATGACCATCTGTCTTGGATGCTTTAGCTGAGCAGGGGCTTGAACTAAATGCCTCTCAGGGTCCCTTCCAACTCTATGATTCCGGCTTAACCCCTTAAACTACATCTCCGGCTGAAACAAAGTGCACACACTCACATCGACACCTTCCCTCCCTCCAACACTTCTACATTTAATATTCTTGGGACAAAGGGTTTTGCTTTTTCAGAAATCTCCGCAAGCTACTGTATACAAGGAATGGCACTTTTTGGAATAGCAGTATGCATCACTTCAAGAACTGCATAAACATTCAGAAATAAACTGTACAGAGAGCTAACTGCGCAATAAAACTTTGCTAAAATGCTACAAAGTCAAGACAGTATCCCAGGAAAAGGAAGAAGGAAGCTGTGCCTGGCATCTGGACCCCAGGGAGGGAATAGCCTCCCTTGTGACATCTGGCCAGATGGAACAGAGAAGAAGAAGAAGAGGAGGAGGAGGAGGAGCAGGAGGAGGAGGAGGAGGAGGAGGAGGAGGAGGAGTTTGGATTTGATATCTCGCTTTATCACTACCCGAAGGAGTCTCAAAGCGGCTCACATTCTCCTTTCCCTTCCTCCCCCACAACAAACACTCTGTGAGGTGAGTGGGGCTGAGAGACTTCAGAGAAGTGTGACTAGCCCAAGGTCACCCAGCAGCTGCATGTGGAGGAGCGGAGACGCGAATCCGGTTCCCCAGATTATGAGTCTACCACTCTTAATCACTATACCACACTAGCAGCAGGGTATAAAGACAGGCCAATATAGCCAACACACGACTGCCATGATGGCCAACTTAGAGAGGGGCCCACTTTCACATGGGACACGCTTTAATGGAATGAAACCTGAATTGCTCTGAGATGGCAGTGGAACGCATACTGACTTGTTCATTTTTTCTGCACAGGTGAGTCAGATCAGCTGTGGGTTCGATCAGTTTCAACTTAACACTCTCTGGGGTCCTACGTTTTAGACAAGCCTCCTTGGCTGTCTTCTGAGCCACGTTTTTCCTCCAGGGAAAAAAGTACTTTTTCTTGTCTGCTCTGAATCTTCTGCCGAATCAAGATCCCTGGGTGAATCTAACCAAGTTCTAGTGTTATGAGAGAGGAAGGAAAAAATTCTCTCTACCTGCTTCTTACATATCACGCATGGTTCCCCCAGCCAGGTAGCTTTCCCCCAAAATGTTTATGGAGTCAAAGGAGCTCCGCCTTACCCCCTACAATCAGGTACGTGTTTGGGAAGAGGTTTTTCGCCTGCATCAAGGCCCGTGCATGCCCAGAGTGGAAAAGGTCAAATATTCCGTCGGCGTAAACCCTGACTGGTCTGTCCACTAAGAAGAGGAAAAAGGAAAAGCTTGTTAGTGAGATGCTTTAAGACTTCCACAAGGGCCTGTTCCAACCCCAAATCCAAGATTTTGTCTGCTTCCTTTGCTCAAGTCCTCAGAGTTCCTGGCTGCAGGCAAATCCACAAAGACAATGGCTTCAAGTTACAAGAAAGGAGATTCCCAAGGAGAGTAAGAGCTGTTTGACAGTGGAATAGTCTCCCTTGGGACTCTCCTTCCCTGGAGGTTTTTAAGAAGAGGTTGGATAATAATAATAATAATTTATTATTTATACCCCGCCCATCTGGCTCTGGGCGGCTTCCAGCAGAATATTAAAATACAATGATTCATCAAACATTAAAAAGCTTCCCTAAACAGGGCTGCCTTCAGATGTCTTCTAAAAGTCCGATAGTTGTTTATTTCTTTGACATCTCATGGGAGGGCGTTCCACAGGGTGGGCGCCACTACCGAGAAGGCCCTCTGCCTGGTTCCCTGTAACTTCGCTTCTCACAGTGAACAAACCACCAGAAGGCCCTCGGTGCTGGACCTCAGTGTCCGGGCAGAACGATGGGGGTGGAGATGCTCCTTCAGGTATACTAGGCCGATGGCCATCTGTCTTGGATGCTTTAGCTGAGATTCCTGCAATTGCAGGGGGTTGGACTAGATGACCCTCGGGGGTCACTTCCAACTCTATGACACAATCAGACCCAGAGCCTTTGCAAAAGTAGCAGCCATAAATCAATCAGGGCAGGCAAGCAAGGAGATTTCCCTCTTCTCCAGCTTCAGCTCCTTGGTGCGTCAGCAATAAGGACCCCCTCGGCGGTAACGACTTTCTAGCACCGATTACATTTTCACTGGTCACGAGAGATCTACTCAAATAGGCAATTTCCAGGGAAATCTCAGCATATGAAATACACTTGGGAAAGGGATTTTGGGAACCAGCATAATTGCGAGCAACTTCGCCCTGCTGTAAACTCAACCACGCACCCCCTTCCACATAAGGCTGTGTCTCAAGGCTCCAACATGCGCAGGAAGGATATCCATGTGCAAGAGGGACCCATGCCTTGAGGAAATGGGGGAGACCCACCAAATTCCTATAGAGTCAGTGACGGCCACCCAGCTTTAAATGAGGATTAAATAAATGCATGGGGATGCGGGTGGCGCTGTGGGTTAAACCACAGAGCCTAGGGCTTGCCGATCAGAAAGTCGGCGGTTCGAATCCCCGTGATGGGGTGAGCTCTTGTTGCTCGGTCCCAGCTCCTGCCCACCTAGCAGTTCGAAAGCATGAAGTACAAGTAGATAAATAGGTATTGCTCCGGTGGGAAGCTAAACGACGTTTCCGTGCGCTGCTCTGGTTCGCCAGAAGCGACTTAGTCATGCTGGCCACATGACCCGGAAGCTGTACACCGGCTCCCTCGGCCAGTAAAGCGAGATGAGCGCCGCAACCCCAGAGTCGTTGGCGACTGGACCTAATGGTCAGGGGTCCCTTTACTTTTACCTTTAAATAAATGCATGCAAGTTAAGTCTACCAAGAGCTAGTAGCCACAATGCCTATGTTCTTCCTTGGCCGTTGGTTGGATGCCGGTTGCTGGGAACCCCGGGACGCAAGAGTTGCTCCTGCTCCCAGGCCCCGCAGGAATCTGACTGGCCACTGTCCGAAGAGGGCCGGACTAGGTGAGCCTTTGGCCTGACCTGGCAGGCTCTCCTTATGTTTGCACAAATGAACATCACCCAAAGCGGCAAACTGCCCGTGACCCCCAGTTCAAGGCTAAATCAGAGCCGTTTATCAAGCCTGGAGCCTGCAGATAAGGACGTAAGGGAAGCCTGCTGGATCAGGTCAGTGGCCCCTCTCGTCCAGGAGCTTGTTCTGACAGTAGCCAGTCAGATTCCTGTTTGAAGCCCACAAGCAGGATCCGAGAGCAGGAGCAACTGTCATTTTGAGCCATAACACCTCCAGCAGTCCAGGCGGACCGGAGCCATTGTGACTAGTAGCCATCGAGAGCCTTTTCCTCCCCCCTGAATGGGTCGAGTCCCCTTTTAAAGCCACCCGAGGTGGTGGCCATCCCTGCCTCCTGGGGGAGTGAGTTCCAAAGATTAACTCTGTGCTCTGCGAATGGTCTTGAACGCCTTGGGGGTGATGGGCAGGGATTCACCCTGTGTGCCACTGCCCAGCTGTGGCCAAAGAAAGGAACAGGAGGGAAACTGGCCAAGGAAGCCTCCTGCATTGCAAGGGGTTGGACTAGATGACCCTTGGGGGCCCATCCAACTGTACGGAGCTAGCATTCCTTTCACCAACAGGCTAGGCCAGGTCAAGCCATGACCTTTTGGAAGGTTTGCTTGCTGCTCTGAGCAACTAGGGATCCCCCTCTCCCCGATCCTCGGACTTTTCCTTGCTCTCTGATACACAGGAGTCAGGCACCGCCCACCTGCTGAGGCCACAAAGCCGCTCTTTGATCTGATAGACTGAAAGGGCAAGATCAGCCTCACCTCCCATGACTTCACAGGTATTGACAGAGAGATTAAGGGGATTTCGTAGCTGCGTTGTGAAAGTGGGGCTGGGTGAAGCTGAGGTGGGGCTCTGTACTTTGCACTCAAGTCAGCAGAAAGAAGCCCTCCCTTTGCCTTCCTGAACTCTTGACTGGGGATTAGGAGGGCAAATCTCTGCTGAGAAGGAAGCTGGGAGGGCAGAGAAAAGGAAAAAAGCGCTTCTTGCTAAAGGCTGCTCCAGTTTCGATAAAGCCAGAAGGGAGTTTTGATAAAAATTAAATATAGCCCTTTGAGATCACAGCATCCTTGATAGGGACAATGAGTGACTGTGGGAGAAGCTATTGTGTTTTGCTATATATATGGACCTCTCAGTTGGCACCCACCCAGATGGTGTGGAGAAGGGGATAGGGGAGAAAGATGAGGGGATTATAATAAATGCAGGGGTTTGGGTTGGAGTTAGGGACGCG
Source organism: Darevskia nairensis (assembly GCA_034642065.1). NCBI lineage: Eukaryota > Metazoa > Chordata > Lepidosauria > Squamata > Lacertidae > Darevskia > Darevskia nairensis. The sequence goes on from JAWWNI010000591.1 coordinate 156,345, forward strand.
GGTGGCGCTGTGGTCTAAACCACAGAGAATAGGGCTTGCCGATCAGGAGGTTGACGGTTCGAATCCCTGTGACGGGGTGAGCTCCCGTTGCTCGGTCCCAGCTCCTGCCCACCTAGCAGTTCGAAAGCACAAAGTGTAAGTAGATAAATAGGTACCACTCCGGCGGGAAGGTAAACGGTGTTTCGGTGCGCTGCTCTGGTCCGCCAGAAGCGGCTTAGTAATGCTGGCCACATGACCCGGAAGCTGTCTGTGGAAAAACGCCAGCTCCCTCGGTCAGTAAAGCGAGATGAGCGCCGCAACCCCAGAGTTGTCCGCGACTGGACCTAACGGTCAGGGGTACCTTTACCTTTAGGACAGGGGTAGGCAACCTAAGGCCCGGGGGCCAGATGCGGCCCAATCGCCTTCTCAATCTCTCCCGCAGATGGTCTGGGAATCAGCGTGTTTTTACATGAGTAGAATATGTGCTTTTATTTAAAATGCATCTCTGGGTCATTTGTGGGGCATAGGAATTAGTTCATTTTTTTCTCCAAAATATAGTCCAGCCCCCCACAAGGTCTGAGGGACAGTGGACCGGCCCCCAGCTGAAAAAGGTTGCTGACCCCTGGAGTAGGACCTTGGAGACTAGGGTTCAAAACCCCACTTAGCCATGAACCTCACTAGGTGACCTTGGGTGCCAGTCACTGCCTCTCAGGCTAACCTACCTCACAGGGTTGTTGTGAGGATTAATTGAGGAGGGGGAGAACTATGTAACCCCACCTTGAGCTCCTTGGAGAAGGTGGGGCATAAAAGCAGTAAAACCTCTCCCCATCGCAGGGGGGAGTGGTTGCGAGTGGGATCCACTCCTGCGCTTGCAGGGGGGCGTGTTCGGCCCCCTGCCTTAGCCCCTCCTTCCTACCGCATCAAGCCCCACAGCCAGCCAATAGGGCTGGCTGGGGGGCGGTGTCTGGCGGCATTCAAGTAGCCCGCCAAACAGCTCCCTCATTGTATTGCTATCAACAAGCTCCTCGCACTGGTTGTTAACCCTAAAGTGACTCCCCCCCTGTGGGGTGGAGTCTAGTGTTGCGCTCTTGTCCAATGCCTAAGCCAATACCACTCACTTGCTGTAACCAATAAAGTTGTGGCCTTATCTTACCCATTAACCTAAAATCATGTGTCTGTGTGTCTTATTTTCTCCCCACGGGTGGTGGGTCATCGACTCGCAAATCATCATCATCATTTCCAGGTTTTGATGTAAAAAAAAATGCTTACCTTTCCTCACCCATAAACCAGAGATCCCTTCAAGTCACCGCTGAGAGGGGCTGGACAGAAATAAATCCCTCTCCCCACTTACTCAAAACTGGGCGCTTTGAGAATTACTTACATGGCGTCCCCCGTAATGCTTCATCAAACGTTACTCGGATGTATGGCTTGCTGTAGTCCACTTCAAGCTCATCGGAAAATGGAGCCGGCTCCCTAAGACCCTAAATTATAAAAGGATATCAAGAAAGTAAGGTAAAGGTTAAGGAACCCCTTTCCATTAGGTCCAGTCGCAGGTGACTCTGAGGTTGCGGCGCTCATCTCGCATTATTGGCAGAGGGAGCCGGCGTACAGCTTCCGGGTCATGTGGCCAGCATGACAAAGCTGCTTCTGGCGAATCCTGCTTGGCAGGGGGTTGCTCCTGCTTGGCAGGGGGTTGGACTGGATGGCCCCTGTGGTCTCTTCCAACTTTATGATTCTATGATTCTATGAACCAGAGCAGCGCACGGAAACACCGTTTACCTTCCCGCTGGAGTGGTACCTATTTATCTACTTGCACTTTGACGTGCTTTTGAACTGCTAGGTGGGCAGGAGCAGGGACCGAGCAATGGGAGCTCACCCCGTCGCGAGAATTCGAACCGCCGACCTTCTGATCAGCAAGCCCTAGGCTCTGTGGTTTAGACCACAGCGCCACCCGCGTCCCTTATCAAGAAAGTAGGTGAGCTTTAACACAGAGGGGTGAAAGGGCATCTTGATTCAGCACAGAATCAGACCTGAAAACAGACCCAACGGGCACCAGTACCAAGGCTATGGAAGGATTGCAGCAAGTGGGTTTCTGAAGGGGTCACAGAGCTCATGCTTTCAGAGAACGCCACGTCCACTTCATCCAATAAAGGTGACTGTTGGGAGATCCAGGACAGACTACAGAAAGCCCTTCTTCACACAGCGCCTAGTTAACCTACGGAACTCACTCCCACCAGGATACGACGATGGCCACCAACCTGGACGGCTTTAAAAGATGAGACAAATTCGTGGGAGATATGGCTATCAAAGACGGACGCCTTCTTTCTCCACTATCAGGAGGCAGCGTGCCTCTGAATGCCAGTTGCTGGAAGTCGCAAGAGGGGAGGAGCTGCTTGGGGGATTTCGAGTAGCCCCTCGCTGGCCCCTGTGAGAACAGGATGCTGGACTAGATGGGCCACTGGCCTGATCCAGCTACAGGGCTCTTCTGTTCCTGGGGAGCAGGAAAGTCATTTACCCAATGTTTTGAAGAGCCACTGCCAGTCTGAGCACAGGATGAGATGGCCCAGTGACCCAACTTGCTGAAGTGCAGGGTTATATATACATATATACATATACATATACATACATATATATATATATATATATATATATATATATATACACACACACACACACACATACAGTGGTACCTCGGCTCTTGAACGTAATCCATTCCGGAAGACCATTCGACTTCCGAAACGTTTGAAAACCGAGGCACAAAGGGCTGGCTGCAAGTTCAATTGGAAAAACACGCAACGGAAGCTTTTTGACTTCCGAGGCGCGTTCGAAAATGGAAGCAATTACTTCTGGGTTTTTGGCTTTCGAAAACCGAAACATTCGACTTCCGAGATGCTCAGAAACCGAGGCACCAGTGTATTTGCAATTCAGCTTCTCTTGCTGTGGAACGTGGGAACTAATTCCACATAAAATCCAGAGATTCCGAAGGTTTCATATGCCGCTGTTGTATTATTACTTCTTTTTTTGGAACGAACAAAGGAACCTCTTTCGCCTCTTTTCTCTCTCTCTCCATTCTCCGCTGCCACCCCTTTCTTGTCCTGGCATTCAAAGTTGGAATCATGATAAAAAAACACTAAGGAGCTGTAGGCATATAAGCTCAATATGCATTTTCTCTACAAATTCCTCCTCAAAACCCACCGCAAGGGCCTCTCTCTGGCGCTGTGTTTATCATCCTTCAGTGTCCCCATGCTGTAAAAAAATGGAGCCAATGAGAGAGAAGATGGAGAGGAATCACGTATTTTTCTTTGTGTGTGTGTGTGTGTGTGTGTGTGTGTGTTGGGGGGGGACCTTCAAGTGTACAGAAGTCTAAGAGCTCTAAAATGGGGCTGAGCAGACTCACTGGTTCCAGGAGCCAGTTAAACTGGATTGTTAAACTGGAAAAGAAAATGGGGAGGCCGAGAGTGAAGTGACTCACTCAAACCCTTCACAGCTTATTGCACCCCAAGGGAGGAGATGTCCGTGGAGAAAGCGTGGGGGGAAGATGCTCAAGAGAGCCTCACACCCCTTCCCTTGCCCAACTGCAACGCAACAGCCCTGCAGTGCTACCAGCTGGGTTTCACTCTCTGGCAGCCACCCTATTTTGGTCACCTCCACCCCTTCTCTCACAGCTGTCCATGGAGGCGCAGGTTAATTCTGTGTCCAGGGCAGCTGTCTACCAGCTCCATCTGGTACACAGGCTGAGACCCTCCCTGCCCACAGACTGTCTCGCCAGAGTGGTGCATGCTCTAGTTATCTCCCGCTTGGACTACTGCAATGCGCTCTACGTGGGGCTACTTTTGAAGGTGACCCTTCTGACTGGTGACTGGGAGTGGCCGCCGAGACCACATAACACCGGTCCTGAGAGATCTACATTGGCTCCCAGTACGTTTCCGAGCACAATTCAAAGTGTTGGTGCTGACCTTTAAAGCCCTAAACGGCCTCGGTCCTGTATTCCTGAAGGAGCGTCTCCACTCCCATTATTCAACCCGGACTCTGAGGTCCAGCGCCGAGGGCCTTCTGGCGGTTCCCTCACTGCGAGAAGCAAAGCTACAGGGAACCAGGCAGAGGGCCTTTTCGGTAGTGGCGCCCGCCCTGTGGAACGCCCTCCCAGCAGAGGTCAAAGAGATAAACAACTATCTGACATTCAGAAAATACCTGAAGGCAGCCCTGTTTAGGGAAGTTTTTAACCTGTGATATTTTAATGTATTTTAATATCTGTTGGAGGCCGCCCAGAGTGGCTGGGGGGACCCAGCCAGATGGGCGGGGTACAAATAATAATAATAATAAGAGTTTGGATTTGATATCCCGCTTTATCACTACCCGAAGGAGTCTCAAAGCGGCTCACATTCTCCTTTCCCTTCCTCCCCCACAACAAACACTCTGTGAGGTGAGTGGGGCTGAGAGACTTCAGAGAAGTGGGACTAGCCCAAGGTCACCCAGCAGTTGCATGTGGAGGAGCGGAGACGCGGACCCGGTTCCCCAGATTACGAGTCTACCGCTCTTAACCACTACACCACACTGGCTCTATTATTATTATTATTATAAATTATTATTATTATTATTATTATTATTATTATTATTATTCTCTAAAGCCATGACTAGCAGGCTGGCATTCAGGAACAGCAACACATCCTGTTGGGGGCCAGGGATGCACTGCAACCTTTTGTTGCGGTACCTAGTTGTTAAGAACGACGCTGCCTGCGGGACTGGGACAGTCTACTTGGAGAGATTCCAGCTCCACAACCGCTTCGCAGCCCTGCTTTCCAGTTTGGGCCAGAGGCACAGCCAGTGAGCAAAGAAGGGAGACTGCCGAGAAGGGCAAAGCGCTGCAATCCGATATGGGGAAGGAAGGTTACTGGGTGCATCAGCTGAGAAGCCCTGATCTGAGATGACAGCTAGAGAGACTGATTGCTAGAATAAGGGATTCTTCTCTTGAGAGGGACAGCAGGGAGCCGTCACATTACAGCAGCCTTTGCCAACCTGGCGCCATCCTGATGTTTTGGACTACAACTCCCATCAGCCCTTGCCAGCAGGGACATATCATGCCTAGGCTGGTGTAACAGATTGGCCCTAAGATGATGGAGTTGTTACCTCCCGGTTCATAAGGAGTTAATCCACCCTCACTTTGAATGGCAGCTCATCCTTTAGGGGTTTAAAAGGAGGGAACGGCTGTTTTGACAGTTGAGAAGAGGGAGGGTGTGTGTGGTGACAGGGAGAAGAAGGGTGTGGGGCCAGGATAGTGGTGTTATAGATTAGGTTAAGTTTGTCGTGAAACTATACAAGTCCTGTTACTGTAAACAAGTTTGTGAATGCATGAAGCTTTAAATCGACTATGTTCTATAAGAAATAAAGTTCAGTTCTTTTTGTGCCATAAAGGAATCGTCATTATTAATCCAGCGGGGTATCAAAGCTCACAGAGGTGTCTACTCGGGAAGGGGACAAAACTTACCTGAGGAAAGGGTGTCAGTTTGTGTCTCAGAGTCACACAGAGAGGGGTTAGAAGGTGAAGACCTGGAGGGCCATTCAGTTGTCAGGAGTGTGAGGCAAATCAATACAGTGGGGAGCCGAGCTGAGGGCGGCACTGTAGGCAAAAGGTGGTTCACCTAAATAGCCCTGAGCATTAAGGGTACCAGGCCACGTAAGCTGGATACGCACTCTCATTAATAATAAACCTGAGTTTTGAGAGGGAGTTGGTTTCGAAGACAAACCTTCCTTGAGAGAGAGAGAGAGAGAGAGAGAGAGAGAGAGAGAGAGAGAGAGAGAAGAGGGAGGGGGTTCGTCGCAGCTGGCGTGAGTGTGGCCGTGAAAGCTGGGGCTGACGGGAGTTGTGGTTCAAAGCATTATGAGGGCACTGGTTGGCAAAGGCTGCTGTAATGTCTAGAATCACATTGGCACAATGTGCAATCCAGAGCCCTGGCTGTTAAAAGAAGCAGGAAGCAAAACAGCAATGCCCACAACTCTGATATTGCTTTATTATTTTTTTAAAAAACCCTTCTTTAAAATCTATCCTTGGTAAGTGTTACGTTAGCCGAGGAGGGTTGCTTTCGGCTCCAAAAGGGATGGAGCTCAGCAAGCGGCATCCAGCTTTTCTGGAAGTTAAACATTAAGCAGAAACTTCCTGGCAGGATTTTCCATTTTTCTTTTACTTACCAAGCAGTTCCGTGGCATTTTGGAGGGGATGCCATCCGCTTCGGCCGCCCCGTTGGGGCCCACCCCTTCTTTTCTCCTTTTCCTGGAATTCAGCCTGGCTGAGCCTTGGGGTTCCATCCCGCGAATTGCGTCCGGCAGCTCAGCTGGAAAGACCTGCGGGAACGAAGGAGGTGTGGTTGTTTTTTAAAATTAAAAAAAGAAAGGGGGGGGGGAACCAGAAGCCAGAAAAGGACTCTGTGTGTAGTGGGTTGATCAGAGCAGCAGATTGTCCGGGCTGCCAACAGCCAGCAGGCTTTCTAGCGGAAGAGGGTCAAGGTGGGAATGTTTTGAGTCCTCCTCTGAGCCGCCTCTTATCTGTCATAGTGACAAGAGGGCAGTAAAAACCAGCTGGCAGCCAGGAAGGTCTTTCTCCCATGACCCAGCAGGAATGCAAGAACAGAGAGAGAAGGGGGTGTGGAGAGAGAGCATTCAGTGGCAGGGCTTATTTTAGCACTCGGTTAAAAGCAGTGGGCAAAAGATTGAGCAGCGAGGGGGTGGGGGGTGGGCAGGACAAAGCGGAGACCTTAACCAAAATGAGCAGAGGACCTATCTCTTCCAAAGGTCCCAGCAACATGGCACAACCTTTTCAGCTTCCTCTGCAGTTGCAGGATTCCCTGGGGGCTTCCACAGACTCTGTTCTACACAGGAACTTTGGAACCTCAGTGAATTAGCAGGCTTCTTACTGACCGCAGCACGATGAGCGGTAGCTCAGCAATGGAAGAACCAGACTGAAATACCCATCAAGTTATGGGAAAACAGTATCTGGGGTACAGCAATGTCTGAGCGTCTCACCGGACACAGGAAGGCAATTAAAGGCATAATGAATAGAGACGCCTTCCAAGAAACGTGGACCCCTTTCTTGAACGACGTGAATGACTAAAATGAAGACCTTCTTACGCCAACCGCTCAATAGTCTCAGTGGAGAGGTTATGCTAAGTAATCTGTTTGAATGTTGAATGTGTAACTGTATGTCCAGAGACAATGGATCAAACAAAGACCATTCGCTATACTGCTGGATAAGTGTTTAATGGTTATTGTAGTTGTATAAAAAAACCCAATGAAAATTGTTGGGATTTTTTTAAAAAAAGGAAGTTGGAAGATTAGTTGTTGGAAGATTTCAGAGAGGTAGAATCATAGAGTTGGAAGAGACCCCAAGGGCCATCCAGTCCAACCCCCTGCCAAGCAGGAAACACCATCCAAGCATTCCTGACAGGTGGCTGTCAAGCCTCTGCTTAAAGACCTCCAAAGAAGGAGACTCCACCACACTCCTTGGCAGCAAATTCCACTGTCGAACAGCTCTTACTGTCAGGAAGTTCTTCCTAATGTTTAGGTGGAATCTTCTTTCTTGTAGTTTGAATCCATTGCTCCGTGTCCGCTTCTCTGGAGCAGCAGAAAACAACCTTTCTCCCTCCTCTATATGACATCCTTTTATATATTTGAACATGGCTATCATATCACCCCTTAACCTTCTCTTCTCCAGGCTAAACATACCCAGAGGTAAAATAAAGTACAGTGGTACCTTGGTTCCCGAATGACTTAGTTGCCGAACAAATCGGCTCCCAGATGCTGCAAACCCAGAAGTAAGTGTTCCGGTTTGCAAACGTTTTTCAAAAGCCGAACGTCCGACGCAGCTTCCACAGCTTCTGTTTGAGTGCAGGAAGCTCCTGCAGCCAATCAGAAGCTGTGCCTTGGTTTTTGAATGGTTTTGGGAGTCGAAAGGACTCCTGGAACGGATTAAGTTTGAGAACCAAGGTACCACTGTATTTCATTATGCTGCGCATAGTCAAACTAGGGAACTCGCTTCCACAGGAGGCTGTGACGGCCACCAACTTGGATGGCTTTAAAAAAGGATTAGACAAACACACAGAGGAGAGGGCTATTGGAGGCTATTAGCCCAGTGTCCTAAGAGCACTTCCAAAATGAGGAGATGCAACCATTTCCTCCTTCTGGATTCTGTTGGCAGAAATTTCCCTGCCCCATATAACCATGAGCAGCTCATTAAATGTTTCATTTTGTGCAAAAGTTCTGCAGTGAGCTGTTGGGAAGAGGCAAAACTACAAACCGCTGCAGGCACACCATTGTTTTAGATAGGGAAGGCTAATAGCCCTGTGACCCTATCGCCTGAGGGCATTTGAATCCTGCATTCCTTACTATGCATAACTTACAACAGCCTGGTTAACATCAAATATTGCAACAAACCATGAATTAACAAGGGGTTATGCCAGGATCAAACAAACAATGGCTTGCATGGGGTGGATGAACAAACCAAAGTCAAGGATCTGCAGGTAGCCAATCCATGGTTAAAACAAAACAAGCCAACAATAAATCATATCTTCAGATCATGGTGTGTTGGCAATAAACAAACCATAGTTCAGCTGCTGGGCAGAGTTCACACATAATGCTAACCCATGCTTTAATAAACTATAACTTAAAAAACAGTGGCTTAGTGTTACGTCTGAACCAGACCAGTATCAGTCAAGACACACTGCATCCTGATAATCAGAGTTCAGCTTCAGTTAAAAATCCAGAAGAGTTGTTAACCCCCTGACTGCAAAAGTTGGCAGCGCCACCCAACCTCAGTCATAAGGAGATTGGGCCCAAGAATCTTATGCAGATCATTGCAGAACCAGATCGCCCCTCTAAGTCCAGCATCCTGTTTTCAACAGTAGCCCAAGATCGATTCAACTCCAAGCAATATAATATCAACAGTCATGCTGACTATTTAAGTAAGCAGTGGAAAAAGGCCAATTAACTGATTTAAATCCAGTTTTCTATTTATATGTCTTCAAATATTTATTTCTGAAACAGTGGTGCAAATCTGAACACTAAACCACGCCAATTCAACAGCAGAATATTTGTATAGAAGGTTTCGCCCTGACCTTGCATCTTTTTGAGGCACTGCTCAATTTTGCACGCTTTCTCTTTAACTTACAGAGGAAATGTCTTTAGAATATTCCCAAAATGGGTCTCTCGTAAAACCAGCACACACGACTTTTTGTGAGGCTAAATACAAGAACATATCCCGGCTCTCTTTAAGGTTTTTAATGTACACCACTTAACTTGTTTTGCCAGTACATTAACCACTTGGGAACCGGTTCACACCCACTCCAACTCCTTTTTGCTGGATCTCAAGTTTACGTATGGGACTGTGACACAACCACCCCCTGCATTCTGGTCTCACGTTATGAGACAGGGATCAGAGAACTTCAGGCCTCTCTCTGTCTGGTCCCCAGAACTGGCCACACTCCTCACTGGACCACAGAGAACCTGCTACTTGGCTACTTGCAACCAAGTGAAGATTCTTGGGCACCAGGATTGGGCCTGTCATCTCCACCTTTTGGAGGTGCGTGCCTGGGGATCATTGGATCTTGACTGTTTTCACACCCTAATGCCCCATCCTGTAGAATTCTATCAGTTATATTTTATCTGCACAATCAGAATGAATATCTGGAACCAAAATGCTTTTTCTGCGCAGCCTGAGCAGGAGCAGTCGCCATTAAGAAAAAGAGGTCGGAATAGGCCAATATATATATGGACTGTCCCTAGATAAAGTGACTTTTCTTCTTTAAGTTCTCAGAGCTCTTAACTTAGCTCAAGGTTGTCATCTGAACTAGCCAGATGTTTAACTGAGAATGATTCACAGTAGGTTCATCATTTGAAAAATAAAACTTTAGAGCCGTCTTCTTGCCCAAAAAATGTCAACTAGAAATTCCATTTTGGTTGCTCGGTCCCAGCTCCAGCCCACCTAGCAGTTCGAAAGCACATCAAAGTACAAGTAGATAAATAGGTACCGCTCCGGCGGGAAGGTAAACGCCGTTTCCGTGTGCTGCTCTGGTTCGCCAAAAGCGGCTTGTCATGCTGGCCACATGACCTGGAAGCTGTACGCCGGTTCTCGGCCAATAAAGTGAGATGAGCGCCGCAACCCCAGAGTCGGACACGACTGGACCTAATGGTCAGGGGTCCCTTTAACTTTAACCTTGGTTTGAGGAGCCATTTGGCACCTACATAGCTTATATATATGTGTTTCTAACACTGCCTGGGGAGAGACTCCTACCTGAAACCCTGGAGAGCTGCTGGCAGCCAATGTACACCACAGAGCCCCAACATTTCATACCAAGTGGGACGCAAGAGTACACAGACAAGACAGAACCCATGGGCCTTGTCCATGCTTCTGGAGTGAAGCCCAACATATCTGGAAAAGAGCGGAGCTTTGCACACCTTGGAACAGAGGGAAACAGGAGGCAGAATCTGGTTCCAGGATGAAAAGCAGAACCCGTGCAGACCTTTCACAGGTCACCTGTTTTCTTGTATTGTTAAAGAATGCTTGCCACGGGTTTCAAAACTTGCAAAGTGAGTGAAAGTTTGCTTGTCTTTGCACTGAGAGTGGGTTTTGACATCCAGAAAAAAATTGCACGCTGTTAACAATGCCTGATAATTCAGCATTCTGGGCAAAGTATCAACAAAGCAATGGAATGAGGAAATAACTCGCCTTTCCACGCTAAGTAGGATGGAAAGGATCTGGTTCAGATAAGGGAAGCAGAGGGAGCCTGGTGGAAAAATCTTGCTACTTATTAGTAGGAGGTGAAGGATGAAGTATCCCCTCTGGAAAATGCCTACAAGCAGCTGCCTGGAGGGAGGTTTCATGGGGGCAGAAGTGAGCTTTATCCAAAGACCTAATTGCAGATGCAGGAGAGTCAAACCCCCAAATCTGCATACCCTGCAGAGCTTCCAGTTCCACTGCTGAGACTGAGACAGGATAGTTCTGCATTTCTAAGTTATCAGCTCACCCGAGCAGTGCCAGGCACTATGATTTGCTGCCAATACTGTAATGCCTTTCGCTGACTCACACGCCTGCTGAGCAAATCCACACCCAAATCTTGCATTCCGCCAGCTGTTCGCTGGAGAAATTTCCAAGGCAAGAAAGACTATGTCTTTTTCCAATAAATGCCTAGAACTGGATATAGTTAAGGCAGGTAAAGAAGACAAATAATATAGCAACATTTTTATACATCCTCACACAGAAGAAAGTCCTAACTCAATGTCAGCACCCGCCAATAAACAAATGTTTAGAATGCTTTAAAGCAGGGATGTCAAACTCAAATTCACCGGGGGCCGCATCAGCAGTTTGGTCATCCTCAAAGGGCCGGTTGTATCTGTAGGACTATGTGTCCACTCTTTATTATCATAAATTATTGTCACTGCATTCAATTATTGTTTTTTGTAATAATGTAAGTAATAACTAGCTCTGAAAGCAGAAACAGTCAGAATAATGGCAAGTAGATATTCAAATGTACAATTATTGTACAATTTATTGAAAAATGATTTTTGGTAACAGACAGTAATTTTTTTAAAAAACATACAAATATTGCCAAACACTGTTTATTACACATATGGCAAACACAAGGCATTAACTTTTTTTTAACTTTTCTGACTAGATAGCTGGCTACAGAAAGGGGAGGAGGGGGAGAGACTTCTAATAAGAATTGAGGCAGAAGCGCCTATTTGGCTAAAGAACTTGACAGTGAAGGGTGGGTTAAATAATTAAGGGGGGGAGGACCCGAGCCCGACTTTGCCTCTTGGAAAGCTTTCAGGTTGCAGCCCTGACTTCCAAGCATTCTTTAAACTCGCCATGTGGGAGGAACTCCAGGAGAGTGAGAGTGAGTGAGTGAGTGAGTGAGTGTTTGTGTGTGTGTGTGTGTGTGTGAGTGAGAGAGAGAGAGAGAGAGAGAGAGAGAGAGAGAGAGAGAGAGAGAGAGAGACGCCCAGGATCAACCTGCCAGCGCGGCTGGACTTTCCGAGCCCAGAGGCGAAAGAGGCGCTCAAGCGCACACGCGCTCACGCGTGCACGTCTGCATGCGCTTCCTCCTCGTGGGATCCTCTCTCTCCTGAGCTCTGAGGACCGAGGGGAGAAAGGGAAAAAACAAACAAAAACCCAGCCCCCAGGCCAGGGGAAAACAACACCACCAAACTGTTCTCTGCAGGCTGATTAGAGCAGTGTTCCCGGACACGTTTTCACAGAGGGGACTTGTCAGTAACAGTGGTATGAATTAAAAATAAAAATCATAGTATACCCATTTCTAAGCAAGATACATTTCCACACCCGGAGGGGGAAACCCTTGGTTTGATGCAAGGGTCCTCCTTGCTCCCGAAGACTTGGCCTCCAGTTCAGAGCCCCGTCCCCATCTGAAGACTGCTCTGTCCAGTCGCCCAGTTCAGTTCCGTCTAACATTAAAGCCAAGAAAATAATGCCCCCCTAATTTTTGTTTTTTTGGAGGGACGAGGAAGTTGGAAGCAATTAAGTTCGCCCCTCCCCTGAAAAGGGGTCCACGAATCTCCAGATTTTGCCCCCTCCCAACCCCGCAGGGTGCAGGGGGGCGCTGAGCCAGGCGGGCACCTCGAACATCCCTGTTTGCCGAACCAGAACGAGGGTCCTCGCCTCGGCCAGGGGCCGGGCAGCATTCTTCAGGGGTGGCGATGAGGAGGAGCACCCACCCACCCGCGGCCTGCTCCGAGGCCGCATTCCTGCCCCCGCTCCCCGAAGGCTGGGTTTTCCCAGGCTCTGGGGCGTCGGCAGCAGCTGCTGCGGGCCGCCCGCCCGGCTTCCCTCCCCGACGGCTCCGTCCAAGCCGCGCGCCAAGAAGCGCACACCGCCCGCCGCTCAAGTCCCGGGGGAGAGGGCAGGAGGAGGAGAGGGCGGCGGCCGCAATAAAACTTCCCGGCACGTGCTGGGCTCAGAGCTGACGCTGGCGAAGGCCCCGCTGCCCTTTACTCGCGAGGAGCGGTCGCTGTGTGTTTGTCTCCTCGCCGTCGGGATCCCGGTCCCGAAGAGGCGGCTGCGCTCCGGCTCAACGGCATCGTCGAGAGGTGCAGGGACGAACAGGTGCACCTCCTCCCCAACCCCCACCCTGCATCCTGCGTTGGGGACGAGGTCGGGGAAAGCCTCGCTGCCCCACATTCACACCAGCTAAGGGGGTTCCTCCCCCCACCCGCCAGCGACCCTCTCTACGGCCCTGTCGGTGGGCGGCCGGGGGTCCTTAGCAGACCCCCATTTAACTGCCGCACAGGGTGCTCTGGGGGGGAATACTCCTGCCGCCGGAGAGCGAGCCCGTGAGGCCGGGCTGCGAGGCGGAGCCCCAAACCCGTCCAGTGTCTGGGCGCGCGGCGCCGCGAGGGTTAAAGCAAAGCGAGCGGAAGAAAGTGCCGCGCTAGCTCCGTAGAGCAGGAGCAGGAGGCGGGAGGACAACGACGACGACCCCACCGCGGCGATGGGGCGATCCCAATGAGGGAGTTTTGCAGTTGAGGAGACTCGTGAGGCGAGGCGAGAGGCGCACTCCGCCTCCTCCTGCCGCTGCTGCGCACGCTCTTCCTCCTCTCTCTTTCCCTCACACCCATTCACTCGCGCGGGGGGCGCCAATCACGGCCAGGGGGCGCCCCCTAATTCCCCCCCCTCAGAAGCCACATTAAGCGCGCACATCTACACACACACACACTCGCGCTCTCTTTTCTTTCTGTTGTGACAGGGCCGGGGCTTGTGTGTTTTGACAGGCGGAGGCTGACGGGCAGCAGCCCCGACCACTCTGCCGAGGTGTGCGCCTTTGCGGGGCAGCAGCCCCGACCACTCCGCCGAGGGGAAGCGCTCCGCTCGGCCAATCGCCGCGCGGAGGGGGCGGGGCCGGGAAGGCCCAGAGCGAGCGGAATGCGCTCCCCCTCCATTTTGGCACCTCCGCCGCCGCGGTTTTCGCCCAAACCTGCTCGCTCCGTCGCTGGTTCGGGCAGCGGCGGGCGGCGGGCAGGCTGGCCAATGCCCCTAAATGGACGCTCCGGCCCTGGCTACACGGGCCACATGACGAGGTCTGGCGGGCCGCATTTGGCCCGCGGGCCTTGCGTCTGACACCCGTGCTTTAAAGTCTCCAGCTCTTCCCATGTCTCGCATATCAGAGAAGCCCTGTCTCTGTTATATTTTGGGCACATACTGAAGACCTTCCTTTTCCACTAAGTCTTTTAAGTGGAGATTTTCACCCCAGCCTATCTATGCTGGACTTGAACTTGTTTTTATTGTTAAATCCCTCTGGGATATTTTATGTGGAACGATTCAAAAATGAAATAAATAAACACGAGACCCCCATCTAGAACGGTCTTATAGATATGGATATGAAGATGCAGTGACGACCTCCGCCTTGGCTTTAAAAGAGGATCAGACAAATTCATGGGGAATAAGGCTATCAATGGCTATGATCCCCCTCCCCTGTCTCTCATTTCCCCTGACTAGTAGTCATGATGGCAGGGATGGGTGAGGACAAGAGTTCAACAGCATCTGTGGGGCTACAGGTTCTCCTTTGCTGATGTAGGCGAAGAACCTATTCATTTATGTTCATCTTGTGGTTAATGGGCAAGATTCTCCAAACTGGTTTCTGCAGGTCTTTGCTATCCTTTGTGTTCTATTTAACACAAAAACCACAGCAAAAGCAAACTAAACCTTCCCTCTGCAACACCAGGAAGTATTTCAGGACAGTCAAGACAAAGAAGCAACCAGGCTTTTAATTCAGGTAGTTCTGACCACCACGAGCTCCACACCCTTATACTTCCTTGGCAGTTGTCCAAGTGTGGCTATATTCTGTGTCAAGCAGCACAATATCCACGCCACAATTAAAACAATTGGAGCATTCAGCAACTAAAGGTAAAGGTAAAGGGACCCCTGACCATTAGGTCCAGTCGTGTCCGACTCTGGGGTTGCGGCGCTCATCTCACATTATTGGCCGAGAGCCGGCATACAGCTTCCGGGTCATGTGGTCAGCATGACTAAGCCGCTTCTGGCGAACCAGAGCAGCGCACGGAAACACCGTTTACCTTCCCGCCAGAGCGGTACCTATTTATCTACTTGCACTTTGACGTGCTTCTGAACTGCTACGTGGGCAGGAGCTGGGACCGAGCAACGGGAGCTCACCCCACCGCAGGGATTTGAACCGCAACTGCAGGCACGCAATTATAGGAAGATCAGGTTTTGAGGTCTAAAGGGAATGTTCATTCATTTAGGTCATTCGTCTCCAAAAATAATCTCCCTGCAGCTGTAATTTGTACTTGATAATGTAAACCTCATGCTGTGATCACATCTTTTGAAGTTTGGGGATATATTTGCATTTGAAACTCATGTCACCGCCTTTCTGGGTGTTTTTTTCATCCAGAGGAGAAGCTGATGAGACTTAAGATACTAAATGCGCTACTCATCTGGAACAGGTTGCAACTGCCAACATGCAATTGCCCAAGTTGCAAATTTCAGCACCACCACATATGGTGCAGCCCTTTAAAGATGGAAGAAAAACAGAAAGGTGAACTACATAACCACTGGGGTGGAAGTAGGGGTGTGTGTGTGTGTGTGTGTGTGTGTGTGTGTGTGTGTGTGTGTGATCACCCCCTATAAAATTATTTTCAAGGCTAATATAATTATAGGGTTGGAATGCTCCAATGGCAGTTCCTAAGGCCAGCATAGTCCAACAAAGAAAAACAAAAACAAAAGAGACTTGGATCTGGGTTACTCTCTCTTCTCAAGATGTCCACTGTTTGCTGTTGCAGGCCAATGTGTATACTCATTCCTTTACAGGAATGTGTTGCTTTCTTTTTATGAGGCACTGACTGGCTTTGCCTTGCATGGTCACTGCTCTGACGCAGCACAGTGAGTCATGAGGGACAGACACTTTACCTCTGAGAGCCTGGGCTCAGGAATGGATTTTGCAACTAAGGATAGAAGGGTTCAAGCCTCTTCGTCACAAAGTGGTTGCCATCGAGCCACTGCTTTCCTGGTGACATTTCCCTCTGTAGTTTCCAGAGTGGGTGGGGAGAAGAGAGACAGCAGCAGCCTCCTTCCTTCACTTGCTCCCGTCTCTGCATGCCTTCCTCCCTCAAGCTGTTTCAGAAACAGTTCAAGGGACCAAAGAGAAAATTGTGCCCATAGAGATTTACCTCTGTGATTGTGCGGTGGTGAAATGGAAACGCGTAGGCTAATGCTTTATGCATTATAATGGGAGGCGGTGAGAATTATCCAAAGGAAAACATGCAAAGCAACTTAGCAGGCGAGCACCCAATGAACTATTCTGTAGCTGTTTTGCAAAAAAATAAACACTGGAAGGAGACAGTGTGGGCAGTAGGAAGAGGGAGGGCCAGGAACACCCCACGATCGACCAGCAGATCGCAATCGACCTGTTGGACATGCCTGGCATATGATATCTAACCGCCTCCCCCACAGGCTTTCCATGTGACACACAGACCATTCCATATTTTCTTTGCCTTTTGGCCTTGGCCTGTAATACACTCTCTCTCAACCCGAGAGTATATTCACCTGCCCATTGAAGTTATCACTTCACACATCTGATAAAGGCGACTCTGATCCCCAAAAGCTAATGCCATAATTTATCGTTAACATTTATTGCCACAGAACCTTTTGCCATCATTTCTTGCTACCTCAGAGGTTCAGCTCTCATAAAGGCAATGGTTATAGAAGCACAAAGATGTCTATATAAGTGCTGCAAGATCTAAATTATACCACAGTCTCCCCACAAAACTAATTTGAGACCATTGCAAAGAAAGCCCAAGGCAGAAAAAACCCCACACTTAGAACAGCAAAATAGATCATGGACAAGGGCTACTATTGTGGCAGCATGATAGAGATGTAGATATGAACTTATTTGGGACTGCTGCAGTCCTACTGCCTCCTCCCTACAGTCACTGCACCTAAGAAACACCTCATGCAGTTCACAGTCTGAACAGTGGTTACCCTCCTTCAAAAAGCACTTCACAAAACTCATCCTAAATGCCTGTCAAACCTTCACTGTCATACTGTGACACTGATACATACCAAATCTGTAAGCATTTACATGGCAGAGCTGAATACACTGTTCCTTGGGGAGAGGGGGAATCTCCCTAACCACCAAACAACACCATCAGCCTTTTGCATTTCCAATAAGTCTCCACCCCCCACCCGGCATTCCTTCAAGCTGAGCAAACACAATACCCATTTCTAATGAGCATTGCTTATTATTGTTCATTGGGCTTTTGTTTTTACGTATGTTGCATGTTACCATAGAATCATAGAAGTGTAGAGCTGGAAGGGACATCGAGGGTCGTCTAGTCCAACCCCCTGCAACGCAGGAATCACAGCTGAAGAATCCTCACTTGATGTCCATCCAATTTAAAAACCTCCAATGAAGGAGAGTCCATCACCTTCTGAAGGAATCCGGAAATATTATATGACACCCCCCCCCCTTTTCCTATGTTATTATGTATGTGCATATATTTTTATTTAATGTAAGTTGCTGGGAGGCCTTCTAGTGACAAATGCCTAATAGGTTTAATAAATAAATACATACAAAATTCCCATTCTATCTGTACTGTATTTCTTTTTTTAAAAAACACTCCTGGCTAGCCCCCGCCCCCCAATATTTGTACACAACAAGATTCTCTTAAAGCAGGGCTAATTGCCTAGCCACCCTCCTCTTCCCACTCAGTCCCCTGGGGTCACCTTTCCCATAACAGTCCCCACCAAGGTGCAGAGCAGCACCTCCTCGACCCCCACAGGTGTGTCACAACCCTGTCCCAAGCCCTGTCAACACCGGCGCTTACAACCAGGGTCGTCGCCTGTCCTGTACATACAGGACTGTCCCGTGTTTCAACGCAAAGCACCACGCAATGCGCGTATAAACACATGCGCGGGCCACAAGCCCCAGGGGGGCCCTCCTGCTGGAGGCTGCCGTGTGTCCTCTTTACCCAAGACACGTCCTCTTTTTCAGAGGTTAAATTTGAGGCGAACTGCCTTTATTTGCTTTGAATGGCCGTCATAGCGTGATCTCTCTCTCTCTCTCTTCTAAATTTGGCAACCCTATTTAGGGATTACCACAATTAAGGACAAAAGTGGAAAGGACCTAACAGAAGCAGAAGACATCAAGAAGAGGTGGCAAGAATACACAGAGGAATTATACCAGAAAGATATGGAGGTCTCATACACCCCAGGTAGTGTGGTTGCTGACGTTGAGCCAGACATCCTGGAGAGTGAAGTCAAATGGGCCTTAGAAAGCCTTGCTAACAACGCGGCCAGTGGAAGTGATGATATTCCAGCTGAACTATTAAAATTTTTAAAAGATGATGCTGTTAAGGTGCTACACTCAATATGACAGCAAGTTTGGAAAACTCAGCAGTGGCCAGAGGATTGGAGAAGATCAGTCTACATCCCAATCCCAAAGAAGGGCAGTGCCAAAGAATGCTCCAACTACCGCACAATTGCGCTCATTTCACACGCTAGCAATTTCAAACCTCTCCATCCTTAAAGAAATCAGCCCTGAATGCTCACTAGAAGGACAGATCCTGAAGTTGAGGCTCCAGTACTTTGGCCAACTCATGAGAAGAGAAGACTCCCTAGAAAAGATCCTGATGTTGGGAAAGATGGAGGGCACAAGGAGAAGGGGACGGCAGAGGATGAGATGGTTGGACAGTGTTCTCGAAGCTACTAACATGAGTTTGGCCAAACTGCGAGAGGCAGTGAAGGATAGGCGTGCCTGGCGTGCTCTGGTCCATGGGGTCATGAAGAGTCGGACACAACTGAACAACAAATTTAGGGCTAAAACAAAATAAAAAAATTCCTTCCAGTAGCACCTTAGAGACCAACTAAGTTGGTTCTTGGTATGAGCTTTCGTGTGCATGCACACTTCTTCAGATACACTGAAACAGAAGCCACCAGACCCTTATATATAGTGAGAGGGTGGGAGGGTTATTACTCAGAGGGGTGGTCGGAATGAGTAATACCCCTCTCAGTAATACCCCTCCCCACCCTCTCACTATATATACCGTAAGGGTCTGGTGACTTCTGTTTCAGTGTATCTGAAGAAGTGTGCATGCACACGAAAGCTCATACCAAGAACAAACTTAGTTGGTCTCTAAGGTGCTACTGGAAGGAATTTTTTTATTTTATTTTGTTTTGACTATGACAGACCAACACGGCTACCTAGCTGTAACTGAAATTTAGGGCTGCGAGAGACTGCGATGGGTGGCTCTGAAGTCACTCCAGCACCAGATTTTTTGGGGGGGGGGTGGGATGGCCCCCCCAAGAAAACCCAGCAACGCCCCCCTCCCCTCCCGTATTCCCCCTGCCTACGACCAGCCCCGCCGCCTCCCCTTTCAGGCGAGAGGCATCACCAGGCAGGGGAGGCCCCCCCTCTCTCTGGGGGGAGGGATTTAGGGCCCCCCTTTTCCCCTCCAGGAGGGAGTCACGGGGACCTCGCCAGGGCCCAGCACTCGCACAAGCCCCCTCCCCAACGCCATGACCCCCAGGCCCGACCGGCGCGGCTCCGACCTACCCGCCTGCTTCCCTCGGTCTCCTCTCTCCGGCTCCCCTTCGCGCAGCGCCAACGGGGCCGAGCCGGAAGTGTTTCCGGCCGGACCCTCCCGGCGACGGACCGGCCGAAACGGTCCGCCCCTCTCTTCTGCTCCCCCCGGAAACCGCGACCCAGACGCGGAAGGTTCCGGAGATGGGAGAAATAGAACCATAGCTAGCATGATAAGAGTCGGGAGGGACCCCCGGGGGTCATCTAGGGCAGGCACCCCCAAACTCGGCCCTCCAGATGTTTTGGGAATAGAATTCCCATCATCCCTGACCACTGGTCCTGTTATCTAGGGATGATGGGAGTTGTAGTCCCAAAACATCTGGAGGGCCAAGTTTGGGGGTGCCTGATCTAGTCCAACCCCATCCCACCCCCGCCATTTTTTGCCCAACGCGGGTCTCGAACCCACGACTCTTGAGATGAAGAGCCTCCTACGCTCTACGGACAGCAATCCATGCTCAGCCCCACTAGGAAAACGACAGACCTTTCGCGGCCTTGTGCTTGGCGGGGGCTTTGGCCTGTTCTCCCTCCCTCCCCTCCATGTTTTGCCTTGATAGCTCAGTTGGCAGAGCACGAGACTCTTAATCTGAGGGTCGTGGGTTCGAGCCCAGCATTGGGCAAAAAGATTCCTCCTGTGCCCCTAGCGGGTTGAACTGGATGACCCTCGGGGTCCCTTCCAACTCTATGATCTGTAGGCATACACATGCTCGTACGTCACTTTGGGCTGCCTTAGGCAAGATAAAAGGCGGCTAACAAAGTCAATAAGTAATGATGATATTATTAATAATAAAGGGATGTTGTAGATGCCGCAAACAAACCTTGCCACCAGGCCCAAAGCTTAGTCTTAGCATTCAGTCCCCATCCCATTCTCTCATATTTTAGGTCTGGGTACAAACATGCCTTTAAAGCACATTCTCCCCCCCCACCTCAAAGAATTCTGGGTCCTGTAGTTTTATCCCTCGCAAGGTCACAATTCCCAGCAACCCCTTAAGAAACTACGGTTCCCAGGATTCTTGGGGTGAAGTCTTGTGTTTTAAACGTGCTTTAAATGCAAGGTGTGTGCGTGTGTGCGTGCGCGCACAGCCTTATGGTTCACCCAGACAGCACCCTGGAAACACATTATTTCCTTCAAAGAATTCTGGGCCTGTAGTTTTACCTCTGTGGTCGTGTGGTGAGACCCTTCTGGGCACCCTTTTCATTTATTTATTTATTAAATTTCTAGCTCTTCATCAGAGGATCTCGGGGCTGTTGACAATACTTTGCATTACGGAGTCCTACAGTAACATGTTGCCGTTCGCCTAGCTTTTCGAAACCATAGCAGCAAAGCAGTGCATAATTAAACATTCTCCTAGAACAAATATCGCATTGTGCCACTGTGGTTAAAAGCCGTGCGCTTGAGCCTAACTGCATAATATTAAGATATCAGTGCATTGTTGTTGCAATACAGTACTGTAGTGATCTTTCATTGTGCAATGCTAACAATGCATAGCATTGTTCAGTTTCCATACAGAATAACCTTACTTTCTGTTAGCCTTTGCAGTCATGTGGATGTAGTTTTTAAATCTAATGCTACCTCCTCTGAATGCCAGAGGCGTGGCGGGCTACACATTTTAAATAAATTTGCCTAGGGACATCTGGTTAATTTCTGACGGAAGGAAAAATTGAGGAAGGGTCTTCTTAATTTGTAACTTACCTTGGAATGCTATACACATGTTCTCAGAATGGGTTTTAGCCTTGATTTCCCTTCTCTACCTTTTCTCTGTCATCTGCTTCCCTTATATCACTCTTGTCGTTTAAGTTTGCTAGCCTGAAGGCAAGGTCTCTTTTGCTGTGTACACACTCTACGCTTAAAGCACATTCGAAGCACAGTTTCCCCCTCAGAGAATTCTGGGCACTGTAGTTTACCCCTTCCAAAGTTACCATACCCAGAAACTACAGGGCCCAGAATTCTTTGAGGGGCAAAATGTGCTTTCAAGGTATTGTGTGTATGCAGCCTATGATGTGAGCCACTTTGGGAGACAGTAATGGTCTGAAAATACAGTAAACAAATAGGCCCCATTAAATTCAATGAGATTTATTTCTGAATAGATGGGGATAGGACTGCGCTGTCAGTCTCTGAACCAGATAATCATTTCATATTTCTGAAAGTGCCTAGAATGTATGTGGCACTGTACAATGTTTAAAGACTTCCTATCCCCCAAAAAGGTATGAGACAAAAGGCAAAGAGAAGCATAGAGGTGCTAAAATGTAGGATTCCATTAACAGCAGTTTGTTAAACACTTTAAACACTTTCCCCCAGGCATTGCTATCTAGGCTCACCAACCCTCCTGCAGATTTACAGGATGTTCCCTATACCTCTTACTTTGAAATGCACTATCCTCAACTTTATATGGGACGCGGGTGGCGCTGTGGGTTAAACCACAGAGCCTAGGGCTTGCCGATCAGAAGGTCGGTGGTTCGAATCCACGTGACGGGGTGAGCTCCCGTTGCTGGGTCCCTGCTCCTGCCAACCTAGCAGTTCGAAGGCATGTCAAAGTGCAACTAGATAAATAGGTACCGCTCCGGCGGGAAGGTAAACGACGTTTCCGTGCACTGCTCTGATTCGCCAGAAGCGGCTTAGTCATGCTGGCCACATGACCCGGAAGCTGTATGCCGGCTCCCTTGGCCAATAATGCGAGATGAGCGCCGCAACCCCAGAGTCGTCCGCGACTGGACCTAATGGTCAGGGGTCCCTTTACCTTTATCCTCAACCTTACTTTGGTTGTGGTCCGTTCTGTGACAGACCTACATTTTTGGGGCCCTGAAGCTGTCATGGGGGCCCCTATGCAACCAGCAACAATTTTTGTCTAACCACTGTTATCTTCTTCCACGGGGTTGTTCCGCGGCAGATCACCACACCTTTACACCACCTGTGCTGCTAACTCGCAAATTTGGGGGTTGTTGAAATGTATACAACAAAAAATAAATCGGTTTGAGTCGGTCGTCTACTAGACCTCAAAAAACTTAAGCAATGTGGACTGAAGTCGATTCTGGGGCCCCTCTGGGATTAGGGGCTCTAAAGTTGAAGCTTCCTTAGTTTCATAGTAAATATGCCCCTGGGTCTGTTTACACCACAGCCGCTATCTAGGCAACTCTGCTCAGAAGCAAATCCCACCGAGTTCAATGGAACTTAATGCTCTGGTTTAGGTGCAGAGCTTAAATCATAGAATCATAGAGTTGGAAGAGACCACAAGGGCCATCCAGTCCAACCCCCTGCCAAGCAGGAAACACCATCAAAGCATTCCTGACAGGTGGCTGTCAAGTCTCTGCTTAAAGACCTCCAAAGAAGGAGACTCCACCACACTCCTTGGCAGCAAATTCCACTGTCGAACAGCTCTTACTGTCAGGAAGTTCTTCCTAATGTTTAGGTGGAATCTTCTTTCTTGTAGTTTGAATCCATTGCTCCATCTCCGCTTCTCTGGAGCAGCAGAAAACAACCTTTCTCCCTCCTCTATATGACATCCTTTTATATATTTGAACATGGCTATCATATCATCCCTTAACCTTCTCTTCTCCAGGCTAAACATACCCAGCTCCCTAAGCCGTCCCTCATAAGGCATCGTTTCCAGGCCTTGGACCATTTTGGTTGCCTTCCACGTTCCAGCTTGTCAGTATCCTTCTTGAACTGTGGTGCCCAGAACTGGACACAGTATTCCAGGTGAGGTCTGACCAGAGCGCAAATGACAGCCTTAGCAACTGCGGCAAGCTCGAGCTTGCTAAAAAAACCACAGCTTCTGCACGATAAGGCAATTCTTACGCACTTATTAATATAAAAAAGAGTTAGCCTTAAAGTGGATTGGCAGCTGCACTCCAGAGGAACAGAACATACTACCCAAGTTAAGGTAATAATAAAAATCTAGCTAAATAGCTCTATCGTATACCCTTGGTTAATGCGTGAAAGAGATACAGATCTACTTAAATGTCTATGCTTCATAGCAGGTCAGTCTGTTTTGTACATCTTACTCTGTGTTGGTGTCTGCTCTGACTGCTAGCAGATCTTCAGGGCTTCAGGTAGAGAGAGGTCCACTACCTGCTTACAGAGATCCTTTTTAATTGGTGGGGACAAGGACCTAAGCCTGGAACCTTTCACATGCACCCTGGGCTCCACCGGAGAGCCAGTCCCCTTTGGCAAACGGGACTAAATTGATGCAGCAAAACAGCTCCACCAAGAAGCTCCAGCTAATGCATGAAAATTATTATTGCATACTTCCCTTTATTTGTAGATCTCAGGGCAGTTCACAACCGTCCTGGAAAAAGGGAGATTTGGATCCTGCAGAACCTGAATGCTTTTTCAATAGAATCCAGGCCGAACACTTAGGACGTGCTTGCAATGGATGAATCGCCAATGATTTAACATACCCTCCAACATTTCTTAGGGGCATCCAATTCCATTATTATTATTATTATTATTATTATTATTCCCCTGCCCATCTGACCGGGTTGCCCCAGCCACTCTGGGCAGCTTCCAACATATATAAAAACAAAATAAAACATTTAAGAGTTCCCTATCCAGTTCCCTTCCGATGCCTTCTAAAGTTGTACAGTAGTTGCTTATCTCCTTGGCTTGGGGGTTGCATACCTCCATACCCTGCAACGTTTCTCCGAAGAAAATAGGGCAGTCCTAAGGAAAAGCGGAACATTCCGGGATCAAATCAGAAACTGCTGTAAATCTGGAACTGCCCCTGGGAAACAGGGGCACTTGGAGGGTCCGATTCAATCAGTGGGGTGGGCTCTTAATGAAATCCACGAGTCTCCCAATCTCTAGCCACCTTTCTGGGCAGAGGTAACGACGCTCTGTACATGTTCAGAGGCAATCCCCTTCTTAATAAGCCACTCCAACCCGGCTGAGATTGGAGGTCTCAAAAAAAACAAGAGCAGAAATGAATTAAAACGAAAGCCAAGCGAAACAAGAGAGACCTGGACTTACCCACTCGGCCAGGAGCTGCTGTCCCGCCTCCTCCTTGTCCTCCTCTTGCTCCTGGCCCTGCGTGTCGTCCCCGGAGCCGCAGCTCCCCGCAGGGGACGGGGCCCTGGTGTCTCGCCACCGGCTCTCCATGCCGGGCTCTGCCGAGTGCACAGGGGACAGGGGGGTCAGGGAGCACCTGGGGCACAGGTCCCCCTCCGCAGCCCCGGAGAAGGGCGCCTCGCACAGCAGGCAGCGCTTGGACTTCTGGCTGTGCTTGAGCGGCCTGTCTGCCATGGCCGGAGGGTCGAGGGGAGGCCACGCTGCGCAAGAGCAGGGGAGCAGGGCAGAGGAAGCGGGAGGAGGAGCCAAGCACGCTGCGGCCTCCCACTTCCTGGCGCTGCACCCCCTTTGCAGGCCACAAGGGGGTGACATTGCTCACTTGCGGAGGAAGACATTTCCTGCTACATAGAAGTGAAGTAGATGCTTCAGGGCCCTTTGATACCTCCCCCCTACTGGGCTGGAGGCCCATTACACAGGTCCTAGGGAGTAGCTCTGCGTATACGAAGCAAAACCACGAGAAATAGCCTTTTTTTTTTAATAAAGGAAATGGTGAAAAGCGGGGTGGGTTGTTGCAGCCGATCCCCTTGCACGCATCCCACGCTCGGTCCTTGGCGTCTTTCGATTAAAATAACGGAAGCTTGCAAGGCTGCAAACGATTCTGCAGAGTTGTAGCCTTGGTCCAGAGGTCTGACACCGTATAAGCAGCTCTTTTAATGTTTTAAGGTACAATCTGGGCATTAAAGAACCAGGTGGAAGCTCAACTCGAATGTATGGCCCTGGGATACACGCCAACTGCTCCTATTTAACGGGGATTGTTTAATACCTGGCCTGTTAAATTGTTCTTTCTGTTTGAGCATGGGATTTTTAAAAAGGTTTTTTTTTTTGTGGTTTCAAAAGGCAAATTCTGTTGGCAGGAAATGGTCGTTCTTCAGGCTGCATCTCCCTCTGCACGGTCTCTAGGAGTTAAATCTCAGAAGGGGATCTTGTGATCTCATGGGTATTAAATGCACATGCATGAACCGCCACTTCATACCCAGCAGCAGCCAAGATAAATTCTGAACTGTTGATACCGTGAGATCGTCGTTTCTCTAGAATGCCTTTATCCAAAGATGACTACACACCTCTTGCCTTGTCAGTTGCTGAGGACCAAATGAGCCCGGCAAATCGAGTAGTTTCAGCACCACCCTGGGCAGATCTTTTGATATACTAGGGGTTTTTAAGTGCGTCTCACTTCCATTTGTGTCATGTATCATGCTGCAGAGAGCTGAAATAGATGGCCTCTTATGCTGGCCTGCTCTTAAGGGTGCAGGATTCCTGCTAGCTGTCACATGAAGACTTTCTCATCGCAAGAAACCTTTATTTCCAATGAATAGAAAAGATCTGTTCCTGGTCATGCTTCTCTGGCTAGCTTTATGCTGCCCCCTGCTGCTTTTATTGTCTTATTTTATTCTTAGTTGTATGTGTTTACTGTAAGCTGGGGAGGAGCCGTTGTGCAAAAGGCAGGGTAAAAATATGCAAAAGGAGACAGATGATATGGAGTCGTGTGCGTCTCCACCCCCATCATTCTGCCCGGACACTGAGCTCCAGTGCCGAGGGCCTTCTGGCGGTCCCCTCACTACGAGAAGCCAAGTTGCAGGGACCCAGGCAGAGGGCCTTCTCGGTAGTGGCACCTGCCATGTGGAACGCCCTCCCAGCAGAGGTCAAAGAGAACAACAACTACCAGACCTTTAGAAGACATCTGAAGGCAGCCCTGTTTAGAGAGGCTTTTAATGTTTAATAGATTATTGTATTTTAATGTTCTGTTGGAAGCCGCCCACAGTGGCTGGGGAAACCCAGCCAGATGGGCGGGGTATCACATATAATAAAGTACAAGTGTCTCTGCGTCCAGTCCCTGTGATTGCGCTACTGCGCATGTGCCCCACGGACAGCCGTTGGGACTTGCAGTGCAGAGACTTCGGGCGGTCGGGTGAAACTGTTGAAGCGGCGGGTGTGCGCGGGCACGCGGCGGGTGCGCACTCGCGTGGACTTACTTCTAAGCGGCAGCGGCCATTACAAGTGGCGGCGGGCGAGCGATGTCAAGCGGGAGCCGCTCGGTCAGCTCTGCGCGTGTCCCCGATGTTGCTAGGGCAACAGGAATGCTATGCGCAGAGCTGGCTACGTCATGCGGCTCTTGCGTTGTTAGAAAAAAAACCCGAGATAAACGAGAGCCGCTCAGTCAGCTCTGCGCATAGCGTCCCTTGATTGAAACTAAAGAATAAATACGATAAGATAGAAATGTTGTCCATTTTTATGTTCTAGCGCCCGTTAATTTAACGGGCATAATGTCTACTAGTAAATAATAAATTATTATTATTATTATTACTACTTGGGAACAGAGAGACCCGGGTTCTGCTATGAAGCACTGAGCTGGTGCCCTTGGAGCAATCACCAACTTTCGATCTAACTGACCTCATAAGGTTTTTGTGAATTGTGACAGATCAATGCCTGTAAAAAGAGACGCGTGAATGATACAGCAGCAGACCCTCTTGCATCCTTCCCCAACCTGGTGCCCCGCAGGTGGTTTCCTACTACAACTCCCATCAGCCTCAGTCAACATGGCTGTGCATGCTGGGAATTGTAGTCCAAAACTCCTGGAGGAAGCCTGACTGGGGAAGGCTGCCGTACTTGGCCGGTACAGAGGTTGGTGTGGTACGACGGCTAAGCACGGATGCTGGGCGTTCCCTGGTTCAAAGCTGACATTAACCACACACCAAGGCATGGTAGGTGACCTGTGTTACCTCTCAGTCCCCGTGATCCTGGACTACGTTACAGAAGAGTTGCCACCTGACCAGGGATAAGTGGTCTGCCCTGCTGCTATGCCTTTTTTGTCCTGCATAGAGATCAGCACTTACAAACAGATGTCTGGAGACTGCGCTGCTGTTAGAAAGGTGTCAAAAAAGTAGACAAGCCTACCTTACAGTGGTGTTGTAAGGGTTGCTAAGTATGCATACAAAGCTCTTTGGGTGCACAAAAAGTATCATGAAGTTACAGGTAGGTAGCTGTGTTGGTCTGCCATAGTCGAAATAAGAAAAAAAAATTCCTTCCAGTAGCACCTTAGAGACCAACTAAGTTTGTTCTTGGTATGAGCTTTCGTGTGCATGCACACTTCTTCAGATACACAACTTCAGATACAGATACATATGTGTATCTGAAGAAGTGTGCATGCACACGAAAGCTCATGCCAAGAACAAACTTAGTTGGTCTCTAAGGTGCTACTGGAAGGAATTTTTTTATTTTGTTTCGACTGAAACAGAAGTTACCAGACCCTTATATATAGTGAGAGGGTGGAGTATCATGTAGTTTCTAAGTTGGGCTGCAGAATTTACAGTGCACTCCTACGAGTGTCTACTCAGATGTAAGTCTCACAGAGTTCAACACGGCTTACTCCGAGGAAACTTCTGTGGTTCTCATACGATTTCAGTCTTAATTATATAACCTTCTGATTAACGACAAAACGCGCCTCAACCAGGCAGCAGATTAAGGAGAAGTAGCATTGTTTTCAATCTAAAACAAAACCTAATGAGGCGCCTTCCTTTTCTCTCACCAGAAGAGGTGGAAACGCCTCTGCTAAAATGGTGTCTGCAGCACAGCTTGCTTCACAACTATGTGTGTGTGTGTGTGTGTGTACTAATACATATTGCACCTATCTGCAAATTCAATACAGTAAATTAATAGATTAAGATTTCATAATTCAAGTGACAGCCCCAATTCTAAATATTATTTACGTGTACTTTGCAGAGAGACAGCATAACAAATGTCATAAATAGCCTTCTCCTATAAGTGTGCTGAGCCAAACAGTTAGGAAAACTACCAACAAAATCTGAGGAAGCCTGACCTAGAGAACATGGCGTTTCTTAAAATTTGTTCCTTGTGGAAGAAGCGAAGGTGTGGAATGAGAATGCAAATATAAGTTGTAAAAAGAGAAGGTATTTCAGGACAAATTTAGGAGCAGAATTCCACGTTAAAATTGTAGAGGGCATTTATACCATTCTCAGTGAGATTTTAACATATTCATTCAAATAGACTGGGATTCAGCACGAGTTTAGCATTCACAGCAGACTCAGCGGATCTGCAACCAGAAATTTCAATTGTTTGTAATGGTTGTAACCGGACGGGTCTCATTAGGCACTAATCGCAGAGAAAATGTTGCAAGTAAATATAGGGTCAAAGTTGGCAGGAAGTTCTCCTATACAAACCTTGTTGAAAGGAACAGGAGCTGTGTAAGAAAAGTATCTCATTTTTTTCAGTGGGGCTTGTGCAGAAAACTCTAGCTATATACAAAGCAGCAGCAGCAGCAGAAATCCATCATAAAAGCATCAAGCAGAAAATGTATTTTGTAAATGGGAGTGTCCATCCTAAAAAATATCTTTGAAACAGTGATCTTCTTTGAACTTTTCACCAGTGTCAGTAGAAGAAACAGCCAAAGGCAACCACCACACAGAAGAGAGTGTCCTGCAGGAATGACAAGAACACCCCTGTGAGCGAAAACGACCTCAGAGGTAAAAAAAATTCATAACTTTGGGAATCTGGTGCAGTAACAAGCACGATGGAGATTTTCTTATGCAATTTTTGTAGGTTTTACGCATGAGAACATCAGGACACACGGTTTTTAAGCAGCCTTCAATGGGTGACGCATGGCAAAAGCAGCAAATCACTTACATTCATGAAAATATCCTGAGCGTAGTTGTCTGTGTCTGAATCCCAGAAGCATCGTGCAGCCATGCTGAAGAAACAAAGGAGGAACTGTCCATTGAAAAAGAAAAGCACCAGTTGGCGACAATCACCCACATTTGGATACTGTTCATTCCACTTGATACGTTGAGAATGCTTCCCCAAAATCCACCCCCGGGGGGGGGGGGGCGGGACCAACAGGGATAGAAAGGTTGATCCCAAACAAGAAGAGCACAATTTGGTTGAACGCAATGAAGTCAATGGGCTTGCGGAACAAATTTGCTTCTGCAATGGAACTTCTCTTCCCTCTCCTCCCCCTTGCATGCCTACAAAATTTACTCTGGGAGGGCTACGGGGATCCCTCAGAATAGATTTGGGGGGCATGCAGGGGGAGGAGAGGGAAAGTTCAGTTGTGGGAGTGGAAGCTGTTCTGCAGGCAACCCAATGCCTCCAGAAACCCAGAAGAACCACCTGGAGACAAAAAGAGTGAGGACAGGCATGGAAACCCTCCAGGTGAAGTGAAGGAAGGGAGAGTTACCCACACCAAACATGGTATTACTACAAAGGTGTCTAATGTTGGGGGTGTGCTGTGCAAGTCAAGATACATCATGGCATTAAGTTCCCAGAGGAATTGTGTAAATTTGTCATTTGTAGAATGCTTGGGATATATATGAAGCAGCGCTCAACCCTCAGATTTCATAATTTACAAATGCATACACACACACAAACAACAACAACAACAACCACCCACAGTGCAAAATATTAAGAAATGTGAATGATTTGGTGGGAAGGGAGGGAAGCCCAACTTACTTAACTCCTTCGCCTCTCTGTTCTCCGATCACCACTTGCACCACCATTTTATATCGGTGGAAACCTTTCTCTAGAAAGAAAGATGGGGTAGAAAAACGATTGGGGAAAATTGAAAGATTTCACACCTATATATTGTCACATCATATGTTTGGCCAGATGGAAGAACATCAGCAAGGGTGTGTGTGCCCAAGAGAGAGAAAGGGTGGGTGAGTTGGGCAGGAAGAAAAAGGCAATTACTCTTGGCACATGTTATTACCTTTTAGCTTTTCCAGGATTGTCTCTGATAAGGATTTGGTGAGCTGTGGGATCTCTTCAGGGTTGTACTGTACACTGGCCAGCTCCTCTTTTAACACCTCGTGGATGCAATCTTTCACCGTAGAAGGGCGGAATCTAATAGGAAAGAATGGCATAACAGTGCTTACAGTTATATCTCCTCTCCACCAGTATAACAAATAACTGGCGTCTCTGGGATGTCTGATTCGTGACAACTCCCATGCTTCAGGCTTACATCTTTGAGAGGATTCACACTCAGTTTACATCTTCATATGGTTTAAGCCTTCAGGGGCTGCACCACTTGAGAATACAGGTGGGAAGAAGGGCCTTGACTGATGGCATTCCTATACAACAAATGAACAGACACCCAGCAAATGGGAAAACAATTAAGTATCAGGTCATGGCTGGAAGGCTAGGGATGCAGGATATGTGCTGATGCTCAGTAGTTCAATGACTGGGAACTAAATGTATGCCAGCTTCAAGTCAACATAAGAAAGGATCTGAAAGTTCTTGAAAATACAGTGGTACCTTGGTTCTTAAACTTAATCCGTTCCAGAAGTCCATTCCAAAATCAAGGTGCGCTTTCCCATAGAAAGAAATGCAAAAAGGATTAATCCGTTCCAGACTTTTAAAAACAACCCCTAAAACACCAATTTGACATGAATTTTACTATCTAACGAGACCATTGATTCATAAAATGAAAGCAACAAACAATGTACAGCAGTCACAATCAATCAATCCATCAGTAGCTGAACTGGGTTCCACACAGTCACAAAAACAAAACAAAAAAGCAGCAAAACCAAAAAGATAAAATACATAGCAAAAACAGACAGACCTCAGCGTAACACTCAAATCGGAAGTGTGACACTCAAATTGGAGCACGTTCGACTTCTGAAAAAAGTTCGCAAACCGGAACACATACGTCCGGGTTTGCAGTGTTTGGGTTCCAAGTTGCTTGAGTACCAAGGCGTTTGAGAACCAAGGTGCCACTGTAAAGGGATCGAGGTGGATTTGTAGCCCCTGGAAGAGTGATGTGTGTAGACCTCCAAAGATCTAGTTATAGGTAGGTAGCCGTGTTGGTCTGCCATAGTCAAAACAAAATAGCAGCTTAGAGACCAACTAGGTGTGTTCTTGGTATGAGCTTTCGTGTGCATATACAACTTCTTCAGATACACTGAAACAGAAGTCACCAGACCCTTATATATAGTGAGAGGGTGGGGAGGGGTATTACTCAGAAGGGTGATAGGGGTGGTAAACCTGTTGATGACCATTAACAGGTTTACCACACCAATTGCAGTCGTTAACAGTCGTCAACAGGTTTACCACAGCTATCAGCCTATCACCCATTCCCACCCCCCTTCTGAGTAATACCCCTCCCACCCTCTCACTACATATAAGGGTCTGGTGACTTCTGTTTCAGTGTATCTGAAGAAGTGTGCATGCACATGAAAGCTCATACCAAGAACAAACTTAGTTGGTCTCTAAGGTGCTACTGGAAGGAATTTTTTTATTTTGTTTTGGCCTCCGAAGAGGGAGGCAGAACCTGGTGGGATCCAGATGTCGTTGGACACAACAAGCCCAGCCTTGCCGCCTTGAGCTCCCTGCAGGGCAGGAGTGGGGAGGAGGAGCGAATACGGGAACCAAGGAGCCCCTCTCCCCCTATTGGGGGGGGGTGCTGCCCCTCCCCCTCCCCCTCCCCCGGCCACTGACTTGTGCTGGAAGGCGGGCCGCAGGCTGTACGTGCGGCCCGGACCCGAGCCGCTGTGGGGCCTGGGACTGCGCCGCGGAGTCTCCTCCTGCGGAGACGACGGGGTCTGCGCCGAAGACGGCTCCATGGCAACTTCCGCCGCCCGCTGGGGAGAAGCCGGCGCGGGTCGCCTTGACGACGGCCCACTTCCGCTTCCGGCGCCGCAGAGACCAAAGAAATTCCTAGAGGGGTCTCGACGATGGTCCACTTCCGCTTCCGGCGCCGCACAGAAAAGGTCAGCTCTACGGGAAACCTTGACGCCACGCCACTTCCGCTTCCGGCACCACAGAGCTAAAGAGAGCTGTAGAGCGGACCCAGGAGTGGGACTTTTCTTTAAAAAACCCATGGCGAAAGGGTGGGCGAGGGAAAGACTTTTAGTCACCTCTTTGCAGAAACCAGGGCTCTGGTTTTCTATGGGAGCAGAGAAATGCCGCGCCAAGACTCCTCTGATCTTTGCGTCACAGAAATAAGAAACCGCAGAGCCGTGCGACTTCCGATTTTTAAATGAAACTATTCCCGCCTCGGCCCCGGTCGAAATAGGAAAATGCGGCTATGGGTTTTTGTGGGACCACTGCGGCCGAGGGAGGAGGCGTCCAGTTTTTGACCTCGAGATTTACTCTGCACTTTGACTTATCTCTATGGAGCATATGTTACTCCAGTGGCCGGAAACGCGACCGGCACGTGATGAGGGGAAAACCAATAAGAACGACGGGTGCAACCATAGAGAGAAAGAGCTAGAAGAGAGCCTGGAAAGGCGAGCGCCCCCTAGGCGTCCAGCGGGGTTTTGGTCCGCCGGGATATGGACTTCAAACTGGTTTGGGGAGATATATATGTAGCAATTTTATCTCCTGGATCACTCTGCAACACATCTGCAGCATACATCGAAAGCGCATGGCTTTCTGCAAAGAATCCTGGGAACTGTAGTTTGTTCAGCATGCTGGGAATCGTAGCACCATGAGGTGGCAAACTACAGTTCCCAGGACTCTTTACTTGGGGCGGGGCAGGGCGGTGAACATGAGTTTTAAATGTATGGTGTGTATGCAATTTAGCTGCTGGATGTCTCCTGTGGGCAGCTGCTGTTGATGTGCCTGGAACTAGAAGTTCAATGCCATCAGTTAAACAGATATAAATGATGTTTATCGCATGGCACATGTTCACTTGCTTACCAATGCTATCTTTGCTATCTCCGCAGTCATCTGACCAATGCTGGGTAAATTCCAATCTGCTACATTTTCAGCTTTCCTTATCAATGATTTAATTTTTCCATCTCACGGCAGTTCATTTCTCATCTTGTAAAATTCTTCTCTACGCACCTGCGGTCTAAAATTTCATTTCATGCCTCTGATGAAGTCCATAAAAGCTTATGTCATGATACATTTATTAGTCTTTAGGGTCCCACAAGACCCTCTGTTGTTTTTACTGGAACAAGAGAGAGTCATAGCTTCAGAGATAACTCGGAAACTCAGTCTGCAGACAGGGAGTGGGGACTTTTTAGTCTAATATTTTCTTATGTGACTACAATTGTCACCCTGTTCTTGGTCCCTACCTGACAACACCTGGAATTCTCTTAGTCAAACACCCACACCATTCATTTAAAACACAACCCGAAGAACCACGGGAACTATAGTTTGGGAATTATAG
Organism: Darevskia nairensis; assembly: GCA_034642065.1. NCBI lineage: Eukaryota > Metazoa > Chordata > Lepidosauria > Squamata > Lacertidae > Darevskia > Darevskia nairensis. The sequence continues at coordinate 190,099 of JAWWNI010000591.1, forward strand.
CACTGTGAGGGGGGAAGCAACAGTTCCCAGGATGCTTTGGGAGAAGAACTGTCATTTTTGATGCACACTCTGAATGGATGGTGCAAATGTAAAGGTAAAAGGACCCCTGACCATTAGGTCCAGTCGCGAACGACTCTGGGGTTGCGGCGCTCATCTCGCTTTATTGGCCGAGGGAGCCAGCGTACAGCTTCCAGGTCATGTGGCCAGCATGACAAAGCCGCTTCTGGCGAACCAGAGCAGCGCACCGAAACGCCGTTTACCTTCCCGCCGGAGCGGTACCTATTTATCTACTTGCACTTTGACGTGCTTTCGAACTGCTAGGTTGGCAGGAGCAGGGACCAAGCAACGTGAGCTCACCCCGTCGCGGGGATTCGAACCTTTGACCTTCTGATTGGCAAGCCCTAGGCTCTGTGGTTTAACCCACAGCACCACCTGTGTCTGTTTACTGTACTTGTTTTTAATTATGTTTTTAGATGTTCTTATTTTTTATCTGGAAGATGCCTTGAGTTCCTGTCAGGGAAAAAAGTGGGATATAAATAATTATCTAATAAAAATAAATGTGAGAAAGTTCAGCCTGGGCAGCAGCAGCATCTGGAGAGTTTTCAAAGAAGACCCCCCCCCCACAGCACATTATAGTCACCCAAAGGGACCCCAGGGGTGTTTCATCATCAGCTTTTGCAGCATCAGCTTCTTGGGCAAAATCGGTATTTTGAGCAGAAGCTCAAGTTGCACCTACACCTTTGAGTGATTTGCACTAGATTGGCAAGGTTTTCTTGACTCCCAATAAGAGCAAAAATGAAATGATTCCATTCTCCTAAATTATACTGCTGAAACAACGAAAGCTCATGTAAAATGAAAGTGGATTCTGTGTGTGGCACTCAAAAGAAATTCCTGGGATCAGGATTCGTAAGTTCTAAGTGTGTGTATTTTGTACCCGGTGGATCTCAGCCTTCTAGTAAAAAACCAAGTAGATCCCTAGAGACCAACTAAGTTTGTTAAGGTCTCTAAGGTGCTACTGGACAATTTTTTAATTTTTTTTTATTTCGACTGCATCAGACCAACATGGCTACCAACCTGCAAGTAGATCCCGTAAGTCCAAAGTCTGCTCACCCATAGAAAACCAAATGTCTAGAAAAATTATCCCATCACGGCCTGCCCATATGCCTTTTTAACAGCACCTTGAGTTGCAGAAATCAAGTGGATGTTTTCAAGGCACAGAGACAATGTCTGTTAATATGTGCAGCTGGTGCTGCTGTTTGAGGCGCAGGAGCAGAGCTTGATAAGAAACATTGGCAGTGCGAGATCTTGTAGTTCAGTCCTGAAATGGCTGTGGCCCGAATTTGGGCCGCTGAGTCTTTAGTGAGCTAATGTGTGCCCTTAGTGGAAAATAGTCGGGGAAGATAAGTGATCTGGCAGCGAGGCAAACGACTGCTTGTGATGACACCCACTCTTAAATGCTCTATGGAAAGAGTAAGGTAGACAGCATCCTTTATCAGGGGCAGAAATCTCAACCGAGTTTACAGATGTTCTGTAGACACTCAGCCCATCACAGATAATTTTTGCTTTCCTTTTACTTTAAATGTCAGGGGGGAGGGAAGATGAGCTTTGACCATGCTGACTAGATAGATGCTATCAGCTGTTAGATCAATGTCTCCCTGATATATAAATAAAGCAAACGAGCAGTTTTGAAGTTACAGAAGATGGGCATCTCTACATTACAGATTTGTTGGGTTCCGGTCCTATGTGGGTGGATGTTTCCAGGGGGTGTTGCGTGGGGAGTGTTCTTCAGCCCCACAGAGCCTTCCATGTGGGGTTCAATTTTATCCTCATTTAATAAACAACAAACTAATTAATGATAACAAATAATGCATCTAAGACAGCGACTTCTTCATCTACTTGGGAATCTGGAAATAGAGAATATCTCCAAACTCGGTAATACACAAGAACCAAATGGCTTTTTAAGGACCACATACCGCCAATATTGTAGAAGATTAAAATATTTTAAAGCGTCTGGCCAATGAAGTTGAGTGTTAGAAGATTCAGGACAGAAAAGGGAAGCCCTTCTACATGCAGCGCATAGATAAACTATGGAACTCCCTGCCTCAGGAGCCAGTGATGGCTACCACTTGGATGTTTTTAAAAGAGGATTGCACAAATTCATGGAGAGGATGATGATGATTTATTTTGTGCCCCACCCAACAGAATATACAAAAACACAACAGAACACCACACAGCAAAAACCTCCTGATACAGGGCTGCCTTCAGACATAGGAACCAAATACCGGGCTGAGGTCCCTAAGCTTCCTCCCCCCCCCCATAAAATATTTGAGGAGGCCAAGCCCCCTGCCCAAAGTTGATGAACATTGCCATTCAAATTGTGTGCTTGTGCCATATCTTGTGAGTGATTATGCGGGGCTTACCTGCCTCCCCCCATATCAATCCAGATAAGACTGAGGCACTGTTAGTGGGTGGTTCCCTAGATCGGATGGGTGGGAGGTGGCCTGCTCTTGATGGGGTTGCGTTTCCTCTGAAGGAGTGGGTTCGTAGCTTGGAGGTACTTCTGGAGCCTTTGAGAGCCAGTGTGGTGTAGTGGTTAAGAGCGGTAGACTCGTAATCTGGTGAACCGGGTTTGCGTCTCCGCTCCTCCACATGCAGCTGCTGGGTGACCTTGGGCTAGTCCCTCTTCTCTGAAGTCTCTCAGCCCCACTCACCTCACAGAGTGTTTGTTGTGGGGGAGGAAGGGAAAGGAGAATGTGAGCCGCTTGGAGACTCCTGAAGGGGAGTGATAAAGCGGGATATCAAATCCAAACTCTTAGAATCCTAGAATCCTAGAGTTGGAAGAGACCACAAGGGCCATCCAGTCCAACCCCCTGCCAAGCAGGAAACACCATCAAAGCATTCCTGACAGGTGGCTGTCAAGCCTCTGCTTAAAGACCTTCAAAGAAGGAGACTCCACCACACTCCTTGGCAGCAAATTCCACTGTCGAACAGCTCTTACTGTCAGGAAGTTCTTCCTAATGTTTAGGTGGAATCTTCTTTCTTGTAGTTTGAATCCATTGCTCCGTGTCCTCTTCTCAGGAGCAGCAGAAAACAACTTTTCTCCCTCCTCTATATGACATCCTTTTATATATTTGAGCATAGAGTTGGAAGAGACCACAAGGGCCATCCAGTCCAACCCCCTGCCAAGCAGGAAACACTATCAGAGCATTCTTCTTCTTCTTCTTCTTCTTCTTCTTCTTCTTCTTCTTCTTCTTCTTCTGTTGCTTGAGGCTCAGGTGGCCTCAGTGGCCCAGAGTACCTTCCATCAGCTTCGGCTGGTGGACCAGCTATGCCCCTATCTGGACAGGGACAGTGGTGGAGGAACTCTCTTGGACACCTGGGGCAGCGCCCATAGGGGAGGGGTGCAGGGGCGGAGCAAGGGGGCGGGGGGGCGGTCCGCCCCGGGTTCCGCCCTGGGGGGGTGTGACACTCTCAGGGCCCCATCCCCGCGATCGGAGACCGAGCCCAAAACTTTCATCTGTGCGCGACGGCGGCTGGCTTGCTTTATCGGTCGCTCTCTCAGCGAGCCGGCGCCCTGGCCACTTTCCCCTGGGGTGTCTGTGTGACACTCTCGTTGCTGGCCCCGCCCCCGCGATCGGCGCCTCCAAAGCCGATCGCGCGGCGCCCGGCGGCTGGCTTGCTTGGCCCAGGCGGAGGTGAGGGGTGGGCCAGCGAGGAGGGGCCCAGCCTTTTTTTTAAGGGCTTTCTTCAGTGCTCGGCTGGGGCTGGCCCTGGGTGGGCGGAGCCGTGGGGCGGAGGCAAGTGGTGAGCCAGCGAGGAGGGGTGTTACCCCTCCTCGCTGGCCCACCCCTCACCTCCGCCCAGGTCAGCGCTGAAGAAAGCCCTTAAAAAAAAAAAAAAGCAAAGGAAAGCAGGCTGCTTTCCTTTCCTTTTGCTTTTTTTTTTTAAAAAGGGCTTTTTTTAGCGCTGCGCTGGCCCGGGCGGAGCCGCAGAAGCAAGGGGCTGGCCAGCGAGGAGGGGTGACAGGCTGGTGTGATGCCCCTCCTCGCTGGCCCGCCCCTTGCCTCCACGGCTCTGCCCGGGCCAGCGGATGTCTGTGCTGGGCGGTGCTCCGTGCGCATGCGCCGTGACGTCACAACGCATGCGCACGGAGCGGTGCTCCTCCCCCTGGGGTGCCGGTTGGCTTGCCGCCCCCAGCAGCCAAGCGGCTCACTACGCCCCTGGCGGGGTGAACACCTTAGAGACCAACTAATTTTGTTCTGGGTACAGTGGTACCTCGGGTTAAGTACGCTTCAGGTTAAGAACTCCGCTAAGAACAGAAATCGTGCTCTGGCGGCGCAGCGGCAGCAGGAGGTCCCATTAGCTAAAGTGGTGCTTCAGGTTAAGAACGGACCTCCGGAATGAATTAAGTACTTAACCAGAGGTACCACTGTATACTATTTTGTTTTAGCTAATAACTCCAATGAACATTACACTTACTCAAAACAAAATAAAAAAATAAAATAATTCATTCCAGTAGCTTTCATGTGCATGCTTTTTTTTTTTTTTAAAAGATGTGGATGAATTTGCAGGTGGTTTCTTGAAAATGTTCTCCCCACCCCACCATTTTTTCCTTTCCTTTTTCCTTTTTTTTTTTGACGGGGTGGTTTTAAGCCAAACAAAAGTGTCAACAGTTCTGATGCGAGAGTGTAAACATCTCTTGATGCCATTAGTACCGGAGCATTATGCAAATTCTCCTAATTTCTGAGAAATCATTAAATGCACAGGGGGAAGGCTTTGAATCATTTCCTGTCAAACGCACCATTAACTTTTTCTTGCTGAACGAACAGATTTCGTTTTGAAAAGAGAAAGGGAGACAGGGGCCTCTTACTGCGCAGCCAGAGCATCCGGTCATATACCTTCCATGCACCCCATTTTAAGCGGGACAGCCACGCTTTCTCTGCCTCTGTCCCGGGGCGCCCCAATTTCGTGTCGCCTGCGGACAGGGGCTGCGGAACCAGTTCCTGCAGTAGAAGGCGGCATTGGGAAGGAGTCATGAGCAGTGTTGGATTTACGTATAAGCTAAATGCGGGTGGCGCTGTGGTCTAAACCACAGAGCCTAGGGCTTGCTGATCAGAAGGTTGGCGGTTCGAATCCCTGCGACGGGGTGAGCTCCCATTGCTTGGTCCCTGCTCCTGCCCACCTAGCAGTTCGAAAGCATGTCGAAGTGCAAGTAGATAAATAGGTACCGCTCCGGCGGGAAGGTAAACGGCGTTTCCATGTGCTGCTCTGGTTCACCAGAAGCGGCTTAGTCATGCTGGCCACATGACCCAGAAGCTGTACACTGGCTCCCTCGGCCAATAAAGCGAGATGAGCGCCGCAAACCCACCATGCTTTGATGGTGTTTCCTGCTTGGCAGGGGGTTGGACTGGATGGCCCTTGTGGTCTCTTCCAACTCTATGATTCTATGATTCTATGATCATGAGACATCAGGCGTTTCACAGAGTAGAATACAGGATAAAAAACATGAAAACAAGTAAAACATAACAGTGGAACATTAACACCCCTTCCCATAAGAGAAACAAATGCACAATGGCCACAATCAGTCACATAAATTAGGTGCAACGAAAGCCCTATACAGAAAAATCATTGGATTGAAATTAAAAGGGAATTGAATTTTAAAAAACCACCCAAACTTTCACCGCAGAAGGAGCTTAATGCACGTTCAGATCTCCCAGAAATGTTTGGCATGGTTTGTTGGCATCCATCTGTCTCAGGAGACAGTGGAAGAGGGCGCCTTTGGGACTGAAGTCAAACTGTTGGAAGCTTGCAGTGCCTGATGTGGCTGTAGAGGCTGATACGGGAGAGACATGTTTTGTTGCAGCTGGGGCAGAGGAAAGCGTCCGGTTGTGCCTGGAAATAATAGGTGATATAACAGAGATTTGTGAACTACCTCAGTGAATCTGAATTAGTTCATTCCAGAAGGGAGACCCTGGAGAAGTGGACACGTTTGGCCCGCCGTCCTGAGTTTTGCTACCCCTGCTGTACATCGTTTACAAATTATCTACTTCCATCTTGCCTCCTGCAGCCCAACGGCTTGGTAGGTTTTGCTCACGAAGGAACGGCGAGAAGGAAAATGTGTCTCTTCTTCTTGTTTCTGCTTTCCTCTGTGACTCTTGAGTCCCAGCGAGAGACTGCTTCCTCTCCCGTGGCGTCACTTTCTGGCAATGCAGCAGTTTGCAAACAAACAAAAAACTGCGTGGGGTTCGAAATGTGCGGGAGGATGTCTTTTCTCTCACCCCGCTCTGCCGCCTTTTTGTTGTGGTCTCGTGCATCAAATACTTTGGTGCCTGGCGCTCTGACGTCTCCTTTAAACCTTACTGAGCATGTGAAACCTGCCATGGTAGGAGGCAGAGAGGGAAAAAAGGGGTGGGAGGGGGAGCTTTGGGGTTCTGCGGCAGGCAGCGATGGGGACAGTTCAGTTCTGCTCCTGGTGTCGTCAGGTGGCTTCCAGAGCAGCGGTGGCCCAACGAGGGCCAACTCTGCAGGGATGGCGGGCCGGGAAGCAGCCCCCTGACGCTCTTGCCTCAGAGCAGCTTGAATCCTGGGACCGGGGTGTCATTTCTAAGCAGCCCCAAACAGCCTTTCGGAGGAGACAATGGAGAGCTTTCATCAGGTGGAGTTGGCTGGAATGGTCTTATTGCTACTTTCCTGCCGGTCTGCTCTTCTCACCAAGCAGTCTGGTATGTAACCGGTGTGCTCATCCGAATGAGGTTTCTGTTGCTTTAACTCCCAAGGAATGAGCAGGAGGCGAATTCTAAGGGGAGACCGAGGCAGGACTATGGACCGTCTAGAGCAAGGGTAGACAACCTAAGGCCCGTGGGCCGGATACAGCCCAATCGCCTTCTCAATCTGGCCCACAGATGGTCTGGGAATCAGCGTGTTTTTACATGAGTAGAATGTGTCCTTTTATTTAAAATGCATCTCTGGGTTATTTCTGGGGCATAGGAATTCGTTCATTTCCCCCCAAAATATAGTCCAGCCCACCACATGGTCTGAGGGATGGTGGACTGGCCCACGGCTGAAAAAGGTTGCTGACCCCTGGTCTGGAGGGGCTGGGAGCTGGGGCCACTGTTATACAGTGGTTCCGCTCCTTTCTCCTGGGCCGTGTTCAGAAAGTGGTGGTGGGGGATGAGTGTTCAGACCCCTGGGCTCTCACTTGTGGGGTACCTCAGGGTTCCGTCCTCTCCCCCATGCTTTTTAATATCTATATGCAGCCGCTGGGAGAGATCATCAGGGGGTTTGGGCTGGGTGTTCATCAGTATGCGGATGATACCCAGCTCTACCTCTCTTTCAAATCAGAACCAGTGAAGGCGGTGAAGGTCCTGTGTGTGTGCCTGGAGGCGGTTGGAGGATGGATGGCGGCTAACAGATTGAGGTTGAATCCTGACAAGACAGAAGTACTGTTTTGGGGGGATAGGGGGTGGGCAGGTGTGGGGAACTCCCTGGTCCTGAATGGGGTAACTGTGCCTCTAAAGGACCAGGCGCGCAGCCTGGGAGTCATTTTGGACTCACAGCTATCCATGGAGGCGCAGGTCAATTCTGTGTCCAGGGCGGCTGTCTCCCAGCTCCATCTGGTACACAGGATGAGACCCTCCCTGCCTGCAGACTGTCTGGCCAGAGTGGTACATGCTCTAGTTATCTCCCGCTTGGACTACTGCAATGCGCACCTTTGAAGGTGACCCGGAAACTACAACTAATCCAGAATGTGGCAGCTAGACTGGTGACTGGGAGCGGCCGCCCAGACCACATAACACCGATCTTGAAATACCTACACTGGCTCCCAGTACGTTTCCGAGCACAAGTCAAAGTGTTGCTGCTGACCTTTAAAGCCCTGAACGGCCTCGGTCCAGTATACCTGAAGGAGCGTCTCCACCCCCACCATTCAGCCCGGACACTGAGACCCAGCGCCGAGGGCCTTCTGGCGGTTACAGGGAACCAGGCAGAGGGCCTTCTCGGTGGTGGCGCCTGCCCTGTGGAACGCCCTCCTACCAGATGTCAAAGAGAACAACAACTACCAGACTTTTAGAAGACATCTGAAGGCAGCCCTGTTTAGGGAAGCTTTCAATATTTGATTAATTATTGTATTTTAATATTTTGCTGGAAGCCGCCCAGAGTGGCTGGGGAAACCCAGCCAGATGGGTGGGGTATAAATAAATTATTATTATTATTATTATTATTAATTATTATTATTAATCATGATGGCATCGAAGTCTATGCTCTGGATGCTGGTTGTTTGGGGAGAAACTGTAGGGGTCGGCAACAAGCCCTTTTGGAGGCTTCCCTGGGGGGGGGGGTGTCTGGTTGTTCACCAAGGAAGGCAGATGTCGGACCGCATGGGCCTCTGATCTGAACCAGAAAGATCGTTATTATGTGCTCAATTAACAGAGAAAAAAGAATAGTAGAAAATTCATGAACTCAAGCTAGTGGGTGGTTTGCCACAGCGCAAAGTCATCCTGCGGAACTCATTGCTCCATGATGTTGCTGCTGCCGCCACTACTCTCAGCATAATGTAACAGCCACAAAATGCAGGTGGTCAACCTTCAGGTGGCCAACCAGACCCTTTATCATCTTAGTCCCCTTCTCTACACATCTTCCAGCTTGTCAATATCCTTCTTAAAGCGTGGAGCTCAGAACTGGAGTATCCAAATTGAATCAGGGTTTCTCAGCTACGCTCCGGTAATCAATATTTTAAATTTTCCAGTGCAAATATTTTGGGGTTTTTTGTTTTTTTATTTCTTTTTATTACATTTTCACCACAATCACATACACCACCACATACCAAACAAAAATACATACTAACAAACAACCAGACGAAAATACATACCAACGAATAAACAAACATAGTTTCTTTGTTGTTGTTGTTGTTCAGTCGTTCAGTCGTGTCCGACTCTTCGTGACCCCATGGACCAGAGCACGCCAGGCACGCCTATCCTTCACTGCCTCTCGCAGTTTGGCCAAACTCATGTTAGTAGCTTCGAGAACACTGTCCAACCATCTCATCCTCTGTCGTCCCCTTCTCCTTGTGCCCTCCATCTTTCCCAACATCAGGGTCTTTTCTAGGGAGTCTTCTCTTCTCATGAGGTGGCCAAAGTACTGGAGCCTTAACCTCAGGATCTGTCCTTCTAGTGAGCACTCAGGGCTGATTTCTTTAAGAATGGATAGGTTTGATCTTCTTGCAGTCCATGGGACTCTCAAGAGTCTCCTCCAGCACCATAATTCAAAAGCATCAATTCTTCGGCGATCAGCCTTCTTTATGGTCCAGCTCTCACTTCCGTACATTACTACTGGGAAAACCATAGCTTTAACTATACGGACCTTTGTTGGCAAGGTGATGTCTTTGCTTTTTAAGATGCTGTCTAGGTTTGTCATTGCTTTTCTCCCAAGAAGCAGGCGTCTTCTAATTTCGTGACTGCTGTCACCATCTGCAGTGATCATGGAACCCAAGAAAGTGAAATCTCTCACTGCCTCCATTTCTTCCCCTTCTATTTGCCAGGAGGTGATGGGACCAGTGGCCATGATCTTAGTTTTTTTGATGTTGAGCTTCAGACCATATTTTGCGCTCTCCTCTTTCACCCTCATTAAAAGGTTCTTTAATTCCTCCTCACTTTCTGCCATCAAGGTTGTATCATCAGCATATCTGAGGTTGTTGATATTTCTTCCGGCAATCTTAATTCCGGTTTGGGATTCATCCAGTCCAGCCTTTCGCATGATGAATTCTGCATATAAGTTAAATAAGCAGGGAGACAATATACAGCCTTGTCGTACTCCTTTCCCAATTTTGAACCAATCAGTTATTCCATATCCAGTTCTAACTGTAGCTTCTTGTCCCACATAGAGATTTCTCAGGAGACGGACGAGGTGATCAGGCACTCCCATCTCTCCAAGAACTCGCCATAGTTTGCTGTGGTCGACACAGTCAAAAGCTTTTGCGTAGTCAATGAAGCAGAAGTAAATGTTTTTCTGGAACTCTCTAGCTTTCTCCATAATCCAGCGCATGTTTGCAATTTGGTCTCTGGTTCCTCTGCCCCTTCGAAATCCAGCTTGCACTTCTGGGAGTTCTCGGTCCACATACTGCTTAAGCCTGCCTTGTAGAATTTTTAGCAAAACCTTGCTAGCGTGTGAAATGAGCGCAATTGTGCGGTAGTTGGAGCATTCTTTGGCACTGCCCTTCTTTGGGATTGGGATGTAGACTGATCTTCTCCAATCCTCTGGCCACTGCTGAGTGTTCCAAACTTGCTGGCATATTGAGTGTAGCACCTTAACAGCATCATCTTTTAGAATTTTAAATAGTTCCGCTGGAATATCATCACTTCCACTGGCCTTGTTGTTAGCAAGGCTTTCTAAGGCCCATTTGACTTCACTCTCCAGGATGTCTGGCTCAAGGTCAGCAACCACACTACCTGGGGTGTATGAGACCTCCATATCTTTCTGGTATAATTCCTCTGTGTATTCTTGCCACCTCTTCTTGATGTCTTCTGCTTCTGTTAGGTCCTTTCCACTTTTGTCCTTAATTGTGGTAATCTTTGTACGAAATGTTCCTTTCATATCTCCAATTTTCTTGAACAGATCTCTGGTTTTTCCCATTCTGTTGTTTTCCTCTATTTCTTTGCATTGCTCATTTAAAAAGGCCCTCTTGTCTCTCCTTGCTATTTTTTGGAAATCTGCATTCAATTTCCTGTATCTTTCACTATTTCCCTCGCATTTTGCTTGCCTTCTCTCCCCCGCTATTTGTAAGGCCTCATTTGACAGCCACTTTGCTTTCTTGCATTTCTTTTTCATTGGGATGGTTTTCGTTGCTGCCTCCTGTATAATGTTACGAGCCTCCATCCACAGTTCTTCAGGCACTCTATCCACCAAATCTAAATCCTTAAACCTGTTCTTCACTTCAACTGTGTATTCATTCATAGTTTCTTACATAATCAAAATTACTTATCTAACAATTCCATTCAATACAAAAGAAAAATTTCGATATATATTATTATGTTCATAGTAGACTTCCCAAATACATCTCTCCATTAATCCAAATATGGATCAAAAAAGAAAGAAAGGAAAAAAGTATATGACACTGACATCCATATTTATATAATTATCTATCCTTCGTTTAACTTCATATTTTTACTTATTCACCATAACTTTCCAAAATTAGACAAGGATTAATCTAATACAAGAGCCGTGTTAGTGTTACACCGTTCTTTTAAATAATACAAAAAACTACTCCATTCCTTGATAAAATTATCCCTCGGATTTTCTTTAATTTTTTCTGAAAGGTAAGCCAATTCACTGTAGTCTAAAGTTTTATAAAGCCAATCTTTTTTACTAGGTAATGTTTCACTCTTCCAATGAGCCGCCACCAAAGTTCTTGCAGCGGTAGAGGCGTATAAATATTTTGTAAGGTTTTATGCTGCGTTATCCTCATTTACGTTTTCAGCTGTACACAATTATTTTCCTTATATTCAAGAAACGTTTTCCAATCTTCTGATAATTTTGTTATTTATACCCCGCCCATCTGGGTGGCTTCCAATATATATAACAACTTAATTAAACATTAAAAAACTTCCCTATGGAGGGCTGCCTTCAGATGTCTTCTAAAGGTTGTATAGTTCCTTATTTCCTTGACTTGGGGGGGGGGTGTCGCATAACTCGATGTCCTCCAACATTTCTCTAATGAAAATAGGGATGTCCCAAGGAAAAAACGGGACATTCTGGGACCAAATCAGAAACCGGGACGGCTTCTGTAAATCTGGGATTTACCCGTGAAAATAGGGACACTTGGAGGGTCAGGGAATATTTGCCTGTTCATTGGCCCAGGGGCTGCCCAGAGGCTGATAGCAGATGGGGCACAACTAGATGCTACCTCTCTCCCCCCGACCTGGCCACAGTGATCCACGCGACGGTCACCTCCAGACTAGATTATTGTAACTCGCTCTACGCGGGGCTGCCCTTGAAGCTGATCCAGAAACTCCAGCGGGTGCAGAATGCCGCGGCGAGGCTCCTTACGGGGGCCTTGCCGCGAGATCACATTCATCCAGTGCTTTATCAGCTGCACTGGCTCCCGGTGGAGTACAGGATCAGGTTTAAGGTGCTGGTCTTAACCTTTAAAGCCCTACGCGGCCTAGGGCCCTCGTACTTAAGGGACCGTCTCTCCTGGTATGCCCCGGGTAGGACCTTGAGGTCATCAAATAATAACTTTCTGGAGATCCCAGGTCATAAGGAGGTCAGGTTGGCAGCCACCAGGGCCAGGGCTTTTTCGGTTCTGTCCCCGATATGGTGGAATGATCTGCCACAAGAAACGAGGGCCCTGCAAGAGTTGGCACCCTTCCGCAGGGCTTGTAAAACGGAGCTGTTCCGTCTGGCTTTTGGGTTAACTTGAGTGCAACTTTTAAAATTCTAAATTTTTAAGTTTTAAAGTGTATTTTATACTTGTATTTTTAACTGTCTGCTCAATGGTTATGTGGTTTGATGATTGGTAGCCGCCCTGAGCCTGGTTTTGGCTGGGAAGGGCGGGATATAAATAAAAGTTTATTATTATTATTATTATTATTATTATTATTATTATTATTATGCTGTGAGCCCCGTATTGGGGAAGGCTGCCTTGAAAGCTTTATTGGGCTCATCTACCAATTCAGTATACCTGAAGGAGCGTCTCCACCCCCATCATTCTGCCCAGACACTGAGGTCCAGCGCCAAGGGCCTTCTGGCAGTTCCCTCACTGCGAGAAGCCAAGTTACAGGGAACCAGGCAGAGGGCCTTCTCGGTGGTGGCACCCGCCCTGTGGAACACCCTCCTGCCAGATGTCAAAGAAATAAACAACTATCGGACTTTTAGAAGACATCTGAAGGCAGCCCTGTATCGGGAAGCTTTTAATGTTTAATAGACTATTGTATTTTAATATTCTGTTGGGAGCCGCCCAAAGTGGCTGGGGAAACCCAGCCAGATGGGCAGGGTAAAAATAATAAATTATTATTATTAATTATTATTATTATTACTATACTGAGCCAAGCTTGCTGTGCTGATTATACGCTTTGCTTTTGGTCTCTTTTCGCCAGCAACCTTTCGTCCATCGCAGTTAGATGAACCGATGGGAGCGACGGCCAAGTTCACCTGTCGCTTGTCGGAGACCATTCAACATTATTCCCTTAACTGGTACAAACTGGGTGATGACAAGCAGCCGAAATTACTGGACCTTGGAAAAAGGAAGTATAACACCACCAGCCTGAACGCGACGACCTTTGAAATTAAAATCTCGGATTTAGAGATGAACGATAGCGGGACCTACTTCTGTGGCCTCATATTGTCCTCGATGATGTTGACAGAAAGCAACAGGGCCAACCTCACAGTAACAGGTTTGATACCAGTCGCTTTGGTGCTTTATGGGTGCGAATGGGCGGGAAAGTGGCAAATGCGATTCATCGTGAGCAGGAGCAGAACTGATGCATGCTGGGGAAATCTACAACATTTATTTATTTTCCAAGCAAAACTCATACACCGCTTCATTGTAAGAAGCTAAAACCTCAAAGCGGTTTACAGGGAAAAACGATGAAACAATAAAATCATCGGTAAGAAAAATTAGCAACAATAATCTGAGAGTTGAAAGAACTACAGATTAAACCTCAAAGCAACTTTTTAAACCGCTGGGTAGGCTTACCTAAACAAAAATGTTTTTCCCGAAAATTGTACAATGAAGGTGCCTGTCTGATATCAATAGTCAGGGATTTCGAAAAGGATAGGTGCTGCCACACTAAAAGATTGAGTCATCCTACTTCCCCATGGGGGTCTGAACTGACAGTGTCTGATCAGGAATGAGACCTTGGGGTCATTGTGGATAGCTCAGTGAAGATGTACCTGCAGATTCTTGCTAGCTTCCAAGTAGATTGATTAACTGGCTCAGTTTACAGTGGAACCCCGGGTTACGCACGCGATCCGTTCCCGGGGTCGTGCTGCGTAACCCAGGTGTGCGTAACATGAACGCACGAGAAAACGAAAAACCAGGAAGTTCGCGTTTTTTTTGTGCTTCTGTGCGGTTTTTTGCGCCAGTGTGGTGTAGTGGTTAAGAGCGGTAGTCTCGTAATCTGGGGAACCGGGTTCACGTCTCCGCTCCTCCACATGCAGTTGCTGGGTGACCTTGGGCTAGTCACACTTCTTTGAAATCTCTCAGCCCCACTCACCTCACAGAGGGTTTGTTGTGGGGGAGGAAGGGAAAGGAGAATGGAAGCCGCTTTGAGACTCCGCCGGGTAGTGATAAAGCGGGATATCAAATCCAAACTCTTCTTCTTCTTCTTCTTCTTCTTCTTCTGCGCATGCGTGAACTGCGCAGAACGCTTCTGCGCCCCGCTCGCACCTGTGTGTCGCGCGCGCTCCGCGGAGGACTTCCGGGTCGCCTCCATTCTTATCTCGAGCGTATGCAACACGGAGCGTACGCAACACGAAGTATGACTGTATAGGCTCATCCTATATAATACAAATACAGTCATACCTCATGTTGTGAATGCTGTGGGTTATGTTTTTTCGGGTTGCGCACACGCCGAACCCGGAAGTACCGGAACAGGTTACTTCTGGGTTTCGGCGCTCGCGCATGTGCAGAAACGCTAAATCATGCTTCGTGCTTGCGCAGGAGCGGCGAATCACGACCTGCGCGTGCGCAGGAGCGGCGCTGCAGGTTGCGAACACTGCGGGTTGTGAATGTGCCTCCTGCACGGATCACGTTCGTAACCTAAGCGTCCACTGTATAGGACATGAAAAGTTGGACCATCAACGCGTCAACAAAATATATGACGGGCAACCTTGGTGATCTTAAAGCATGGACAGGTTGATGACAAACTGGAGCAATTATTTTAGTGGCCTTGACCTCATGCCTGATCGCCAGACACATAGACTCAGAAGTAAATCATATTAACATTATTCGAACCAAGGCTGATCCCTGACTGTCCCCGTTTTGTGGGTGAGAGTTAGCCCAAACTCTTGGAAAAGTGCTAAGCATGATTATCTCCTGCTGGGTTAGCCTTGGGATGGACCCAAAATTTTGGAGCCAGCCAGTGACTTTGCTTTTCTGCTTCAAACCCTCAGAGAAACAACTTGAGCCTGGACTACCATCGGAGGAGACGGAGATTGGACTACCGCCGGAGGAGAGGAAGGATCATGGGGAGATCCTCCTTTCTGTCGTCGGAGGAGTTGGGCTATTTCTGGTTCTCCCATTCTTGTGTTACTACCTCTTTAACCTCATCCAGAGAAGGCAAGGTGGGCATCTCAGCTGCTTGGCCCCCTTTCCTCTCTCCCGGGTATCTCATAAAATAATAATAATAATAATAATAATAATAATAATAATAATAATATACCCCGCCCATCTAGCTGGGTTTCCCCAGCCACTCTGGGCAACTCCCAACGGAATACATATTAAAAACACAATAAAACATCAAGCATTAAAAACTTCCCTAAAAAGGGCTGCCTTCAGAAAGTTCTAAAAGTCAGATTGTTTATCTCCTTGACATCTGATAGGAGAGTTGTTTATTTCCTTGGCATCTGATGGGAGGGCGTTCCACAGGGCGGGTGCCACCACCGAGAAGGCCCTCTGCCTGGTTCCCTGCAACCTCACATATCTCAGTGAGGGAACTGCCAGAAGGCCCTCGGAGCTGGACCTCAGTGTCCAGGCTGAACGGTGGGGGTGGAGACGCTCCTTCAGGTATACTCGGCTGAGGCCGTTTAGGGCTTTAAAGGTCAGCACCAACACTTTGAATTGTGCTTGGAAACGTACTGGGAGCCAATGTAGTTCTCTCAGGACCGGTGTTATGTGGTCCCAGCGGCCACTCCCAGTCATCAGTCTGGCAGCCATATTCTGGATGAGTTGTGGTTTCTGAGTCACCTTCAAAGGTAGCGCCATGTTCAATGCATGAATTCTAACTGCTTGTATCCTTTTGCAGGGGAAGGAAAACTGCAGGATGAAAATGCTCCCTTGGTAAGTTCCCTTTTGCTCAGAGAGCTTCGCTTGCTGTCGGCCCCTTTCTGACTCCGGCACTTGGCTGATGCAATTCACACCACATCCTGTTTGGCCCCCAATGCTCTTTCGTACACATACTGGCCCAACCAGGCAGCTGTTCTGTTGCGCGGGTACAGAGGCATAGGAAGGTCAGGTGGTATCCAGTGTGGAAAATTTCTTGTCACCCCCCCCCCACATTGATTTTTTTTTTTTGCTTGCAAAAATGGTTTTGCGTTATTTCATATTTTCTTACAAAGGAATAATAATAAGTAAAAAAACCCTTTTATTTATATCCCGCCCTCCCAGGCCAAAGTCAGGCTCAGGGCGGCTAACATCAGATACATAACAATGATATAAAATCAAACAATAATTAAATTACCTCCTAAAAACATGTCAAAATCAAATTAAAGTCTAATTAGATGGCTTTCTGCAGGGTTAGGGTTGGGAACAGTAAGTGCTCCATTGAATTGAAATTTCAGCCTTCACGACATAGGAAAACAGCCAAGTAAACAGCTATTTTCGTGGAGGAGGGTCAAGATATTAACTGATATGCATGAAATTTCATAAATAGCTACACAATCCCTAGTGTAGTAAGATAAGACCTTTGGAGCAGGTATTTTCAAAAAAGAAAAAGTTTTTTATGAACCACCCTAGTAGGGCAGTAATTGTTCCTTGATAATTTGTCGCCCCCTCCACGATGGAACCTGGGGCGGAACGCCCCCCGCCCCCCTTCCTACGCCCCTGCGTGGGTATTCTGCAACATGTTTTATCTGGACACAGACATTTAAAGCACTATGATACCAAAAGCACCCTGGGAAATGCAGTTTTCTAAGTGTGCTGAGAGTTGCTGGGAGATCCCTATTCCCCTCCCAGAGCGACGATTCCCAGAGCTCCCTGGGATGTGGGATTAATTGTTAAGCCCCTCTGGGAGTTGTAGCTCCATCAGAGGCGAATTTGGGGGAGCGGTGCACTGGGCGCACTGGCGGAGGAATGAGGGGGAGCGCACCGCCCCCGGCACCATCAGGGAGGGGGCTACCAACGTGGCCACCCTGACACGTGTCGCACCCCCCCCCACTGTGCCGGGTGCCACGCCCCCAGGACACATGCCACGCCCCCGTGGGTGGCATGCTACGCCCGCGCCTGCTCTCCGCCCCCTGTGCTGGAGCATGCAGCTTCGCCACTGACTGGGCGTCACGCTTAGGGGGCTCCGCAACTATGATGTAGTGCAGGGGTGGCCAACTTCCAAAAGACTGCGATCTACTCACAGAGTTATAAACTGGCAGTGATCTACCCCCTTTTGGGGGGTTCAGGTCAAAGTTGTTGAGCTAGGAAGGAAAGCCCTGTTTTTTTGGGTTCACGTAAAAGTTGTTGAGCTTCTTTAGGAAGGAGGAAAGTGACATTGAGCTTTTTTTTTAAGGAAGGAAAGCCCTGTTTTGGGTGGTTCAGGTCATTTTAGGGGTGCAGGGCAAAGGTGTTGAGTTTTTTTTTTAGGGGAGCCAAAGTTTTTTAGCTTCTTTGGGGGGGAGCCACTGATCTACCGGTGATCTACCACAGACGTCCAGTGATCTACCGGTAGATCATGATCTACCTAGTGAATTGAGCAGAACAGAAAGTGAGAGGGGGGGGGCGCACTGAATTTTGGCCACGCACAGGGCCCCGCTGAAATTTGAAAGGCCAAATTCTGCCTCTGGTTCTGTATGATGTAGAACTGACCATGATGCATTAGTACTGGATTTTTTCTGTTCTGTGATGCTTTCCCAATGCTTCCATATTGGCTGCCTTCACAAAGCAGGAGGTGTTTTTTTTTTGGGGGGGGGATCAAAGTTGTTGAGCATTTTTGGGGAATATCTTCCCCCCCATTTTTTTTTTTGACTTTTCAAAGTCTTTGTTTTAATCACCCTACTTGCCATACGTCCGGGTTTTCCTGGACATTTTGCCGATTCAGTGTAAATCTGACCCGGCACCATTTTCAAGTCTAATTCCCCCCGGACGTATGGCAGCCCTAAGTTTATTCCATTTTCCTGGTGCTTCCCTAACTGGTAATTTCCACATCATATTTTTTTGAGCTGTCATATGACACAGAAGCCAGTTATGGAAACAGAGCAGAATATAGCGCAATTTCCCCTGTTATCTGCTTCCGGAAATAAATGTGTTTGCAGATAACACAGGAATGAGTACAAAAATTATAGAAGTGGATTTTACATTGTGCTGCATCTCAGATATACGGACCCGTTGTTGCTTTGCAGAGGCGCTGTAGCTAGCAAAAGAGGAGCAAGAAATAAACCTAAACATTGATTGTTTAAAAAGCAGGAAGTTTCAGGATATGCACGGATTGGAAATGAAAGTCTGACTGCCCTGAAAGCGCGATTGTGTGGCCCCACTGATAGCCTCCTGAGCACAAATCATCATGACTGTGCAATAAAAAGGATGTCCTTACATTTACCTGCATGTAGAAAACCAGCATGTCTGGAAAAAGAGCCCTGAGATGCTCATTTTTTCTGCGCCCAGAGGATCTCTTTTTGAAGGTGGTTTTAGCCACACAACTGAAAGATAAAACACAGCTAAAACTGGCAAACAAATCCACATAGATTCATCGTCGTTGAAACACAGATAAAACCAATCCCCCCCTAATATAAGCAATTAAATTGTGTGCCTGGGTTGTCTTGCCAAAAGAAAAATGTTTTCAGCAGACATCTGAAGCAGTATAGGAAGGGCGGCTGCCTAAGGGGACCCCTAGATGACATCCAGACTGACCCTCGAATCCTATAACAATATTTTTGGGGGACTAGCGCAGAGGGTGGGTAGGAATTTCAACCAAGCATTTCATCAGGCCCCCTCCATGCCTGATCACCCAAGTCCAACTCATTTCTAATACTGAGGTCTGCCTAGGCGTGATAGAACACCCCAGAACCAGTGGCAGGCGAGAATGGTATGACCCTCCTTAGTATAGCAATGTCTCTGGACTGTACCACTTCAGACTGCGCACAGGGGAGGCTTTATCTCTCTGAATGCTTCTGCACATAAAAAGCTCTTTCCAGCTATAGTAAACTTTCACATCGGGGAGAACGAGAATTTTTCCTCCCTGATATGCTAATTTTCTGCCTGCGGGGTTTTTCCTCTTTATAAGGGGAAGTACCTGCAGACGCAGCTGGGGCAATTTGTGAGCTCTGCCTATCACTCTTCCACGTGCTTTTGGCCTGGTTTCCACATGCTGCGGAACCAGGTGGCAAGAATCCTGAGGTGGCAAAATGGGCAGCCCTGCTTCAAACCTTAGGAGGGGAATGTGTTCTTTTGTCTACTCACCAACTGGCATTTTAAAACTCCACACAAGTAGACAACTAGCGCATCAGGGAGAAACATTCCAGCATGCTTCTTGCGGTGCTGGTTTTCTACATGCGGGGAGCTTTTTAAATGCAAGTTGCCCATCTGCCTAGCATCCTGTTTCTGGCAGCACACAGCCAGAGGCCCCCGAGAGCTGACAAGCAGTGCATGGAAGGACTGTTATTCAGAAATACATGGCCTTTGAACGTGGCGAGTCCATTGAACGACCCATGCATTTGTCATATTAAGATCACAGGAATGGGCTGCTGGATCAGGCCAAAGGCCGGTCTTGTCCAGCGTCCTGTTCTCACAGTGGCTGAGCAATTGCCCGTAGGAAACTCACAAGCAGGATTCGAACACAAAAGCAACTCTCCCCTCTTGCGGCCTCAACCAACTGGTATTCAGAAACATCCCTGCCTCCAACTATGGAGGCAGAGAACAGCCATCCTGGCTTGTCGCCATCGATCACCCTCTCCTCTGCGAATTTGTCCCATCCTCTTTTAAAGCCGTCTTAAAGCTAGGGGTCAAAGTAAGAAAGACAAATTATCTTTAGTTTGGTGTGACTTCATTGGTTTTGAAAAAATACATGAACAGGCCTCCTTAGGTGTCTATAAATGGACACGGTTAGTCCTTTGAGGCCACTCAAGTTGGTGGCTGTCACTGCAGAAGTGAGTTCCATAGTTTCACTATGTACTGAATAGCTTCTTAAAAAAAAAAAACCTGGCATTTTTTGGTAAAATATTTTTATTATTAAGTTTTACGTAACAAATTTAAATTCAAACATTAAGCCTCAACATTTAGGATTCCCTGAACGCTTTGACTCCCGTCTGCCCTTCCATGGTTACCATTTTCCATCTTTTCCCAACTGCTACATTTGTTTTCTCTATTTTTCTTAAATAGTCCATTTTTACCCTAATTTCTAATACACTGCAAGCGTTATTCAAACCCTGCCAAAGCTTTTAGTTGTTTACAGTGTTCTCTAAGATACATTGTAAAAAAAATTTCCCATTCCTTCTTCAAGTTCTGATTTTCCCAGTCCATATCTCCATTGTGGCGTAGTCCATCTTCTTCATCAGCTATCCGTCTCTGGTCGGGACTTTATCTTCTTCCCATTATTGTATTTTAATGTTCTTTTGGAAGCCGCCCAGAGTGGCTGGGGAGACCCAGCCAGATGGGCGGGGTATAAATAATAAATTATTATTATTATTATTATTATTATTATTATTATTATTATCATCATCATCTCAAAACTGGCCTGTTTTTTAACCCTCCCTCTCTTGGTGTCCCTGAAGGAAGAAGGGCCTCCCGCCGTGAGCGTTTTCACTGTGGATTATGGGGTGCTGGAATTCCGGGGAGCAGACAACACACAGAGAGCCCCCCCCAAGCGCTTCGCTTCCGACCAGACCGAATACGCCACCATCATCTTCCCCCCGGAAAAGCCGCTCGCTGCCAAAGTAGGCAAAAAGACTAAGAAACCGAAGAGCTGTCCCAGTGGAGCGGAGCCACACTGAAGGGGCGGAAGCGAAACCTCCCCCCCTTTTAAACTTTGCATTCCCCCTGATTCCTCAAAGGTCCCAGGAGCACATTTCAAGCACTGGGGATTCATTTGCAAAGTCAGAGCATGGAAGTTGCATCTTCTGCCCGGCAACCCTTGCCGCTGCATTGCAGAAGCACACACCGCACATGCTCAGATGCACTGTTGTCATAGGACCGAACCCAGGCTCCTGGGGGTGAGCGATGCAGATGATGATGAAGAAGAGTTTGGGTTTGATATCCCGCTTTATCACTACCCGAAGGAGTCTCAAAGCGGCTCACATTCTCCTTTCCCTTCCTCCCCCACAACAAACACTCTGTGAGGTGAGTGGGGCTGAGAGACTTCAGAGAAGTGTGACTAGCCCAAGGTCACCCAGCAGCTGCATGCGGAGGAGTGGGGAAGCGAACCCAGTTCACCAAATTACAAGCTCTTACACCAAATTACCGCTCTTAACCACTACACCACACTGGCTCAGTTGAAGCTGGCCTATACCCTCAGGTGCCAGTCTCGCCTCTGACTCGTAGCGGCTTGCCAGAGCCTCACGCCGAGAAGTGGGCGCTCTGCTGACTCGATCTTACTCAGCCATCCACTTCCTGGGGAAATGTGTGTGTCTCTTTCGATGACACGGAGGTTTCCAAAGACTGCAGCTAACCCATTTCTGGTCTGTCGCTGATTCGTTTCGGAAGTCTGCCCTCAGAGTCCGCCAGGTGGAAAAAGCGACGGGCAACTTTCCGACAGAGCTGGGACTCGTGTGTGTAGAATCAGATAACTGCAGAGCTGGGAGGGACCCGAGGGTCATCTAGTCCAACCCCCTGCAATGCAGGAATCGCTGCTAAATCTGGTGCTACTTCCTAAGCATGGCCTTTGGGCGCGCAATTCCTGGCGCTGTCATTTACCTGGGGGTCCTGGGAAGACCCCCGTCCCTCTGCCCCAATGCACGGCTTGGAGCAGGGTGGAGAGGAGGTTAAATGAAAGACGTAAGGGGATGGGGGGGGGGAAGAGGCTGGAGCGTAGAGGAGAAAGCAAGAGGGAGGCAGCCACTAGACTAGGACATGGGAGAGACCAGGGTTCGAATCCTCCACTTGGCCATGAAGCTCGTTGGGTGACCTTGGGACAGTCACTGCCTCTTGGCCTTAACCTACCTCACAGGGTTGTTGTGGCGATTAAATTAGGAGCGGGGGAACCATGTATGCCACTTTGAGCTCCTTGGAGGGCGGTGGGAAGGTTATAAATGCGACCAGTCAATCAATCATTCTCCGGCTGTGACACTTGGTTTGAGACAAACTTGACATGACCACAAACTTGACATGAGTCAACAGTGTGATGCAGCAGCTCAAAAAGCCAATACAATTCTGGGCTGCATCCATAGGAGTATAGCATCTAGATCAAGGGAAGTAATAGTACCACTGTATTCCGCTCTGGTCAGACCTCACCTGGAATACTGTGTCCAGTTCTGGGCACCACAGTTCAAGAAGGATACTGACAAGCTGGAACGTGTCCAGAGGAGGGCAACCAAAATGGTCAAAGGCCTGGAAACGATGCCTTATGAGGAACGGCTTAGGGAGCTGGGTATGTTTAGCCTGGAGAAGAGAAGGTTAAGGGGTGATATGATAGCCATGTTCAAATATATAAAAGGATGTCATATAGAGGAGGGAGAAAGGTTGTTTTCTGCTGCTCCAGAGAAGCGGACACGGAGCAATGGATTCAAACTACAAGAAAGAAGATTCCACCTAAACATTAGAAAGAACTTCCTGACAGTAAGAGCTGTTTGACAGTGGAATTTGCTGCCAAGGAGTGTGGTGGAGTCTCCTTCTTTGGAGGTCTTTAAGCAGAGGCTTGACAGCCACCTGTCAGGAATGCTTTGATGGTGTTTCCTGCTTGGCAGGGGGTTGGACTGGATGGCCCTTGGGGTCTCTTCCAACTCTAGGATTCTATGATTCTATGAGACTGGGAACCTCTCCCCCTCCTGAAAGAGCCCAACCATTATTTCTAAAAGTGTAGAAAACCATTTTGTCAATACAAGGGTTGGGTTTTTAGTGTGGTGGTGGGGTATTCTGATTGCTGTTGAATACTGCATCATGGGATATTTTCATGGCCTTAGGTGTTCATTTTGTACTGTTTTCAAACCTCCTCCTCCTCCTCCACCTCCTCCTCCTCCTCCCCTTTTAATGCTATTTTCAGCTGTTTTTAATTCTATGCTTGTAAATCCCCTTGATTCACATGCAAATGGTGATTCTTGAATCATCATCATCACCTATAGCAGGGGTAGGCAACCTAAGGCCAGTGGGCCGGATGCGGCCCAATTGCTTTCTCAATCCGGCCCATGGATGGTCCGGGAATCAGCGTGTTTTTACATGAGTAGAATGTGTCCTTTTATTTAAAATGCATCTCTGGGTTATTTATGGGGCACAGGAATTTGTTCATTTTTTTTTTCAAAATATAGTCTGCCCCACCACATGGTCTGAGGGACGGTGGACCGGCCCACGGCTGAAAAAGGTTGCTGTCCCCTGATCTATAGGCCTTTTAAATGGAATTGTTATAGGAATCTCTCTGCACATATATAAAATATATGCACATATATAAAATATATGTATATATTTAATCAGCTGCTTTGGAGGCAGGATGTAAATTTCTATCAATAAATCGGTCAGATCCCTATAGCTGTTTCAGCGCCTGATAACTTGCCAAAGTGCTTCTCACCTTGCATTTTCCAGGTTTTGCATGTGGGGAATTTATATTTATTTTTGGTAATTTCTCACTGGGTTCGTTGAGCGAGAAGTACTTGTGAGATTGCTCTTGCAACAGCTGGGCGTGCTCAGGGCGAGGTTGTATCACACTGCGCCCCGCAGGGTGTTGCGATGCTATTCACACTTACGCAGAAAGTGTGCTGTTCAGATTTCCCACACTGCAGCCATTGCAAGCTCTGAGAACCAAAGAGCTGCTGCTTGTGCGGTCTGCGGTCCGCGCTGCGCCCCCAAGCGCAAGGCGAACTCTGTACGTGGCAATGCCGACCTGTTAAAATACAGAGTGTGCATACAAATGTCAGGCCAACAGCAAGTGGGGAAGAGCATGAAAAGTTTCCGGGCTAGGAAACTATGCTGTTATAATAAATGTATTCAGAGCAGGAAGGTGGTAGAATCACTGGGGTTTTTAAAGCAGAGGTTGGATGGCCATTTGTCATGGATGCTTTAGCTGAGATTCCTGCATTGCAGGTGTCACACGTTGTGGGGACCTTCCCCCGGCTAGACGTTCCAAGAAAGACGAAAAGCCATTAAGCTAATAAGCTTTTATCTAAGGTATTTACATTACGGTACAGAGTACATAAATCATGTCTGCTCAGTCCGAGTCAGAACCTCCAAGTGACCTGCGATTTTGACGCCAGGAACAACATCTCGGGAACCGGAACTGCCTGGTCCTTCTTCTCCTAGCTTCCCCAGACACGGAGCTGGGGCTCTGCATGGCTGGCTGAAGCCTTAGCACTGCCCCCTCTTCTCCAGAGCTCCCTCCCGACAAGGAGGGGGAGGAGGGAGAGGAATCTGTCTCCAAGAGCTCCAGCTGTTGCCTATACTCACTTAAAGCCAGACTGGCAGGGGGGTACTGCAGCCCCCTGACAGCAGGGGGTTGGACTAGATGACTTTCATGGTCTCTTCCAACTCTACAATTCTATGATACTGTGAAATATCTTGAGGGCCATCACATGGAATAATAATAATAATAAATTATAGCCGAGACCATATAACACCAGTCCTGAAAGACCTACATTGGCTCCCAGTACGTTTCTGAGCACAATTCAAAGTGTTGGTGCTGACCTTGAAAGCCCTAAACGGCCTTAAAGGCCCAGTATACCTGAAGGAGCATCTCCACCCCCACCGTTCAGCCCAGACACTGAGGTCCAGCTCCGAGGGCCTTCTGGTGGTTCCCTCCCTGCGAGAAGTGAGGTTACAGGGAACCAGGCAGAGGGCCTTCTCGGTAGTGGCACCCACCCTGTGGAACGCCCTCCCATCAGATGTCAAGGAAAGAAACAACTATCTGACTTTTAGAAGGCATCTGAAGGCAGCCTTGTTTAGGGTAGTTTTTAATGTTTGATGTTTTATCATGTTTTTAATAGTCTGTTGGGAGCTGCCCAGAGTGGCTGGGGAAACCCAGCCAGAGGGGCAGGGTATAAATAGAAGAAGAAGAAGAAGAAGAAGAAGAAGAAGAAGAAGAAGAGGAGGAGTTTGGATTTGATATCCCGCTTTATGACTACCCGAAGGAGTCTCAAAGCGGCTCACATTCTCCTTTCCCTTCCTCCCCCTCAACAAACCCTCTGTGAGGTGAGTGGGGCTGAGAGACTTCAGAGAAGTGTGACTAGCCCAAGGTCACCCAGCAGCTGCATGTGGAGGAGCGGGGAAGCGAACCCGGTTCACCAGATTACGAGTCTACCGCTCTTGACCACTACACCACACTGTGTAATATATTATTATTTATTATTACTCTGCCCACCTGGCTGGGTTTCCAGAGCAAACTTGTTTTCCGATGCTCCAGAGGGCAGAACCCAATCCGGTGGATCTAAATGACAAGAAAGGAGAATTTGACTAGCATTAAGAAGAACGTTATGAGGTTAAGAGCTGTAAAGTCTTCCTCAGAAAGTGGTGGCCTCTCATTTGATGTCTTTAAACAGACGTCGGGTGGCCAACTCTCAGGGATTCTTTCGCTTTGATGCCTGCCCTGCAGGGGGTTGGACTAGAGGACCTTTGGGAATCCCTTCCAATGCTACAATTCTATGTATGACACCTGCTTCCCAACAGCCTCTCTCCCTGTGTCTGCATGCACACGATCCGTTTAAAGCACGCAACGTCCCTCAAAGGATCCTGTAGTCTTCTTAATCATGGAGGGCAGAGACCTTTTCATCCAGCTGGGGCTGGTAGGGCGGAAGGCAAGGAGTCCAACAGGAGGGGGCGCCACCAGTGCCCATCGCAGGTGGAGCCAGGTAATTCTTGACTTGTTTCCATCTTCCTCCTCCTCTTGAGCTCTGCAGGGGACCAACTGAGAGAAAGGAGGAGGAAGCTGGCAGCAGACTAAGGCTGGTAAGACAGTGTCTTGTTCACCCTAATGAGCAGCAGCTACGTAAGAAGAGACTGGCTGCTGGATCAGGCCAGTGGCCCATCTAGTCCAGCATCCTGTTCTCAGAGTAGCCAACCAAGTGCCCTTAACAAGAAGACCCCGAGCAGGACCTGACCACAACAGCCCTTTCCCCTCCTGTGGTTTCTAGCAACTAGTCTTCAGACAAACTCCTTCCTCCAACTGTGGAGGCAGAACAGAGCCATCGTGGCCAGTAACTGAGCTTTCCTTTGCAGAGGGACGCGGGTGGCGCTGTGGTCTAAACCACTGAGCCTAGGGCTTGCCGATCAGAAGGTTGGCAGTTCGAATCCCCACGACGGGGTGAGCTCCCGTTGCTCGGTCCTTGCTCCTGCCAACCTAGCAGTTCAAAAGCATGTCAAAAGTGCAAGTAGATAAATAGGTACCGCTCCGGTGGGAAGGTAAACGGCGTTTCCGTGCACTGTTCTGGTTCACCAGAAGTGGCTTAGGCATGCTGGCCACATGACCTGGAAGCTGTACGCCGGCTCCCTCGGCCAATAGAGCGAGATGAGTGCCGCAACCCCAGAGTCGTCCGCGACTGAACCTAATGGTCAGGGGTCCCTTTACCTTTAAGTTGTTTGCAAAATGCATGGAATAGGCACATCCTCCCTGCGGAGCAAACTGGCTTTACGCAGGGGCGTAGCTAGCTGCTCCAGCACCCGGAGCGGCAGGGGCAGGGTGATCTACCCACGGGGATGGCATGACAATCTGCACATGGGAGCGGGATGGTGATCCGCCCAGGGGGGCGGCGTGGTGAGCTGCCCACAGAGTCCGCCTGGCGGACGCAAGCCCCACGCTGCCATTTCCAGCAGCACGGGTCCCCGAGTCACTGCGTCACTCCCAGGAAAGACGCGTGGCTCAGGCGCACTGCAGGCCAGCCCCCACGGTAAGTGCTGCCTCCTGCGGTGTACCATTTTGTCACCCCCTCAGGGGTGACACCCGGGGTGGACCGCACCACCCGCACCCTCCTTCCTACGCCCCTGGCTTTACGTGTTGCCAGATTCAGGTCATGTACTTGCGTACTTCCCTACCCACCTGTCCTGCAGCCTTTCAATCTTTCCCACCCCCTGAAAGGTCTCCTTTCGCAGCCCCCTGAGTCATAGCTGTCAACCCTCCCTTTTTTTGGTGGGAAACTCCCTTATTCCAATGCCGTTTCCCGCTGCTATCCCGGATTGTTGATATCCCTTAAATTTCCTGGATTTCAAAGGAAGCAGCTCCTCTCCCTCCCTGCCGGCCAGGGAGGCTCCTCAGCTGCCAATAAGGAGTCTGAGACCGACTGGGGGCGGAGCTTGCATGCCTTGTGCAGCCAGACCCTCACGCCCAACCAGACAGACAGCCTGCCTGCCGTCTATGCGCTCGCTCTTTCGCTCACCCGTTCGTGCGCAGCCTCTGGAGCGCAGGGTGGCGAGGCTACTTTGTGCCATTGCACCTCCCTCGTGGCATCCCTTATTTTCAAATCCGAAAGTTGACAGCTATGCCCTGAGTCTGTGCAGCCGAATGATTCTGGAGGCAGGCGCCGCAGAGACAGCAAAAAAATGCTGACTTGAAAAAAGGCCACCGGCTGCTTCTCAGAACTGTGAACCACCTCATGCGGGCAAACCTCAGTCGCCGAGAGCTGCAAGAGCAGACACACCACCTGGGCTCTGGCTAGGTGCCGCTGTGACAAGCCAATAAGCATCCGAGGTATTGGTGGTCGGAAGTGGGGTTGTTCTGTTACACCACAGGAAACTGGCTGCATTTCCTGCGAAGGGGTGAAGTGTGGCTGCTGGCGTGTCATTGAGCAAGGAGAGCCTGACCATGCAAATGTGGCAAGTGTGGGTGTGTTTTGAGTGGGTGTGGAAATTAGACTCCTTGTGGGTCAGACGGCGTGTCTTGCTTTTTAGCAAGCCCAGATGGTACCCAGTGCGGATTTTTTTTTGCCACCCTGTACGGACTGCGCATGTGCGGCTTTCGTGCATGTGCATTCCGTACAGAATGCTGTGGGAGATGAGTAGGAATGTGGATGAGGGAATATTGATTAATATTTCCTATCCCAGCTTGTGCTAACAAGCTCCAAACTAGCAGAGTTTCTCATCCCCAATAAAGCGCAGTGAAACATGGCGTTTAAGTTCCTATGAACTTCTAAAACAAGGCAGATTCCTGGCATATACCCCCTGGTTCCCTCTTAACAGAAAATACACGACACATAAGCTTATAAAAGTATAAAGGTTTTACTCACAGACATCCAAGAATATACAAATCTCAGAAGGCAGGCTAGCTTAGATTAAATGTATGTACATGTGGAGTCTCTCCATATGGGAGGAGACTCCATGTGGCCTCTCTTGGCTGGAAGCCAAGAGAGCATCTTCTCTTGAGATGTTGCTTCTTCGAAGTCCTGGTGGGAAGAGAGAGAGTGTAGCAGCTCACCTGTATCTTTGAATAGCTACAGGTAAGGCCACTCCCACTTCTGGTCACACAAAGGAAATGATTTCAGTCTTGGCACAGGAAACTCTCCCTGGAGGACCAAGACCCCTTGTGTACACTCTAGGAATGTTGTGATTGACTGCACCAGTGTTATACATCCCACAAATGCCGCACATGCACAGTCCGTACGGGGTGCCCCTTGCGAGCGACAGCCCATAAGGAGCTGTATACCTGGGGGGAGGAAGGGCCATCTTGTCACCCCTCCCAGAGTGGCACCCAGGGTGGCCCGCCCCCAACGCATCCCCTTCCTACGCCACTGCGGAAGGTGAATCGTACTTCATTTCTGGCTCCGATTCAAGGGGAATAATAGAATCGTAGCGATGGAAGGGGCCACGAGAGTCATCTAGTCCAGCCCGCTGCAATGCAGGAATCTCAATTTAAGCAACCAGGACAGATGGCCATCCAACCTCTGCTTAAAAAGCTCCAAGGAAGGAGAGTCCACTCCCTGAATATAATTCTCTGGACACATTCTCCAGACTCGTAAGGGTTTGGGGAGCAGGGATTCAAGCACATAACCAGGATATTTGGCATTTCCCCACCCCATGTAACATTTTTATAAATCAGTTTCATTTGTTGAGACATTAGGAAGAAAGGGGTATGAGAGAGAGACATTGCACATACGTTTGTAAATCAAGAAAATCTTTAATAAAAATACATTTTAAAAAATGCAAAAAAAAAAACCAAAAAAAAAAAAACCAGGACATGTGGTTTTGCACAATTAAAGTGGAGTAAAGTTCTCTGTCTCCCTAGTGCAACAAAAGCACTTTTTAAAAGAAAGGAGTGTAAAAAAGAGCCTGCTGGATCGGGAAAATGGGTGCCCCTCTAGTCCAGCATCCTGTTCTCACAGTGGTCAACCAAATGCCCCAATGGGAAACCAGGAAGCAGGACCTGAGCTTCCCAGGGGACTCTCCTCTCCTGCAGTTTCCAGGTACTGGTATCCCAATGCATTACTTTCTTCAGCCGTTTTAAAACACATTAACAAGAAAGAATTGAAACCACCAGTGACATACTGCTTGATAATTTATGGAGGAAGGATCAAGGCAGTTAACAAACAGTAAGTGTAATGTTACAGGTAGGTAGCCGTGTTGGGTCTGCCATAGTCAAAACACAACAAAAAATAAAAGAATTCCTTCCAGTAGCACCAGTGTATCTGAAGAAGTGTGCATGCACACGAAAGCTCATACCAAGAACAAACTTAGTTGGTCTCTAAGGTGCTACTGGAAGGAATTCTTTTATTTTTTATTTTGTTTTGAGTAAGTGTAATGTTCATTGGAGTTACCGGCATTAGCTAAAACACAAAATAGTATACAGTGGTACCTCGGGTTAAGTACTTAATTCGTTCCGGAGGTCCGTTCTTAACCTGAAGCGTACTTAACCTGAAGCACCACTTTAGCTAATGGGACCTCCTGCTGCCGCTGCGCCGCCAGAGCACGAATTCTGTTCTTAGCAGAGTTCTTAACCTGAAGTGTACTTAACCTAAAGCGTGCTTAACCAGAGGTACCACTGTACAAAGAAGCTTAGAGATGTCACCCTGGCCACCATGGAAGTACGCTATATACCGTTGTGTTGCAAGTCAACTATACAGGGAATAAAAGCTATTGTTGGCTATCCATGTCACCTGGAAACTACAGAAGATGCGTGCCAAGGCACCTGAGCCACAAGGTTCCCAGGAGAACAATAAAACACACGGACACAAAGTATTTTGGTTTATGGGTTGAAATAGGCCACAATTTTATTGGTTACAGATGTGAGTGGTTTGGCTGAGGCATTGGGGTGAAGTCAGGCTATATCTGGCCTGCCCATCTGCAGGGAGTCCACGGAAGGCTAAACCACCGATAGGGGGTGCCCTGTGACTTACATGAGATAGTAACTGCAATGCGCTCTACGTGGGGCTACCTTTGAAGGTGACCCGGAAACTGCAATTAATCCAGAATGCGGCAGCTAGACTGGTGACTGGGAGTGGCCGCCGGGACAACATAACACCGGTCCTGAAAGATCTACACTGGCTCCCAGTACATTTCCGAGCACAATTCAAAGTGTTGGTGCTGACCTTTAAAGCCTTAAATGGCCTCGGTCCTGTATACCTGAAGGAGCATCTCCCCCCCATTGTTCAGCCCGGACACTGAGATCCAGCTCTGAGGGCCTTCTGGTGGTTCCCTCATTGCGAGAAGCGAGGTTACAGGGAACCAGGCAGAGGGCCTTCTCGGTAGTGGCGCCTGCCCTGTGGAACGCCCTCCCAGCAGAGGTCAAAGAGATGAACAACTACCTGACATTTAGAAAATATCTGAAGGCAGCCCTGTTTAGTGAAGCTTTTAACCTGTGATATTTTAATGTATTTTAATATCTGTTGGTGGCTGCCCAGAGTGGCTGGGGGGACCCGGCCAGATGGTTGGGGTACAAATAATAAATTGTTATTATTATTAATTATTATTAATTATTATTAATTATTATTAATTATTATTATAGTGGCACCACCCTGAGGGGTCCTCATAGGGGCTGTGACATGGCACAGGCTTCGGACAGTATTCACCCCCCCCCGATCCCTTTAACAGGATACCCTTACTGAGGAGGGGCAGGCAAAGGCAATAACCTCCCCTCCAACCAACCAAAGGCTTACCCAATGCAATGCCGCCCACCGATAAAGAGGTGAGTGGACTTGTCCCAAAGTCCTCAGAGTTGACTTTGAACCTCTGGTGTTGTTGACTCTTGGCTGAGTTTTGTTTCTCAAACGTACGGACCGGTCAGCTTGTGAGAGTGAGGAAAGGCAGAGCAGGTAAACAGATACGGCACCCACCTTCTCACTGCATCCCATTCTGGCATCTGCAAAAAAGACCACAATCACCTTTGTCATTAAGCAACACCGATCGGAAAAGAAGCATGAAAAGGCTCACGATGGATTTTTGGAGACGGGTTTTTAAGAAGCAGATGAATGAGGTGAAGCCAAATGATATCTGGAGGCTGACAATGGATCTGAGGCTTGACTTCCACAGTGTGGAACCCGGATGGACAGAAACATTTCAGGAGCATGCTCATGGAAGGTAAAACAAAAACAAAAAAGCTTCTACCAGATAGCTAATATTTTTGTAATGCGCAGGAACATAGAGAGCTGCCTTTTCCTGAATCAGAGCATTGGTCCATCTAGCACAGTGCTGTCTCCCTTATAAGGTGCTGACCTTTAAAGCCCTAAACCTGAAGGAGCGTCTCCACCCCCATCGTTCTGCCCGGACACTGAGGTCCAGCTCCGAGGGCCTTCTGACGGTTCCCTCACTACAAGAAGCCAAGTTACAGGGAACCAGGCAGAGGGCCTTCTCGGTAGTGGCACCCGCCCTGTGGAACGCCCTCCCACCAGATGTCAAAGAGAACAACAACTACCAGACTTTTAGAAGACATCTGAAGGCAGCCCTGTTTAGGGAAGCTTTTAATGTTTAATAGACTATTGCATTTTAACATTCTGTGGGAAGCCGCTCAGAGTGGCTGGGGCAACCCAGCCAGATGGGTGGGGTATAAATAATAAATAATAAACTATTATTAATTAATTAATTAATTAATTAATTAATTATTATTATTATTATCTCCCCTAACTGGCTGTGGTTCTCCAGTCTTCCATTTAGGGTTCTCTCTTGGCCCTAAATGGAATCATGGAATCGTAGAGTTGAAAGGGACCCCAAGAGTCATCTAGTCCAACTCCCTGCAATGCCATTGGGGATTGAAACTGGGACATTCAGTGTGCGGACTCTCTTCTCCTGATCTATGTCTCATCCCATCTTGTGCTCCGGCATACCTGCAGAGGGAACCCAGCTGGGAGTTTGTTTTGTCTCATGTGATATGATGTTTTGGTGGATGTTCTCTCTATCACAACACCTTTGCTCTCCTTTCCTTCTCACCTGATATCAGGTGTGGGGCAAGTGGGTATGGCTGGGGAAGAACCACTGGGAGTGGGAGTCACTGAGTACTTTAAAACCATTGTTCTCTATGGGCAATGAGCTACAGGTTACGATGTACAAAAAGCAAGGTCCACTCTTCAGGAGAACCTCAACAGAAGAACCTAATTCTCCTTGCTCCCTCCCCCCCCATCTCTCTCCCTGCTAGATTTACCTGTTCCGGATGCTCCCACAGCTGGTCCTCGCACCAAGTTCTTATCTTGTTCCACATGCAATGGGAGAGCTCTCAGAGGCGAGGACACGTCAAGATGAAGCCCTTCGGTCAACGGTGCCACGAATGCTATCTGGACACGTACGAAAAGCCACAGTTCTCCGAGGACGACGTTGACGACATCTTGAAAGACTTGATCCTCGACATCAGGGAGAATTGCTACGGGGAGCAGGTTGACCGCAGTCAGCTCTCTAAGGTGGTCTGTCACGAGGGTGGTCCGCATATGCGTGAGTTTTGTGAAGGGTGCCACCTGGGAATCCACAAAGGGCAACAAGGGCGGTCGAAGCAAGCAAAGCACCATGGGAAACCCCAAAGGACAACATACCCGGCAGCCATTATACAGATAGAAACACCAAGCCCATCGTTCCCCAGGTCCTCAGCCCCATCATTTACAGGGTCCTCATTCCCTATACAGAGTTGTAATTGCTGCCTTTGTTTTATAATTCTAATTCTAATTATAATTCTCATTGTCTGGTTCTGGGGATAGCAGAGCAGGTGGTGAGTTTAAACTGCAATGGAAATTCAGGCACCCACCTCTTGCTGGCTTGGCCTGCCGTGACTTTCGAAGCCCTGCCGCCTCCTGTACAAAAGCTGTCGAACGTCTGCAAATCCTTTTCTGTATTCTGAAACTATTACGCCAGTGGCAAATTGTGACGGATCAGAACATCTCTGGTGGAAGACTCGCCTTTTCTTCCCTTTTATTTCTTTGCTACTCGAATAGAATGTCGTTCACTCACTCACTCAATCAATCAATCAATCAATCAGTCAATCAATCAGTCTACCGTTGTGTGATCAGCTGCTTGTTAGAGGCAAATCAGAACGCAGCTTTTATAGTAGTTAAAACACAGCAAAACAAGATTCGTAAAACACCTGAACATTCTCAAAACATAGACACCTTTCTACAAACATAAGGAAAGGTTAAAGGTCATGAGAAGTAGCCGAGTAGCTGGATGGCAAAACTATTGCAATAGTTTTAATAAATGCTGGATCCCACCTGGATACAGGACTTGAATTAGTTTCCATGGTTTATTTAGCAAGTGGTCCCTCACCTGGGGAATGAACAAGGTGGCATAGAAGTGAATTCTTTTGCAGGTGGAGTGGATGGTCACCCCCCCATATATATTTTTTTAATGGCCACCCATGTAATACAGTGTCTGACAGATAGAATGTGAACAGGTGAACTTTCCCCATAATTGCGATTCCATACTAGAAAAGGCTTAACCTTTGAATTTCAGCAAATTCAAGGATTTTCCTTCTTGTGTTGATCAGTGACCATCAACATCTTTGTACGTCTTAACAACTCTCTCCCCCTGCCCCCAGTCCCGAGGATGCCCTGGTTTGGAAGACAAGCTTAAACTGCATTTTTTAAATCACTGGAACACTGTCTCTCCACCAGGTGAAGACTTCGAGCATTTAGTAATTCCTAACATTTACTAACTCTTTGGGTGTCCCAAAACTGTATAGCACTGTACAGAATGGGACAGGTGGCCATCCAACCTCTGCTTAAAACCCTCCAAGGAAGGAGACTCCACCCCTGAATATAATTCTCTGGACACATTCCCAAGACTGAAATGGTTTGGGGAGACGGGGATTCAAGCACATACCCAGGACATTTAAGGGTAAAGGGACCCCTGACCATTAGGTCCAGTCGTGGACGACTCTGGGGTTGCGGCGCTCATCTCGCTTTATTGGCCAAGAGCCAGCGTACAGCTTCCGTGTCAAGTGGCCAGCATGACTAAGCCGCTTCTGGCGAACCAGAGCAGCGCACGGAAACGCCGTTTACCTTCCCGCTGGAGCGGTACCTATTTATCTACTTGCACTTTGACGTGCTTTCGAACTGCTAGGTAGGCAGGAGCAGGGACCGAGCAACGGGAGCTCACCCCGTCGTGGGGATTCGAACCGCCGACCTTCTGATCGGCAAGCCCTAGGCTCTGTGGTTTAACCCACAGCGCCACCCGCGTACCCAGGACATTTAGTTTTGCGCAATTAAAATGGAGCAAGGTTCTCTGTCTCCCCAGTGCAACAGAAGCGCTTTTTAAAAGAAAGGAGTATAAAAACATAAAAAAGAGCCTGCTGGATCGGGAAAATGGGTGCCCCTCTAGTCCTGCATCCTGTTCTCACAGTGGTCAACCAAATGCCCCAATGGGAAACCAGGAAACAGGACCTGAGCTTCCCAGGGGACTCTTTCCTCCTGCAGTTTCCAGGTACTGGTATCCCAATGCATTACTTTCTTCAGCCGTTTTAAAACACATTAACAAGAAAGAATTGAAGCCACCAGTGACATACTGCTTGATCATTTTTGGAGGAAGAATCAAGGCAGTTAACAAACAGTAAGTGTAATGTTGGAGTTATTAGCTAAAACACAAAATAGTATACAAAGAAGTTTAGAAATGTTACCTTGGCAACCATGGAAGTATGCTATATACCATTGTATTGCAAGTAAACTAAACAGGGAATAAAAGCTATTGTTGGCTATCCATGCCACCTGGAAACTACAGAAAGAGTTGTCCCAAAGTCCTCAGAGTTGACTTTGAACCTCTGGTGTTGTTAACTCTTGGCTGAGTTTTGTTTCTCAAACGTACGGACCGGTCAGCTTGAGAGAGTGAGGAAAGGCAGAGCAGGTAAACAGAAACGGCACCCACCTTCTCACTGCATCCCATTCTGGCATCTGCAAAAAAGACCACAATCACCTTTGTCATTAAGCAACACCGGTCGGAAAAGAAACATGAATAGGCTCACGATGGATTTTTGGAGACGGGTTTTTAAGAAGCAGATGAACGAGGTGAAGCCAAATGATATCTGGAGGCTGACAATGGATCACAGACTTGTCTTCCACAGCGTGGAACCTGGGTGGATGGAAACCTTTCAGGAGCGGGCTCATGGAAGGTAAAAAACCCCACAAACTTCTACCAGATAGTTAATATTTTTGTGATGCGTAGGAACATAGAGAGCTGCCTTTTCTTGAATCAGAGCATTGGTCCATCTAGCACAGTTCTGTCTCCCCTGACTGGCTTCGGTTCTCCAGGTTTCCATGTAGGGTTCTCCTGAGGTCCACTCTTCAGGAGAACCTCAACAGAAGTTCCTAATTCTGCTTGCTTCCTCTCCCATCATCTCCCTCTCTCTCCCTGCTAGATTTATCTGTTCCGAATGCTCCCACAGCTGGTCCTCGCACCAAGTTCTTATCTTGTTCCACATGCAATGGGAGAGTTATGAGAGGCGAGGACACGTCAAGATGAAGCCCTTTGGTCAACGGTGCCACGAATGCTCTCTGGACACATACGAAAAGCCACTTTTTTCCGTGGACGACGTTGACGACATCTTGAAAGACTTGATCCTCGACATCAGGGAGAATTGCTACGGGGAGCAGGTTGACCGCAGTCAGCTCTCTAAGGTGGTCTGTCACGAGGGTGGTCCGCATATGCGTGAGTTTTGTGAAGGGTGCCAACTGGGAATCCACAAAGGGCAACAAGGGCGGTCGAAGCAAGCAGAACACCATGGGAAACCGCAAAGCACAGGGTATCCAGCGACCATTATTCAGATAGAAATACCAAGCCCATCATTCCCCAGGCCCTCAGCCCCATCATTCACAGGGTCCTCAGCCCCATCATTTACAGGGTCCTCAGCTCCATCATTTACAGGGTCCTCAGCCCCATCATTTACAGGGTCCTCAGCTCCATCATTCACAGAGTCCTCAGCCCCAACACAGAGTTGCAATTACTGTATTTGGTTTATAATTCTAATTATAGCAGTATTTATAATTTCAATTATAATTTTCATTGTCTATATGCTTCACATTGCCTAACTGGTTCCGGTGATTGCAGAGCAGATGGTGAATTTAAACTGCAATCAAAATTATAGCACCCACCCCTTGCTGGCTTGGCCTGCCGTGACTTTAGAAGCCCTGCCGCCTCCTGTACGAAAGCTGTCGAACGCCTGCAAATGCTTTTCTGTATTCTGAAACTATTACGCCAGTGGCAAATTGTGACGGATCAGAACATCTCTGGTGGAAGATTCGCCTTTTCTTCCCTTTTCTTCCTTTGTTACTCGAATAGAATGTCGTTCAATCAATCGATCAATCGATCAATCAATCAATCAAGTATACCGTTGTGTGATCAGCTGCTCGTTAGAGTCAAATCAGAACACAGCTTTTATAGTAGTTCAAACAAAGATTCATAAAACATCTGAACATTCTTAAAACATAAACACCCTCCTACGTACATCAGGAAAGGTTACAGGTCATGAGAAGTAACTGAACATCTGATTGGCAAGGCTGTGCTATTGCAACGATTTTAATAAATGCTGGGTCCCTCCTGGATACGGGACTTGAATTAGTTTCCGTGGTTTATTTAGCAGATGGTCCCTCACCTGGGGAATGAACAAGGTGGCATAGAAGTGATTTTTTTTTTGCAGGTGGAGTGGAATTCCCCCCCCCCATTAATGGCCACCCACTTAATACAGTGTCCGACAGATGGAATGTGAACAGGTGAACTTTCCCCATAATTACATTTCCATATTAGAAAAGGCTTAACCTTTGAATTTCAGCATGAATTTCATGTGTCGATCAGTGACCATCAACACCTCTCTCCCCCCCGCCACCCCCCCCTTCGATGATGCCCTGGTCTGGCAGACAAGATTAAACTGCATTTTTTATTTTGCACTGCAACACTGTCTCTCCCCCAGGTGAAGACTTCAAGCATTTAGTAATTCCTAACATTTACAGGTAGATAGCCGTGTTGGTCTGTCATAGTCAAAACAAAATAAAAAAATTTCCTTCCTAACATTTACTAACTCTAATTATGGATGCCCCAAACCTGTATACTATTGTACTGCAAGTTAACTATACAGTGAATTGTTAAGGAGTCCCTGGTTCATAGCTGTCAACCCTCCCTTTTTTGCGGGAAACTCCCTTATTCCAATGCCGTTTCCCGCTGCTATCCCGGATTGTTGATATCCCTTAAATTTCCTGGATTTCAAAGGAAGCAGCTCTTCTCCCTCCCTGCCGTCCAGGGAGGCTCCTCAGCTGTGTTGCTCAGCTGCCAATAAGGAGTCTGAGACCAACTGGGGGCGGAGCTTGCATGCCTTGTGCAGCCAGACCCTCATGTCCAACCAGACAGACAGCCTGCCTGCCGTCTATGCGCTCGCTCTTTCGCTCACCCGTTTGCGCGCAGCCTCTGGAGCGCAGGGTGGCGAGGCTACTTGGTGCCATTGCAGAGCCCATGCAACATCCCTTATTTTCAAATCCGAAAGTTTGTGAAAATCCCTTATTTTCAAATCCGAAAGTTGACAGCTATGCCCTGGTTTTTACCTCCTAAGTCTCTTTGTGAAGTTTTCACATGTTGCATTTGCCATTGGGGTGGGGGGCAGCAATGGCAATCTTGTTTTCATTTTAAGATTTTAAAATAGGAACATATTTTGTTTTAATGCTGTTCATTACCTGTTTTGTTTGATCTTAAAAAGAGAGGTCTGTTGTTATTTCTTTCTGAGATATTACTTGTTCCTGGAAATTTTAAGACATTGGAAGATTGGGTAGGGGGAAATGTTACAAATGCATAAAATAAATTGTAAAGGAAAAAAACCCACTTGGATTCTGTGTATTTCTTATGGATACTTCCAAAATAAGGTAAAAGTAAAGGGACCCCTGACCGTTAGGTCCAGTCGCGGACGACTCTGGGGTTGCGGTGCTCATCTCGCTATACTGGCCGAGGGAGCCGGCGTACAGCTTCCAGGTCATGTGGCCAGCATGACTAAGCCGCTTCTGGTGAACCAGAGCAGTGCACGGCAACGCCATTTACCTTCCCGCCGGAGCGGGACCTATTTATCTACTTGCACATTGACGTGATTTCGAACTGCTAGGTTGGCAGGAGCAGGGACCGAGCAACGGGAGCTCACCCCGTCGCGGGGATTTGAACCGCCGACCTTCTGATTGGCAAGCCCTAGGCTCTGCGGTTTAACCCACAGCGCCACCCGCGTCCCATAGTTCCAAAATACCTAATGATAATGATAGTAGTGATATCAATGCAAGTCAAATAGGTAACTCCCCTCTCCTTGGTAAAAAAGGTTTGTGCAACAGGATTTATTTATTTCATAAAATTTATAATCTGCTTGATTGAAAAAAAGCCTCATAGAGGTTTACAAAAAGAATAAAGCAATGTAATTATCGATAAGAGAAATTAACAACAATAATTTAAGACTTTTGAAAAATTGAAATAGCAATAGACTAAAAACAGATTAAATCTTGCATAAACTTTCTAAACATCTGGGTATCTAAACAAAATTATGGTAGCTTTTTATATGCAGATTTGGAACTCAGGACATTTTACTACAGTACTTACTGAAATAATCAATATATATAGAAATTCTTAGCTGGCCAGAAATAGAGTTGACCTGAGGAATAATAATAATAATAATAATAATAATAATAATAATAATAGCATAATGAGATTGCGATTGAATTAAATTGGTTGTTGGGGTTCCTCCAACCCAGTAACTGTGACTGGGAAGAAAAGAGAGGGGGGGGGGGAAATAAAGGAAGGCATGTTAGCATGTAAGAAAAATTCCAAAGTCCACATTAGGGCAATACCTTTATCAGGCTAATGCCCCACCCCAAAGTTGTTGTTGTTTTTAAAAAATGTGCAAGCTTTAGAGTTCTTCAGAATTCTCCATCTAGCCTGATGAAGCGTTCTGAAGAACTCAAAAGCTTGCATACTGTTTTCTAGCCCAGGCATGTCCCGTGTTAGCCGATGGTCATGAACTCAGCTGCCACCTTTGTGAATGGGAATAAAATGTGAGGAGGCAGGGAGAAGCAGTACATTTTGGTTTCCTTGTGCTATATAAAGGGAGGATTAGCAAGAGCATGGAAACTGGTTTAGTTAGATCTTGCCTAAGCATGTCTTGTGTTAGCCGATGGTTTTGAACGCAGCTGCTGCCTTTGTGAACGGGCAACCGGGAGCCATCGTTGGCATTTGCTCTCTCTGGCAATTCAAACATTAGGTCTCCAGGGGAATATCAAAGGAAGAGCAAGATACTCTGGAGGGTTAATGATATTGTGAGATATAAACGCTGGTCCCCAGGACTTAAGTCCTGGACCCCTTTGAAATAATAAAGTCTGGGCAAAGTTGATGAAGCAGCAATATTTTATTGAAAATAAACACTTGCAAGTAGGTGTCCTGAAAAGGCAGGCACACCCTTCCTTATCAAAAACATGAATAGTTGCCCACTAGGAAGGGGCGTTCAAAGTTCACACCTATCGCGTCCGTCTATTGCAATGTAAAATCCAACCCCTACTCCCTCTTTCATCCCCAAAGCCCCTTATTTGGTCAAGCCTTTGCCACCTTAGGAACACGGGCGGTGTTTTGGGTTAAACCACAGAGCCTCTTGGGCTTGCCGATCGGAAGGTCGGCGGTTCGAATCCCCGCGACGGGGTGAGCTCCCATTGCTCAGTCCCTGCTCCTGCCAACCTAGCAGTTCGAAAGCACGTCAAGTGTAAGTAGATAAATAGGTACCGCTCCGGCAGGAAGGTAAACAGCGTTTCCATGCGCTGCTCTGGTTCGCCAGAAGCGGCTTGGTCATGCTGGCCACATGACCCAGAAGCTGTATGCTGGCTCCCTTGGCCAATAAAGTGAGATGAGCGCCCCAACCCCAGAGTCGTCCTCAGACTGGACCTAACGGTCAGGGGTCCCTTTACCTTTTTTGCCCCCTTACATACTGTTTTAGCAATAAAGCTATGTGCCTTTATTTCACCAAAGTGTGTAACACCTGTTTCAACTACCTGTTTTGCAAGAAGCCCCAGGCCACGGTTGCTAAAGATATGCTAATTCTTCAGAATTTTGCAACAACTTGGTCCTCTCAAAAAGCACCCAGCCTAATGATTTCTAAAGAAACATGACCACGACTAGTTTGAAATATGCTAGCAACCCTTGGCTGCAATATTCCTATATAGCCTTACACACCTCAGCTGCAATTTTCTTATAGCCCTATGATTTTTATGATTAATAAAAGCATTTTTCTCTTCTGCAGGAGCAAACTGAAAAGACAACACATACATTTCTCACAATATAGACTCACAGCCCTGGAAGGGTCCCACCAATATACCTTAATCCAGACCAACCCCCATTCCTATAACAATATAGCCTATAGTAGACTATCAGCCTCGTACCCTGGCATTGCCCGGGAATTCTGAGAAATCAGAGCAGTTTTGAAATCAGAGGTTAAATTCAGCACCATTTTGAAAGGCTCCACCCGCCATCTTGATTCAAAATGGAGTCCAGTTGTAACCGAACTTAGACAAAGGCTGTTCCTCGATCTCAGGAACCAACGTTTGCTTGCAATATCTCTGCTCCACAAGCTACCGGAAGCCCCAGCTGATGGAAGGATCAAGGTAAGGAGAGCAAACTGTGCGGAAAACACTTTGTTGTTGTTGTTTAGTCGTTTAGTCGTGTCCGACTCTTCATGACCCCATGGACCAGAGCACGCCAGGCACTCCTGTCTTCCACTGCCTCCCGCAGTTTGGTCAGACTCATGTTGGTGGCTTCAAGAACGCTGTCCAACCATCTCTTCCTCTGTCATCCCTTTCTCCTTGTGCCCTCCTTCTTTCACAACATCAGGGTCTTTTCCAGGGAGTCTTCTCTTCTCATGAGGTGGCCAAAGTCTTGGAGCCTCAGCTTCAGGATCTGCCCTTCCAGTGAGCACTCAGGGCTGATTTCCTTCAGAATGGATAGGTTTGATGTTCTTGCAGTCCATGGGACTCTCAAGAGTCTCCTCCAGCACCATAATTCAAAAGCATCAATTCTTCGGCGACCAGCCTTCTTTATGGTCCAGCTCTTACTTCCATACATCACTACTGGGGAAAACCATAGCTTTAACGGAAAACACTTAGTTATTTAATTATTTCATTAAAACAGACAAAAAAGGGCACAGTGAGGTCATTGTGTGTGAGGAGCCAAATCCTGAAAGTACTTATAACTCAGGAGGCAAAGGGGTGGGAAATCAGTAGAAACGACGTGTTCAGCACTACCCTAGCAGGGAAACTTAAGGGGCCGCAGTGAAGTATTGCTACAAAAGGTGTTCGCCAAAAGCCATCAGAGCAGGCTTTCAACTTCTGATGTTGTTTGTTGAGGGACTTCCTGGTAAGTCTCATTTCAGTTTCGTTTCTCAAAGGTTTGGGCTGGGCAGCTTGTGTGAGCGAGGAAATAGAAAGCTGGCAAGAAGGTGAACCACCTACTCTTTCGCCAGACTCCAATACTGGGCTCTGAGAAAACAAAATAGACTTTATATTAAGCAGGACCGATCCCAAAATATACACGAAGAAGATGAACATGGACTTTTGGAG
This sequence comes from Darevskia nairensis, assembly GCA_034642065.1. Classification (NCBI taxonomy): domain Eukaryota; kingdom Metazoa; phylum Chordata; class Lepidosauria; order Squamata; family Lacertidae; genus Darevskia; species Darevskia nairensis. The sequence goes on from JAWWNI010000591.1 coordinate 232,027, forward strand.
GGCGGTTTTCCAGGAGAAAATTGAAGCAGTGAAACCGAGAGATTCCTGGCGACTAACAATGGATCGGAGCCTTGACTTCCATAATGTGGAAGCTCGGTGGAGAAAATCACTGCAGGAACATGCTCACGGAAGGTAAAACATTAGCTGCTACTGCATACCTAATAATTTTGCAATGTACAGAGCCATAGAAAGCTGCCTTTTGCTGTGTGAGGCTGTTGGTCCATCTAGCTCAGTATTCTCTACCCTGACTGACAGCGATTCTCCAGCAGGCACGGCCAAACTCGGCCCTTCAGCTGTTTTGGGACTACAATTCCCATCACCCCTGACCACTGGTCCTGTTAGCTAGGGATGATGGAAGTTGTAGTCCCACAACAGCTGGAGGGCCAGATTTGGCCATGCCTGCGTCCAGGGTTTCATTCAGCAGAGATGTCATTGGGGATAGATCCTGATCTCTTCCCCTGAGCTACAGCTCTCCCCATAATATGCTCTGGCACACCAGCGGTTTCAACAATCTGTTGGGGTCCCCTCAGACAGGGGAATATCATGAGATGGATAGCAGCTATGCACACAAAACCTTTTGCCACCACACCTTTACTGCACCTGAGCCAAACCTTGCCAGTTTGTTTTCGGTAGTATAGTATAGTATAGTATAGTATAGTATAGTATAGTATAGTATAGTATAGTATAGTATAGTATAGTATAGTATAAAGGTAAAGATACCCCTGACCATTAGGTCCAGTCATAGACGACTCTGGGGTTGCGGCGCTCATCTCACTTTATTGGCCGAGGGAGCCGGCGTACAGCTTCTGGGTCATGTGGCCAGCATGACTAAGCTGCTTCTGGCGAACCAGAGCAGCGCACGGAGACGCCGTTTACCTTCCCGCCGGAGCGGTACCTATTTATCTACTTGCACTTTGACATGCTTTCGAACTGCTAGGTGGGCAGGAGCAGGGACCGAGCAACAGGAGCTCACCCCGTCGCGGGGATTCGAACCGCCGACCTTCTGATTGGCAAGCCCTAGGCTCTGTGGTTTAACCCACAGCGCCACCTGCGTCCCAAGATAGTATAGTATACAGTGCTACCTCAGGTTACATACGCTTCAGGTTTCATATGCTTCAGGTTAAGAACTCCGCTAACCCAGAAATAATGCTTCAGGTTAATGTCAGGGGCTGGCTGGAGTCCGCAGCAGGGGCTGAGGACACAGCTGGCCAAGATAGAGCACAGCTGTCGCCCGAAGAGGTATTGAGGACGTGGGACCAGGAGCTGGCACAGCCCCCGCTAACGCCAGAAGCAGTTCTGAGGCAATGGGAGGGACTCCCAGCTGGGGGACCTGGGCAACCAATGGGAAGGGATCAGGAAATGGAGACAGGAGAGGAGTTGAGGCTAGTAGAGCCTGACAGAGCATCAGACACCACCAGTGTGGAGGAGGAAAGCGAAAGGGAAGGGGCGAGCGCACCCCCTGTGAAGTCCAGAGCGCGGAAGCGGAAGGAGGGGAGGCGGCGTCTGGGTTTCCCTAAGCTTTTATGTTGGGGGAGGAGCCGCAAGGCGGTACTTCGAGGATCTGATTCGGAAGAGTCGGATGCTGAATCATGACGTCTGTCTAGCTTGATGTTGTAAATAAAGTAATCAGCTTAAAAGGACAACGTTGGTGGATGCTTGTTCTTGAGGAGGTTACACATCCCTCTCACAGCATCCTCAAAGTCCTCGCTGCCTCCTCAGGAGTAAAGCGCAGCCAGCATGAGTAACGCGGATGAAGCAGCGGCGGCAGCTGCCCAAGGAGCGGCCGGTGGAGGAGCCCCCACCTGGGAGGACCGAGCGCGTGAGTTGGAAATTATGTATCGGATGAGTCAAGCCAGACTTGAAGAAGCGAGACTGCACGCGGAACAGGGCAGGGGTGCGCAGACGGGAAGGCGAATCAACATGCTGGGAAGTAGGTTCATGGGCAAGCCTGAACAGTACATAGGTTTTAAAACGGACATGATGTATGCCTTGGAACTGCAGAAGGAGTCTTTTAAGGATGAAGCAGAGCAGGGCGGATTTGTAATTTCGCATTTTGAGGGAGCCGCTCGTGATTGGATTCGTCCTTTGATTATGGCGAAAAACCCCGCGCTTAAGAGCGTAAAGGACTTTTTTAAAGAGATGGACGTCGTTTATACGAGCCGTTCAGAGCAAGAATTAGAAGGACAAGAACTTTTATTACTCAGACAAGGCAATATGACTGTGCGTGAGTATTGGGAAAGTTTTCGCTGCTAAGTCACCGCCTGGGATGGGATACAAACACACCCCAAATGATAGCGCTCTTCAAATTAGGGCTGGCGGATGAGGTGAAGGACTCTTTGGCAAGGGGGGGCCCCTATAATGACATGAAGAGCCTCACAGAAGCAGCGATGGCGATCGGAGTGCGTTTAGAGCTCAGAGACAAAGTCAGGAAAGAGGGGAAGACAGGAAGGTGGTTTAACTTCCGCATTCCTGCTCCAACGGAGAAACCCCCAAGCTCGCCAATGCATCTCCAGGAAGAAACGCCTATGGAGATAGGTGGAGCGCGCGCGCGCCCTTTTTCAAACGCAACGGTGACCAAGGGAAGTGACGCGCAGGGCGGGAAGGCAACCCGAAAGTGTTTTGTGTGCCATCAAACCGGACATCTAGCAAAGGCGTGTAGCAAAAAGAAGGTGTGGCAAGGCATGACGGGGGCTGTAACAGGAGAAGGGGAGGAGGAGGCTGAGCTGCAGGGAAACGGCAAAGCCTGCTGGCAAGTGAAGGGGACGGCCAGCCAGGCAACAAAGCAGTAAAACGTCCCCTCAGCAGCGCGGTCAAATTACACCCCCCCAGCCCGCCCGAACAGCCCCTCCCCAACCCTCCCAAGCCAGGCATCGTTATGGAAGTCACTCTGGAACTCCCCAATGGGTTCACCATGCCGATTCCCGCCCTCATCGATTCGGGCGCATCGGCGGACTTCATGGATATGGACTTTTGTAGGCAGCATCAGCTTCATTTGTTGCCGTTAGGCTTCCCTTGGCAAGTCACCACCATTGATGGGAGGGAGCTGAAAGGAGGGGCGGTCACGCAGAGCACACCACCCATGCGAATGCAGATAGGACGGCACTCAGAAGTACTTGCGTTCCACGTCACCACATTAGCAGGTCCTCCCATCATACTGGGGATGGGATGGCTGGACAAGCATGACCCAGTAGTAAGTTGGCATCAGCGTTCTCTGACATTTGGTTCTGCGTACTGCATGGAACATTGCTTGCAGCTGATGCATCCCAAGGAGCAGGCAGACGCAGCTTTGATGCAAGCAGGCACAGTCAAGGTACCTGAGCAATATGCAGAGTTCCAGCAGGTGTTCAACGAAAGGGAAGCAGATAAGCTACCCCCCACCGCCCTACGACTGCCAAATTGACTTGGTGCCGGGAGCGCAGCTGCCACCAGGCAAGCTCTATTCCATGTCTGAGCAGGAGATGGCGGACTTGAAGGACTTCATTGAAAAGAACCTAGCCAGAGGTTTCATCAGGGAGAGCAAAGCAGTGGGGGGCAGTCCGGTGTTCTGGGTGGACAAGAAAGACACGCCCCAACGATGCCTAGTTTGTGATTACCGGATTCTAAACTCCTTGACCCTCCTGTCACCTACCCCATGCCGAGGATAGACGACCTGCTGGTGGCAGTACGCAAGGGCAGGATCTTCACCAAGCTGGACCTGAGAGGAGCATACAACCTCATCAGGATCAGGGAGGGGGATGAGTGGAAAACCACCATGTTCACCCCCCTAGGGGCGTACGAGTTCCTAGTCATGCCTTTTGGACTACAAGCAGGGAGCCAGTGCTTCCAAGCCTTCATGCATCACGTGTTGGGACCCCTGCTGTACAAACAGGCTGTGGTGTATTTTGATGACATCTTAGTATACTCTCAGAACCCAGAGGAGCATGTGCAACACGTCAAGGAAGTTCTGCAGAGGCTACAGGACCACCAGCTATGTGTCAAGCTGGAGAAATGCAGTTCCACACCACAGAGGTGGACTTCCTGGGCTACCGCCTCTCAGATAAGGGAATAGCCATGGACACGGACAAGGTAGAGGCGATCCTGCAATGGAAGAGCCCCAGGACCAAGAAGGACGTGCAGCGCTTCGTCGGTTTCGCAAATTTCTATAGAAAGTTTGTACCAGAATTTGCAAACATGACGGCACCAATCACGGACTGTTTGAGGGCAAGAAGAAGTTCCAGTGGACGGAGGAGGCTCAGCACGCCTTTGAAACCCTCAAAAAAGTGTTCGCGTCGGAGGAGCAGCTGCTGTACGTGAAAACCAATAAGCCCATCAGGATAGAGACAGATGCATCAGATCGAGCCATCGGAGCCGTACTACTGCAACAAGACCCGGCAGGAGAATGGAGGCCCTGTGCTTTCTACTCCAGGAAGTTGAGCCGCTCGGAATCGAACTACGCGATCTGGGACAAGGAGCTATTAGCAGTGGTAGCGGCGTTCAAACACTGGCGTCACTTCTTGGCAGGTGCGCAGCACCAGATCCAGGTGCACACTGATCACAAGAACCTGGAGTACTGGCGCACGGCACGGGTTCTCAACCAGCGCCAAATGCGATGGGCAGAGTTTTTTGCGGACTTCAATTTCCACATCCAGTATGTGCCTGGCGAGCAGAACAGCAGAGCGGACACCCTATCCAGGAAGCCGGAGTACATGGAAGACGAGGGGCCTCCGGTGGCGAGAGCCATCTTCAAACCTGAGCAGTGGCGTTGTGGGGCGGCATTGGGTGGTCGGGAAGAACTGGTGCAACTCACGCAGGCCGACGACTTTGCCCAGACCAAACTGAAGGAACTCAGGGAGGGGGCGTCAAGGTCGAAAGGGTTTGAGGAAAAGGAGGGGCTGCTGTTATACAAGGGAGCACTGTATATCCCAGGGGAGGACATGAGGGCCAAGATTCTCAGGCAGCTTCATGACAATCCCACGGCGGGGCACTTTGGGCAATTCAAAACGATGGTACTGGTCACGAGAGAATTCTGGTGGCCCAAGGTCAGGCAGGACGTCAAGGAATACGTCAGGGGTTGTGAGGTGTGCCAAAGGGCCAAAGAGGAGAGGGAGGTACCGGCTGGGTTACTGGAACCTCTCCCCACCCCCAGCAAGCCTTGGGAAGCAATTTCTCTGGACTTTGTCACGGACCTTCCCCGGTCCAAGGGGAAGACGGCAGTACTGGTCGTAGTGGATCTCCTGACCAAGATGGCCCATTTCATTGCCTGCCCCAAAGTGGTGTCGGCGGAGGAGACGGCCCAGCTATTTGTGCAGCACGTCTTCAAGCTGCATGGCATGCCCGCGAGAGTAATCTCGGATCGCAGGGCTCAATTTACCTCCCGCTTCTGGCGCAAGCTCATGCAGCTTCTGCAGGTGCAGGTGTGTCTATCATCTGCACGACATCCTCAAACGAACGGCCAATCGGAACGTGTGAACTCCATCCTGCAGCAGTATCTGCGTTGCTACGCCTCCCAGCAGCACAGCGCCTGGAGCGACAAGCTCTCTCTAGCAGAGTTTGCGTACAACAATGCTCAACAGGTCTCGGCAGGTATGTCCCCTTTCCAAGTGAACTACGGCAGACATCCCAGAGCCTTCCCAGGAAGGGAAGGGGAACGAGGGGACGGGGACGTGCCCGCAGCACAGCAGTTTGCCGAGGAGTTGGAGGCTTTGCATCAACTGCTCCAGGACAATCTCAAACAGGCAAAGGAAGCCTACAAGAAAGCAGCGGACAGGCACCGCAGGGAGGGGGAGGAAATCCGGGTGGGAGACATGGTATGGTTGTCCACACAAGGATTACCCATCCGAGGCAGGTGCAAGAAGCTGCAGCAACGCAGGCTGGGGCCGTTTGAGGTAGTGGAGCAGATTAACCCCGTGGCCTTCAAACTGCGACTGACGGACTCCCTGAGAATTCATCCGGTGTTCCACAGATCGCTCCTGTCCAAGTACAGGGAACCTCACAGATACCAACAGGGCTCCCAGCAGGGGTCGCAGGGACTACCACTGGTAGACCCGGAGCTGTTCAACGAGGCCACCGAAATCTTAGATTCCAGGTGGCAAGGGGAGGACTTGCAGTACTTGGTAGCGTGGGAGGGGTAGCCAGCCTCAGAAAATGCGTGGATCCCCGCGGAAGAAGTCACCAGGGAGCACCTGGTGTGGGAGTTCCATGAATTGTTCCCACACAAGCCGAAACCATACTGGTGGCAACTGAGAGATGTGTTCCAGCCCACGGACTCGGAGGAGGGGGACTTTTTGGGTTTTCCGCCATCGGGGGTCAGTGAAGGGTATCAGACGGTAGGGGAAGGGGCAGAAGACTCAGACCCCTTTCTCACACCCATGACCAGGCAAGAGTGGGAAGCGGTGTTCGACTCGTCGTCAAGTGGCGACACCACAATATTCTTGGGCTACCCATCATCGCCAGATACAGAGGGTGAATCCTGGGGGGAACTGGGGGAGCTCGCCAGGGAATCAGCTGCCGCTCAACCCCAACCCTGTGAGCCTCCTCAGGGGGGGAAGGGGGGCTTGGAAGGGGGGGTGGATGTCAGGGGCTGGCTGGAGTCCGCAGCAGGGGCTGAGGACACAGCTGGCCAAGATAGAGCACAGCTGTTGCCCGAAGAGGTATTGAGGACGTGGGACCAGGAGCTGGCACAGCCCCCGCTAACGCCAGAAGCAGTTCTGAGGCAATGGGAGGGACTCCCAGCTGGGGGACCTGGGCAGCCAATGGGAAGGGATCAGGAAATGGAGACAGGAGAGGAGTTGAGGCTAGTAGAGCCTGACAGAGCATCAGACACCACCAGTGTGGAGGAGGAAAGCGAAAGGGAAGGGGCGAGCGCACCCCCTGTGAAGTCCAGAGCGCGGAAGCGGAAGGAGGGGAGGCGGCGTCTGGGTTTCCCTAAGCTTTTATGTTGGGGGAGGAGCCGCAAGGCGGTACTTCGAGGATCTGATTCGGAAGAGTCGGATGCTGAATCATGACATCTGTCTAGCTTGATGTTGTAAATAAAGTAATCAGCTTAAAAGGACAACGTTGGTGGATGCTTGTTCTTGAGGAGGTTACACATCCCTCTCACAGTTAAGAACTTTGCTCCAGGATAAGAACAGAAATTGTGCTCTGGCGGCGCAGCGGCAGCGGGAGGCCCCATTAGCTAAAGTGGTGCTTCAGGTTATCACAGTTTCAGGTTAAGAATGGACCTCCAGAATGAATTAAGTATGTAACCAGAGGTACCACTGTAGTACCAAAATAATTTTTTTTTGGGGGGGGGGATATACACAGTGGCGGAGCTTCATGCTCCAGCACCGGGGGCGGGGGGGCGGAGAGCAGGTGGAGCCGTAGCTGGCACGCATCCCGGGGGTGGGCAGCCGCGATGGCACCCCACCGGGATCGCGCTGTCGGGGGCAGTGCGCTCCCCCGCCCTCCTCTTCCTCCGCCAGTGGATATACAACCAGAAACAGTATCTACGCCTCTCTTCAAGTGCATTGGCAATTCTTCTACAGTTCTCCATGACATATTGTTTTGCGCAGGGATTTTCAACTCTGACAAATATGAAAGCTCAGAAAAGAGAAAGGCTTCTTTGAGTTGATGAAGAGATGGGAGTTTGTTTGTCTCAAATTAGACCTGAGATTACCTGGAAAAGCAAGCTCTCACTGAGTTTGCATATATACTTAAGGTACACATGTAAGAGGCTTGTTTAATTATAATTATATCTGGGAAATGATTCATGTTCTTCTGTAGCCGCATTGTTTTAAACTTTCTGGGTGTCCTATAGTCATATTATAAAGTAGTTGTGTTTTGTGCTATAAATCAAGCACTTCTAGAAGTTGTTTCTTTTTGTTTTCTTATCCATGAAAAATTCAGTGCGGCACAAGCAAATTTGTATTCTGAAAGTGTGGCCCGGCCCAGGAAAAAAACAACTTCGAGAACCAGTACAACAGCTCCCTCTCTAGAAAGGAGGGCAGAAGGGAGCTCTGGGATTTAACCTGTCTCCAGGCTCATACAGTTTCTTTTGACTCATTTTCTGAGCATATTGTGTACTGATTAGTCCCCACAAGTCCGAGACCATTTCTTATGGTTCCACGGCAGTACCTTGCGAAAACACGGTCCTACCCACTGAACTGCAGCTCAGTTAAACAAAACCTCTTTGGATTTTCCACTTGTCTTCTAAGATCTGATTCAGTAGTAAGATTGGATTTTTTGCAAGGCACAGCTGCAGAACAGCTAGGAAAGTTCTTGGGCCCAAAGACATGATACAATCAAAACACAGGTCAAGTGTGGATGAACCCTCTGCTAACTGGGATCGAAACAAAATTAAAAAATTCCTTCCAGTAGCACCTTAGAGACCAACTAAGTTTGTTCTTGGTATGAGCTTTCGTGTGCATGCACACTTCTTCAGATACACTGAAACAGAAGTCACCAGACCCTTATATATAGTGAGAGGGTGGGGAGGGGTATTACTCAGAAGGGTGGTGGGAATGGGTGATAGGCTGATAGGTGAGGTAAACCTGTTGACGATTGTTAACGACTGCAATTGGTCTTGCAGGAAAAAGCAAGGGGTGAGATGGCTAAATAAAGCTTTGTCATGTATAATGAGATAAGAATCCAATGTCTCTATTCAGAGCAGGTCTCTCCATGGTTTTAAGTTTGGTAAAGGTAAAGGGACCCCTGACCATCAGGTCCAGTCCAGGTCTACTCTGGGGTTGCGGCGCTCATCTCGTATTATTGGCCGAGGGAGCCGGCGTACAGCTTCCAGGTCATGTGGCCAGCATGACAAAGCCGCTTCTGGCGAACCAGAGTAGTGCACGGAAATGCCGTTTACCTTCCTGCTGGAGCGGTACCTATTTATCTACTTCACTTTGATGTGCTTTCGAACTGCTAGGTTGGCAGGAGCAGGGACCGAACAACGGGAGCTCACCCCATCACAAGGATTCGAACCGCTGATCTTCTGATCGGCAATCCCTAGGCTCTGTGGTTTAACCCACAGCACCACCCGCATCCCTTTAAGTTTGGTAATAAGTTGCAATTCAGCAACTTCTCTTTCCAGTCTATTTCTGAAATTCCTTTGTAACTGGGATCGTCCATCTGGGGAAATCAATTGCAGGTTCCAAAGTAAAAAAAAGGAGTATAACCCCAAGAGAAGTACCTAAATCTGTTGCTGTTCTTCTCTATTCCTCCCACCTTTCTCTCGTTTAGCTTTACATGTTCACGTTGCTACCACAGCTGGTCCTCACATCAAGTTGTCATCTTGTTCCATATGCACCTGGAGCGATACGAGAAGCAAGGGTCGGTCAAGATGAGGACCTTCAGGCAGCAATGCCACCGGTGCTCTACAGACAAGTACGAAGAGCCACAGTTCAGCGAGGAGGATGTTGCCCATATCATTGAGTGCTTGATCTTCCGCATCAGAAAGGAATGCTACGGGGAACACTTAGATGACAGAGGACTCTTTGAGGTGGTATCTGAGAACAGGGGCCCTCATAAGCGTGAGCATTGTGAAGCTTGTCACCTGGGAATACACAATGCACACCATAGGAGGCCTAGAGGTGCCAGTCATCATAGGGAGCTCCAAAGACTAGCATATCTCCCGGCCGTTCTGCAGGAGAGTAAGGCAGTCTCAACCACTCACAGCTCCTTGGTAACACCAAAAGATCAAGCATTTGCAAACCACGTTGACCCCAGTTCTTGCCAGGAATGTTGCACTTGTTTTATCTTCATTGCTTTTGTGATTGCCTTCCTTGTCTACTGGAATGGGAATAAATAGCTGTGATTTATGCACCGCAGGGGGTTAGATTAGATGACTTTAGGAATCCCTTCCAACTCTACAATTCTATGAAAAACTCAAGGGCACATTACCAGAAGGTGTCCTCAAGAAGACCCAGGGGACCTTTGGCAGGGAAAACAAAGACTTCCACCTGGTGGCGGTGGAAAGATCACAGGAAGGGAAGGGCAAATGCTCTGTTTGGCCTGGTCTCCCTTCCTTAATTGGGCCAGGGGTACCTGGGCCAAATGATATCTAATCCTAGGTTTGTAGAGCTGGAAGGGACTCTGAGGACCACCTTGCATTTTAAACCTGGCTGGATGTGTGCTGGTTCAGCAGGAGTACAGAAAAGTTCCAGAATGGCATGGAGTTTAGCTTGCTTAAAAAAATAATAATACTCATAGCCTCTTTCTCCACTTTATGGTTGCAAAGATTTGTCTACAAGTGTGTGGTGGCAGCAGCAGCAGCAATGACCATGTGAAATCTCAAAAGCCACATGCGTGGCTGAATAAAATGGCAACTCTATACACAATTACCTGTGCAATTGAATTTAATTGGGGGGGGGGGTTCTTCACCTGAGCAGATGTGCATAGGATTGCAGTGCACAATTTCCAGATATTGGAGGGTGGGGTGTTAATGCCATGTGACTCAAGAGGGTGGCAACGCACACGTTTTCACCATCTGCATCATTGGCGGAGGCTGCAGAATTTGGTTTATCTTGTTGCAGAAGTTTAATTATTTTTTAGGGAGGATTACACAAAGCCCTAAAGGGACGCGGGTGGTGCTGTGGTCTAAACCACAGAGCCTAGGGCTTGCTGATCAGAAGGTCGACGGTTCGAATCCCCACTCCCGTTGCTCAGTCCCTGCTCCTGCCCACCTAGCAGTTCGAAAGCACGTCAAAGTGCAAGTAGATAAATAGGTACCACTCCGGAGGGAAGGTAAACGGCATTTCCGTGTGCTGCTCTGGTTCGCCAGAAGCAGTTTAGTCCTGCTGGCCACATGACCCGGAAGTTGTACGCCGGCTCCCTTGGCCAATAATGCGAGATGAGCACCACAACCCCAGAGTCGTCCGCGACTGGACCTAATGGTCAGGGGTCCTTTTACCTTTACCTTTACACAAAGCCCTGAGAATGTATGTATTCAATGCAAAAAAGAAAAGTGAATCAAAAGCAGGTCGTAACAGACTTTTAAAAAACAAAACAGTGGCATTTCCAGCAAGTCCCTGAGATTTGTGGATGGTGCCTTCTACTTCTATCTGTTCCGGGCATGGAGAACCTTGCTGGGTTCCAGCTCCCAACATCCTTGACTTTTGGGCTTGATGGCTTGGGCTGATGGGAGTTGGAGTCCAACAACAGGTTCTCCACCCCAGATCTGTGACATCATGGATGCCTTCTCTCCAGTTAGGCACTGGGCCAATCTATCCCAGTCTGCCCCAACTCACGGGAGTTCTTTGGGGGTTCAGGTAGAGGAGTCTTCTGCAGACCTGGTACCCAAGGTGCTTTTGGCTAGAAAGGATGGGGATTGAATTAAAAACCACCTGTGCACAACGTGCTCTTTCATTTAGCTGCGATCCCTCCCCACCACAAATGCGACACCAGCTGCCACGCCATGCATTTCCCCTGAGATTTATTTTGAGTCCCTGTTAACAGACTTTCTTTCCAATCACGACTGTGTGCTGCAGAAGACTTGCACATTTTTTTTAAGGCTTTCACAAATCAAACTGCCCCAAACCACTTTGATCCAGGCTTTTTGGGTCCCTGTAAAGTCAAATCATCATCAAATATATTAGGAAAGCAGGTCAGCTTCAGGCTGTCGGAGCAGAGTTCAGTTCAGCGGGATGTAGGATCCCGGCCAGGCCTTTCTCATCCACATGTCCAAGGCGGAAATCAATGGGGAAGCTTTTCCCTGGTCTGATACCAGCAGCACCCTTGGGCAGAGAGTGATGATAGACTTTTTGGAGACAGCAAGGTTCTGAAATGCGGCAGTTGCTCTAATTTTTTTGCTTTGGGTTCTTCGTGCGGTTTGGAGACTTCAGTATTGCTCTCCTGTGACCTGCTTAATCCAAGGCAGAGTCAGGAGGACGTTGGAATACACTCCATAGCGGTCATTCAAGCCACATCCATCGCCCCAAGACACTGTGCCTATGAGCTGCCACTGGCCGGTCTGGTTGTTCAGAGTGACCATGGGGCCTCCGGAGTCTCCGCTGCAAGCGTCTTTTCCTCCTGCATGAGAAAGAGAGAAACAATATGTTAAGATTCCATTCCACCTTAAGCTGCAGACATGGGGCATTTACATGTGTCACATGTTTGCCACACACCAGAACAGATTGCTGGGAACTTCCGTTGTGTATAGCGTTTGCTTTTGACTCTCTCTCTGAGAAGAAGAAGGAGAGATGCCACGTCTTTATCTGTCCTGATTTATGCTTAATAAACTGGTTGTAAATATGCTCCTTGTTATGTACTGAGTTGAATAGGATCCAAAAGGCAGCAGTCTGATTGGTCCTAGAACAATAGGATTCAGAATGCAGCAGTCTGATTGGTCCTAGAACAATAGGATCCAGAATGCAGCAGTCTGATTGGTCCACAGGAGCTACCCAATCCAGCTCCAGGTGGAAGTGAATCCGCAACCTGATTGGCCTACAGGAGTATCCCGGAATTAGCCAATCACGTGGGGCCCATTGCGTAAATAATGTATATAAAGCAGACGTTCTGGGGAAACTTTCATTCCTCACTACTATGAGCTGAATAAAGAGCATGAAATCCACACTCGACTCCGAGTATATTTCACTCCTACAAGCCTCTCATGCTACTTCTGTCTGCGCAGTGCGATCTGCTAAATAGAGTGTGCTCAGGTCTCAGAGGATTCAGAGAAACCTGAGTCGCTATTTCCGTTGCACCAGAGATCGGAGGTCGCCTGGCAGTTTGGCCGGGGAGGGCCTGATACAGCTGGGGGCTAGAAGCTGCCCGCCCGACTCCCTCTGAATGTCAACACAATAATGGCTGGGGCATCTTTCAGACCAGAAAAGTCACCTGTTCCACGTGGAGTTTGCAAAGGTACAAAACAGGACCTAGAATCAGAATAATAGGAATTGTAGAGTTGGAAGGGACCCTGGGGGGTCATCTAGTCCAGCCCCCTGAATCTCAGCTAAATCATGCATGATAGATTAGCATCCAACCTGCGTCTCGACGCTTATCTCCCTGCCCCAAAGGGGACGATTGGCACAGTGATCCTCGACTCTCCTTGGTTCCATGAACTCATCCCCAGTGACCCCCAACCCTATGAAGAGCCTAGGGTATAAAGACCCGTGGTGGACTTAGAATCATAGAATCATAGAATCATAGAGTTGGAAGAGACCACAAGGGCCATCCAGTCCAACCCCCTGCCAAGCAGGAAACACCATCAAAGCATTCCTGACAGGTGGCTGTCAAGCCTCTGCTTAAAGACCTCCAAAGAAGGAGACTCCACCACACTCCTTGGCAGCAAATTCCACTGTCGAACAGCTCTTACTGTCAGGAAGTTCTTCCTAATGTTTAGGTGGAATCTTCTTTCTTGTAGTTTGAATCCATTGCTCCGTGTCCGCTTCTCAGGAGCAGCAGAAAACAACCTTTCTCCCTCCTCTATATGACATCCTTTTATATATTTGAACATGGCTATCATATCCCCCCTTAACCTTCTCTTCTCCAGGCTAAACATACCCAGCTCCCTAAGCCGTTCCTCATAAAGAGCATTGGGAAATAATCTACAGTACAATGAATTGGGGGGGGGGAGTTTAAAAGTACTTTTTTGGGAAAAACAGAGTCCCTTTTCTTGGGGATAATTCAGATGAAAATTCCCAGGTGTCAAAAAAGGTTATTTATGTATGCTACTACTGCGGCCCGTGTTTTGTTAGCCCCCAAATGGAAAACGAGTGAGGTCCCAACCAAAGAAGTATGGCAACTTAAGCTGATGGAATATGCGCAGTTTCTTACTCGGCTATGAGTGAGAAGACACTTGAAAATGTTGGCAGCTCTAAGATAAATTCAACAGTGTAAATAAGTTTTGACGGATGTAACAATGGAATGCTGAATGGTTTAGTTTATGCAAAATATGCAGGGATTTACAGTATGCAAAATGAGCCATGGAAAGAGAACAAGGGAAGTCATTAGTATTTTAAGGTTGTTTAAATGAATATTCTAAAATGTAAAACAGAAAATTTAATAAAAAATCTATTTTAAAAGAGTATAAAGACCCAAGGAATGTAAGAACACAATAAAATTCAAAATGGTGACAATTAATCACACATTTATTCAGAATCACCTTGTCTTTCTCCAGCGCAGATCATGTCTCCCGTCACGACCTTCTGCAGCTTGCGATAGGCTTCTTTGCACACGGCGTGATCTGTCAATGGGATCTCAATCTGCAACACAGAACAAAAAAATGACTCCTGGGATATAGAGGAGCCTGGCCTCATGTGCCTGAATGGTCCTCCTTTGTGCAACACACAAAACTGCCTTCTACCAGGTCAGACTGTTGGTCCATTTAGTTCAGTATTGTCTGCACAGACCGGCAAGGTTTCACACAGGAATCTCTTCCAGCCCCACCTACTAGGGATTGAACCTGACAGCTTCTGCGTGCAAAGCAGATATTCTTCCCCTGAGCTACGGACCTTCTCCAAAGGCTCCATAGATTCACTAATCCCATAATTCATAGGGTTCTGGTTCCTAGGATGACTAAGGAACAAGTGCCACTCTATTCCGCCTTGGCCAAGCCACACCTGGAATCCTGTGTCCAGTTCTGGGCATCAAAGTTTTAGAAGGATATTGACAACCTGGAATGGGTGCAAAGGAGGGCGACCAAGGTAACCAGGGGTCTGGAAACCAAGCCTGATGAGGAACGGTTGAGGGAATTGGGTATGATTAGCCTGGAGAAGAGAAGACTGGGAAGTGACATGATAAAGGTAAAGGGACCCCTGACCGTTAGGTCCAGTCACGGACGACTCTGGGGTTGGGGCGCTCATCTCGATTTACTAGCCAAGGGAGCCGGCGTACAGCTTCCGGGTCATGTGGCCAGCATGACTAAGCTGCTTCTGGCGAACCAGAGTAGTGCATGGAAACACCGTTTACCTTCCCGCTGGAGGGGTACCTATTGATCTACTTGCACTTTGACGTGCTTTCGAACTGCTAGGTGGGCAGGAGCAGGGACCGAGCAACGGGAGCTCACCCCGTTGCGGGGATTCGAACCGCCGACCTTCTGATTGGCAAGCCCTAGGCTCTGTGGTTTAACCCACAGCGCCACCCCCGTCCCAAGTGACATGATAGCCAGCTTCAAATATCTGAAGGGCTGCCACAGGGAAGATGGAGGAAACTTGTGGGGTTGGGGGTTTTTTTGCTGCTCCAGAGGGTAGGGCCCAAACCAATGGATTCAAATTGCTAGAAAGGAGATTCTGACTTAATGTTAAAACTTTCTGATAGCAAGAGCTGTTCAACAGTGAAACGGACTACCTTGGATGGAGGTTTTTCCAGAGGGGTTGGGTTGTGTGGCCATCTGTCAGGGGATTTTCAGCTGTGATTCCTACATTGCAGGCAATTGGACCTGTTGACCACTGGGGTGTCTTCCAACTCTGCAATCCTTTGATTCTAACTGTAAAGCTTGTGCTCCCCTCATCATATGAAGACATGGAAAGAGGGGGCAACGACTGAGACTTCCACGCCTGCTCCCTAACTATACTGCAATTCCATTCCGTTCTCAGATATATAATAATAATAATAATAATAATAATAATAATAATAATAATAATAATAATAAATTGTATTTATACCCTCCCCTCCCCAGCCAAGACCGGGCTCAGGGCAGCTAACACTAGGTATAAAAACAATTGATTAAAATACAACTTAAAAAAACAAGATTAAAATACAACATTAAAGAGCAGCCTCATTTCAGTAGAAACTCAAATAAAAAAAACTGTTTGGGGAAGAAAGTGTCACATCTTCACCAAGGCCAACTATCCAGACTGGTCCTACATGGGCCAGAAAAAGTCAGGAAGTCCCCAAATAGGAGTTCCATCACAGGAGGAAAAAGAAAAGAGGAGGAGGGGATCAAGTTGATTCCAAGCCAAAGACCAGGTGGATCAACTCTGTCTTAGGACAGATCCCGCAGAGCCCTGGTCTCATGAGACAGAGCGTTCCACCAGGCCGGAGCCAGTGTTGAAAAGGCCCTGGCTCTGGTTGAGGCTAATCTGACTTCCTTAGGGCCCAGGACCTCTAGGGTGTTGCTATTTATGGACCTTAATAATGAACGACAAGGAGCATCACCTCCATCAGGGCATCTGGGAGACGTTGCAGGAACTGCTTCCCCCAACCGCTGACGATGACCATGGTGTCTAGTGGGAGGGGAAAAGAAGAAGAAGACAGGCATTGTATTACCTTCTGGGAGGTGACCTGGAGGGGACGGAGGATGTGTCATTCCTTGCAGTCTGATGAAGCAAACCAGATCTTCCTAAGAGTGATCATTACTTCCCACTGCTCAAAAACACCTGTTGCAGGTGTGGGGCACTTTTGGCCCTCCATGGGCACACATGCTGCAAGGTGCGCCCATGTCCCTTGCGCATGCCGTGTGACATGCTGACCTGTCATGTGCATGCTGTGCGGCTTGTGTGTGTGACAGGGCAAGCATGGCCCATGGTGTGCGCAAGTGAGGTGAGCACATCACACCGTGTGCATGCATGGTTGCCGTGGAATTTGGAGGGGCCCTGGTACCCTCCTTGAAAATTTTGGGGGGCCCTCGCCCCGCTGGGCTACCCATAGTTGGCGCCCCTGGATGCATTAAAATTATCAATGAAGATCTCTACATGTTGCCTTTCGGTTAGATCTAGCATTTACTGTGCACATCTGATACCTCCTTTTGGAAGGACTTAAGTTGTGTTTTCCATGAAGTTTGATTGTCCAAAACAGAACTTGCATGCCATTCCCTTGGAACTGCAGTACCTGGTGTTTTCAGGGTTCCTAGGCTTTGGAGTATACAGGGGCTAAAAAGCTCACCTTTCATGCTGATTGCGCACCTTCAAGGTGTAGGAGACTATGGGATGTAATCCACTGGGAGCAGTCAAGTACAACATTCCTTGTTTTGCTAGAGTGGACATGCAAGGGAAAGTTTGGTCCAGCCAGTTGAAGAAGAAGAGTTTGGATTTGATATCCCGCTTTATCACTACCCGAAGGAGTCTCAAAGCGGCTCACATTCTCCTTTCCCTTCCTCCCCACAACAAACACTCTGTGAGGTGAGTGGGGCTGAGAGACTTCAAAGAAGTGTGACTAGCCCAAGGTCACCCAGCAGCTGCATGTGGAGGAGCGGGGACGCGAACCCGGTTCCCCAGATTATGAGTCTACCGCTCTTAACCACTACACCACACTTCCTGTTCCTCCTGGCTGGAGCATTCTTCCTCTTCCATGTGACTAGACCTTTCCAGACCAGGTAAAAGGCCAAGCCATGCTGCCATTCCCCCTCTTTTCCATCTTCCTTTCGTCCTGCGAACCTCCTGGAATGAACTGCTGGCTGCCAGCCAAGCAGTCCCCCAGGTCATCTCCCTTATGGGGTGAACCTGTTTTTATACATTTGTAACTTTAAGGGATGCGGGTGGCGCTGTGGGTTAAACCACAGAGCCTAGGGCTTGCCGATCAGAAGGTCGGCGGTTCGAATCCCTGCGATGGGGTGAGCTCCCGTTTCTCAGTCCCTGCTCCTGCCAACCTAGCAGTTCGAAAGCACGTCAAAGTGCAAGTAGATAAATAGGTACCGCTCCGGAGGGAAGGTAAACGGCGTTTCCGTGTGCTGCTCTGGTTCGCCAGAGGCGGCTTAGTCATGCTGGCCACATGACCCAGAAGCTGTATGCAGGCTCCCTTGGCCAGTAAAGCGAGATGAGCGCCGCAACCCCAGAGTCGTCCGCAACTGGACCTAATGGTCAGGGGTCCCTTTACCTTTACCTAACTTTAACCCTTAAGCCTGCCTTCAGGGATCACACTGTGTTCTGCCTGGTCATGAGTAAACCTTCTTTTTGTTACTTATGAATAAGACTGTGGTGTCTTTATTCTTTTAGGAGGGATTCAAGGGGTCTTACCAGGAAAGTATTAGAACACATTTCAATCTGGACAAGCCAGATGGAATTGCGTATTGTCTTAAGAAACTCACATGAGTTTGCAACTCGTTTTCTGCTGTGCGTGAGAAGGGGAATGTAAACTCTGCTAAGTAAAGACATTTGCCAGCGCAAGTTAGGAAGATATTAATAATAAATATATCCTCTCCTGCCACCCTGAACATTCCCACAGAGACTGGGACCCTGCTGCAGAAATAGTAATGAATCTTTGACCTCCTGCGACCTCGGACCCCTCCACCCCTGCATAGGTATTAGTGTCCTGACCCACGCAAGACTTTCTTGCACCGCAGGGGTTTGGAGTAGGTGACCCTTTGTGTCCCTTCCAACTTGACAGCGCTATAATTCTATGTCTCCTTGAATTGGGCTCAGGAGTAAACAGGCAGTCAAGCTGATGCAATTCTTTCAGAATCCATGGGAATGTAATTCTGTATTGGTTAAAGTTCTGCCTTAATAGATGTTTCCGAACCAGCTTAAAGGGTTGGCTGCCTGCTTCTCCAATTGACATTGTCTGGTGGAAGGATGGAGCCACAACCTCACCTTCTGGGTAGGCTCTATCTGGAAAGCAAACGGGCATCACGTAATCATTCAGCCTGGCCTCTTCAGACAGTTCCACCAGGGCGATGTCATACTCAAAGGTGGGCGCCTTGTAAGATGGGTGGATGGAGATTCTTCGGGGCTGCAGCTGCTGCTCTGTGTCATCTTCCCTTTGGGTTCTGTGTTTCCCTGCAGAAAGACAGAAAGAGAGGCTGGAAGTGTGAGAGAGTGTATCCGCAACGGGAAGCTGTCTTCTAAAGTCCGCCAAGACCATATAACACCGGCCCTGAAAGACCTACATTGGCTCTTAGTACGTTTCCGAGCACAATTCAAAGTGTTGGTGCTGACCTTTAAAGCCCTAAACGGCCTCGGCCCAGTAGACCTGAAGGAGCGTCTCCACCCCCATCGTCCAGCCTGGACACTGAGGTCCAGCTCTGAGGGCCTTCTGGCGGTTCCCTTCCTGTGAGAAGCGAGGTTACAGGGAACCAGGCAGAGGGCCTTCTCGGTGGTGGTGCCTGCCCTGTGGAACGTCCTCCCATCAGATGTCAAGGAAATAAACAACTATCTGACTTTTAGAAGACATCTGAAGGCAGCCCTGTTTAGGGAAGTTTTTAATGTTTGATGTTCTATTGTGTTTTTAATATCCTGTTGGAAGCTGCCCAGAGTGGCTGGGGAGGCCTGGCCAGATGGGCAGGGTATAAGTAATAAATTATTATAATATTATTATTATCTAGTTCAGTTTTGCCAACACAGACTGGCAGTGGCTCTCCAGAGTTTCAGACAGGGCAGGTGCTCAGATCCACCTGGAGATGCTAGGGATTGAACCTGGGATCTTCTGCATGGAAAGTAGAAGCTCTGCCACTGAGTTATTATTATTATTATTAATAATAATAATAATAATAATAAGCTTTTATTTATATCCCGCCCTTCCCAGCCAGGACCGGGCTCAGGGCGGCTAACAATTATAAAACCACACAACCATAGGACAAACAGTTAAAAATACAAATCTAAAATACAGTTTAAACTTAAAAGTTTAAAAATTTAAAAGATTTAAAAGCCACTTCATTATAAGTAGCTCACCAATCGCCATGAAATAGAAACGTCAGGGGTTACCCTCAAGTTAACCCAAAAGCCAGGCGAAACAGTTCCGTTTTACACGCCCTGCGGAAGGATGCAAGCTCTTGCAGGGCCCTCGTTTCTTGTGGCAGATCATTCCACCATGTCGGGGCCAGAACCGAGAAAGCCCTGGCCCTGGTAGCTGCCAGCCTGACATCCTTATAACCTGGGATCTCCAGAAGGTTATTATTTGAGGACCTCAAGGTCCTACCCGGGGCATACCAGGAGAGGCGGTCCCTTAAGTACGAGGGTCCTAGGCCGCGTAGGGCTTTAAAGGTCAAAACCAGCACCTTAAACCTGACCCTGTACTCCACCGGGAGCCAGTGCAGCTGATAAAGCACTGGATGAATGTGATATCGCGGCAAGGCCCCCGTAAGGAGCCTCGCCGCGGCATTCTGCACCCGCTGGAGTTTCTGGGTCAGCCTCAAGGGCAGCCCCGCATAGAGCGAGTTACAATAATCTAGTCTGGAGGTGACCGTCGCATGGATCACTGTGGCCAGGTCGGGGGGAGAGAGGTAGGGGGCCAGCTGCCTAATACGGCGGAGATGGAAAAATGCCACCTTTGCTGTGGCTGCAACCTGCGCCTCCATGGAGAGGGAGGCGTCGAAGGTTACTCCCAGACTCTTGACAAAAGGCGCTGGCACTAATTGGGCGCCCGCAAGAGGTGGGAGTTGGCCCCCCAGCCCCATGTCATCCCGACCTAGCCAGAGGACCTCTGTCTTTGCAGGATTTAACTTTAATCGGCTCCCACACATCCATCCATTGCATCTTGATGGATCTTGTTGCTCTTGATGAGAGGTTCCAGGGTTTCTGCCTCAGTGTTTGGAGGGTGTGATGCTTCTGAACACTTCCTGAAACTGCAGGAAGGGAGAACAGCTCTTGGACTCGGGTCCCGCTTGCATGGCTACTGTGAGGAGAGGATGCTGGACTACTTGGGCCATTGGCCTGATCCAGCAGACTCGCTTCATGTTCTTATAATATAGGATTTCTGAGACACAGGCTGCTCACCTGGGCAACCGCCTCTCGCTTACCTAGGATCACCTTGAACGACGAAGGGCTGATCACGTCGGAGCTTCGGAGGACAGGATTCTCCAGGTCGAGTTCATGGTGGAGACAGTGAGCGGCCGTCACAATCCACCTGTTCCCTGGGGAACAAGAAAGGGCTAAGATGGTGACATGATGGTTTGGATTTGAAGAAGAAGAGGAGTTTGGATTTGATATCCCGCTGTATCACTACCCAAAGGAGTCTCCAAGCGGCTCACATTCTCCTTCCCCTTCCTCCCCCACAACAAACACTCTGTGAGGTGAGTGGGGCTGAGAGACTTCAGAGAAGTGTGACTAGCCCAAGGTCACCCAGCAGCTGCATGTGGAGGAGTGGAGACACAAACCCGGTTCACCAGATTATGAGTCTACTGCTCTTAACCACTACATCACACTGGCTGATTGTCTTCAAAGAGCTGTTCGTCAGTGGAACAGACTCCCTTGTGAAGGTGGACTCTCCTTTCCTTGGAGGTTTTCCAGCAGAGGTTGGGTGGCCACCTGCCATGGATGCTTTAGCCGACATTCCTGCATTGCATGGGGTTGGACTAGATGACCCACAGGGTCCCTTCCAACTCTTAAGATTCAATGATTCTATCTCTGAAGAGCTGTCACATGGAAGAAGGAGCAAGCTTGTTCAACTGTGCAAGTATTCAAAAGGCAAGAAAGGAGATTCCAACTAAACATTAGGAAGAACTTTCTGATGGTAAGAGCCATTTGACAGTGGAATGGTCTTCCTCGGGAGGTGGTGGACTTTCCTTCGTTGCAGGTTTTTAAGCAGAGGTTGGGTGGGCAGCTCTCAGGGATTAGATTTCAAATCAAATCAAATACCTTTCTTGGCATCACAGTATAAAACATTTCAGGTCACTGGGATAATGAAAGAACCAGGGTGAAGCTGTCAAGGGTCATAAGGTCACATGGTGACTGTGTGCACATAGATATCCTGCTTTGCCCTGTCTGTTCCCCGAAAGGATGGTTCGTTGGGAACCCTTTGGGGTAAAAGTGTGGCTAAAAAGGAAGTTACTAAAGCAGTGATATCTTTGTCCCAATCTGCCAGGAGAAACCTCATTTGACTTCTTCTTGGAGTTACCGTATTTTTTGCTCCATAAGACACACTTTTTTCCTCCTAAAAAGTAAGGGGAAATGTCTGTGCGTCTTATGGAGCGAATGCATGGTCCCTGGAGCCAAATTGCCTAGGGGCCAAAAGCAGATTGTGCTCTTTTTTTTTACAAAGAGAGAAGAGGGTGTTGAAAGGAAGCCGCTGAACAGCTGTTCAGCAAGCGATTGGGGAGAGAGATAAGGCTCCCTTTCCAGCCCCGCCCCCTTGCCCAGGCCTCCGTTGTTGAGTGCAGAGGGAGGCTGTTTCCCCAGCGACATGGGACTGGCTGATTAGATTATCTGTCTGGAAACTGTAGAAATGGCTCCCTTTCCTGTAGGACTAGAAGCTGCAAACTGTGAGTTGAACCCCATAAAAACGGGGCTTTTCCTCTTTGAAAAAGAAGCTGCACCACTTTCAGCTGATCCTCAAAAAAGCAGGGCTTTTCCCTTTGCAAAAAAAGCTGCACCACTTTCAGCTGATCCTCAAAAAAACCAGGGCTTTCCCGCTTTCCTCCTCTAAAAACTAGGTGCATCTTATGTTCAGGTATGTCTTATGGAGCGACAAATACTGTATAGGCTGGAGGTCCAACGTTTTGCTCTCAGGGATTATTTAGCTGTGATTCCTGCATTGCACAGGGCTGGTCTAGATGATACCTGGGGTCACTTCCACCTGTACAATTTCTCTGATTCTATGAATGCCAGTATAGCATTTACAAACACACATGACATAACCGGCTGCACATAAATAATGCTCTTCAATATATTTCTCACAGTATCAAACATTTCTCTCAAACATAATCAGTATGTAAAGATCAAGAAAGTGTAAAGATCAACAAAGTAAATAGAAGTCCCAAGAAACCAGTTCGTTCATAAAGTCCCAATATAAGCTAGTTTCTAATCCACATATGCCTCCGTGTCCAAAGAATCCAAATGGGAGCTTGCTACAGTTCCACGACAAGGATTTCCAGAACAATGGCCTTGTTTCGCCCTCCTGGGCTTCATCAGTTGTGCATGTTTCATATGATGTCTATCAAGATATGGATCTCATGACATAGTGGTTGCTGCATAAAATATCAATTGTTGCAATATCAGGTTATATAGACAGGCACAGTATTGATTTGTCGTGGAACAAAGAGCATTATTTATGTGCAGCCGGTTACGTCGTGTGTGTTTGTGAATGTATTTCATGCAACCTCAGTGTCAGGGATCTGCCCACCCCTGCCAGACCAGCTCTGAGTGCTTACAGGGAGCCGCAGCCGGTGTTAACAACAGATTCATCTTCGAGTGAATCTGGCAGCCCCTCTTCGGGGGAGGAGCAGTTAGTGGCTGGGAGCCAGGGAGTGCCAGGTGTCGAGGGAGTTGCTGGGAGACCTGGCACCACCCAGCAGACTCGATCGGAGGGGGAAACATCAGGTCCGGCGCATGTATCACATAGGAGGTGGAGGCGGCAATTTAGGCTGCCGAGACTTTGGTGTTGGCGCCAAAACAGGAGGGAGGCGCTTCCAGATTCTGCTAGTGACTGAACAGGCATGGTAAACTGAACTCTGCACTGTAAATAGCTTTGCACTGAAATAAAGAGTCTTAAAGACAAGATGGCTTGGTGTTACTATTGAACAACTGATAAGAGAACCTGACACTCAGTGCTCATCACACTCAGGTTTGATGTTGGTTTGCAAGTATGGCATTTACATCATAAAATGGATGGATCGTTGTTGTGTGATTCTATGATATTATCCCCTCAAGTCCGAGCCCGCCTCCCCCCAATGAAGAGGTCAAGGTTAGCTATCGCCCGAAGCCTCAGACCTGGAAGCTGGTTTCTCAAGCACTCCAGCGAAGTGGAAGAGTGGACGCCCCTCCAGAGGCCCTTACCTA
Organism: Darevskia nairensis; assembly: GCA_034642065.1. Taxonomy (NCBI): domain Eukaryota; kingdom Metazoa; phylum Chordata; class Lepidosauria; order Squamata; family Lacertidae; genus Darevskia; species Darevskia nairensis. The sequence goes on from JAWWNI010000591.1 coordinate 255,567, forward strand.
GGAGGGACCCCCCGCAAAAGGGGCGTCCGTTCCTCTGCAGCATGGCGACCCATGGCGAGATCCCTCTCTGGGCGTAGCGCCCATTGGCAATGCGAGCAAGCAGGCTCCTGGAGAACCTGGGCTTCCCACACACTGAAAGAGAAGGGAAAGGATGGACTTAGCGAGGAGGAGATCGTAGCATCATAGAACTGCAGAGTTGGAAGGTCATTGAGTCCAGCACAGGTCTTTCTGATCTGTTGGCAGCCACCCCGTCCCTCTGGGACCCCACAAAGAGGGCAGGGGTGGGGGAGGATGGCTGAGGTTTAACCCTCACACAGGTGCAAGGAAGTGGAGACCATATTTCTAGCTGGTACCCCGAGTTCCAGTTTGGCCACTGTAATGAGAAATAGCTGCACTTACCTTTTTTAAAAAAACAAAAAAAACCTGGTGTCATCACACCTGATTCTCCTCTCCTGATAATTCAGTGGCCAGTACCTCCCTTAAAAATCACAACCGGAATAGCAAGAGACAGTATGGTGTAGTGCAGGGGTCAGCAAACTTTTTCAGCAGGGGGCCGGTCCACGGTCCCTCAGACCTTGTGGGGGGCCGGACTATATTTTTTGGGGGGAAATGAACGAATTCCTATGCCCCACAAATAACCCAGAGATGCATTTTAAATAAAAGGACCCATTCTACTCATGTAAAAACATGCTGATTCCCGGACCGCCCGCGGGCCGGATTGGGGAGAAGGCGATTGGGCTGGATCCAGCCCCCGGGCCTTAGTTTGCCTACCCATGCTGTAGTGGTTTGGGTGTTAGACCTGGGAGATTTGGGTTCTAGTCTCCCCGCAGCCATGAAATTCATTTGGGTGACCTTGGGTCATTCCCTGCCTCTCAGCCTAGCCTACCTCGCAGGGTTGTAGGGAGGAGAGAATTGCAATAAATACATAATTGCAATAAATACATAAGCGTCTCAGTGCATTGACTTCTCTCTTCCTCCAAGGTGGGTTGAACGTTCCCATGATTTCCCAATTATTGCTGCCCCTCACCATTATTGGGGTGGGGTGGGGCATTGCTTCCAAGTCTCACCCTCCCTGCCCACCTGCAGAGCACCTGTGATCAACCCTCTTTCCCCCAGACCACATTTCTTCCTTAAACTGGGTAATTTCCGACATTTTGGTAGCCAACCAAGCTCTTTAAGAAGGAAGCGGCAACAATTGAGCCGTTAACTGTTCGAAATGAAGAAGCAAGTGCAACCCAGAGAGGTATCTGTAGCTGCTGGGTGACCCCTCTGGATGTTTTTGAAGGGCCGGTGAGGTAGGAATTCTGCAAAACCCCTTATCAGTAAGGCCAGTTTCATATACACAAGGGTACGGCCTGACCACAAAGTTTGTAAGAACCAGTTTTGGAGGAGCCTAAGGGCTGAAAAACAATGCCAGATAAGGTACAAAGAGAGCTCTGCACATACAGCAAAAATAAAAATAAAAATGGGTTGAGTAAGTGTTTTCAAAGACTGTGGTTGGATGAGAGATAGTGGGGGAGAAGAGGACATGATTTTTTCCTATATAGGGTGTGTGTAAATGCAGTGCTCTCAGAGATTCTTTCGGACTCTTTTGTTCCGCAATGCATTGCTGAATAAAAAGTTTGACTAATTGGGAATCACCTCCTGGCAAATAGAAGGCAAATAGAACTGGTCCCATCACTTCCTGGCAAATAGAAGGGGAAGAAATGGAGGCAGTGAGTGATTTTACTTTCTTCGGTTCCATGATCACTGTAGACGGTGACAGCAATCACGAAATTAAAAGACGCCTGCTTCTTGGGAGAAAAGCAATGACAAACCTAGACAGCATCTTAAAAAGCAGAGACATCACCTTGCCGACAAAGGTCTGTATAGTTGAAGCTATGGTTTTCCCAGTAGTGATGTATGGAAGTGAGAGCTGGACCATCAAGAAGGCTGATCGCTGAAGAATGGATGCTTTTGAATTCTGGTGCTGGAGGAGACTCTTGAGAGTCCCATGGACTGCAAGAAGATCAAACCTCTCCATTCTGAAGGAAATCAGCCCTGAGTGCTCACTGGAAGGACAGATCCTGAAGCTGAGGCTCCAATACTTTGGCCACCTCATGAGAAGAGAAGACTCCCTGGAAAAGGCCCTGATGTTGGGAAAGATGGAGGGCACAAGGAGAAGGGGACAACAGAGGACGAGATGGTTGGACAGTGTTCTCGAAGCTACCAACATGAGTCTGACCAAACTGCGGGAGGCAGTGAAAGACAGGAGTGCCTGGCGTGCTCTGGTCCATGGGGTCACGAAGAGTCACGACTAAACGACTAAACAACAAATTGAGAATCTGGTCTCAGGCTCCGTATCGAACCCCGAAAGGGAGTTTCTCCCACATCCTGGCATGTCCGGGGATGTTGAGGGGGTGAGACAATTTGGTGTGCTGTTGGGAGTGCCAGTTTGCTTCTGCTGGTGAGACGGAACAGCCCCAACCTCAACATGGGAGACAGTGTGGTGTAATGGTTAGAGTGCCGGACTCAGACCTGGATTCAAGTTACAAGAAAGGAGATTACGACTAAACATCCAGAAGAACTTTCTGATAGTAAGAGCCGTTCAACAGTGGAATGGACTCCCTCGGGAAATGATGGGCTTTTCTTCTTTGGAGGTTTTTGAGCAGAGGGTGTATGGCCAACTGTCATGGATGCTTTAGTTAAAACGGCTCCCATGCTCCCTTCCAGCTCTATAATTTTACGATTCTGTGAAAACTCCATGCATTACTCAGTGGTGCAACACACTGATTTCGGACACGAAGTGCCCTGGATGGAATTCTCGATTTGCAGGGACTGGTATGTAGTACAACAATTTTATTTACAATCCTGCTAGACGATTGTAATACAAAATAGTAAAAATGCTACAAAACAGAATACAAAACCCATAGCAAACAGCATAACATCTCTTAAATATGTAACAGAGCCAATAATATTTTTCTAAGCATGTATTATAGTAACATAAAACATGTTTCTTTGGATTTTTGTTTCAGTGTTTCCTCATTGCTTCCACACAGTAGTTCCCTATGGACTTGGTGAAACACACATATCCAAGGTTTTTGCAGCATCCCATGACATCCACATCCTCCTCCTCCTCCTCCTCCTCCTCAAATTGCCACCCCGTATTATTGCCCCTTTAATCTGGATTTACCATGTACACAGAAATAATAATAATAATAATAATAATAATAATAATAATAATAATAATACCCCACCCATCTGACTGGGTTGCCCCAGCCACTCTGGGCAGCTTCCAACAAATATAAAAGCATAATAAAACATCAAATATTGAAATCTTCCCTATCCGGGAGTAAAACACACAATGGAAATGAGATATCTGTATTAAATGGTGTGTTTTGATGAGCGTAACGTCATGTAAACCTTGCGTGCAGAAAAAGTTGCATCTCTACACCATGCATTCAAAGCACTCCCCCCAATGATCCCATGAACTGTAGTTTGCTAAGGGTGCTGGGAATTGTAGCTTTGTGAGGGGCAAACTATGATTCCCAGCATTCCTTCCTTGCTCTACAAATGTGCTTTACACGTAAGCTGTACACACAGCCTTCAGTGCAGTGCTGCTACTCAGGTAAATTCCTGATGGATGATCGAGTAGTTTGGCCTGGTTCTTTTTACTAAAACAAAGTTTATCAGTCCAAGGAGTGTTTTCTAATTAGGAAAAGACCTTTGACCTTACAATGCTGAGAAAACCTCAGTGACTCTGTTATGTACTGAGCTGAATCCTAGAACAATAGGATCCAGAATGCAGCAGTTTGATTGGTCCTCAGGAGCCACCCAATCCAGCTCCAGATCGAAGTGAATCAGCAACCTGATTGGCCTGTAGGAGCAGCCAATCAGGCTCCTGGAGGAAGTGAATCAGCAACCTGATTGGCCTGCAGGAGCAGCCAATCAGGCTCCTGGATGAAGTGAATCCACAACCTGATTGGCCTGCAGGAGTAGCATGGAATTAGCCAATCACGTGGGGCCCATTGTGTAAATAATGTATATATAGCAGACGTTTTGGGGAAAGATTCATTCCTTGCTACTATGAGCTGAATAAAGAGCATGAAATTCACACTGGACTCTGAGTATATTTCAGATCCAAAACCGTGATGGGCACCATCTTCCCTTGGACTGATTTTTCACATTGGGAAGCTTTTGAACCTATTCAAATTTGCAGTCCCGAACTAAAGCATTCCAGCTGCCTCCTGCTAGCATGCAAAAGCAACAGTCTCCTCCTTTCGTTAAAGATGCTCACCTGGCTTGAAGGCTAAGAAAAGCCTTTGCCAACCTGGCACCCTCGGGATGTTTTGGACTATGACTCCCATCAGCTTCATCTAGCACAGCTGTTGCTGCCCAGAACATCTGGAGAGGCAACAGGTTGCTCAAGGCTGGCTTTGAGCATTAAGCAAGAACTGACCCCTTAAAACAGGCCTCCTCAACCTTGGCCCTCCAGATGTTTTTGGCCTACAACTCCCATGATCCCTAGCTAGCAGGACCAGTGGTCAGGGATGCTGGGAATTGTAGTCTCAAAACATCTGGAGGGCTGAGTTTGAGGAAGCCTGTCCTAAAAAAAAAGGAAACAGTTTTAACCAAGGGCCGAAGGGTGAGATCCAGTGCCATCTTTTCCCTCTAAAAGGGACAAACGCGAATGTCTCCTTCTGATCCCATGATGTCGAAATATATTTCTCTTGGGCACAAAGGATGGGGCAGTGTGGGGGAGGCAGCACCAATGTGACATTGAATTCAGAATTAAAGGAAGTGATGCAGAAATGAGTGATATGGAATATGGAATTCGCCAAATCTCCACAAATCGCTTTCAAACATTCCAGACCGAATTTTGCGAGCCTCGGATTTCGGGAGAAATCTGCAATGTTTCAGAGGATGTCTGGCTGTGAAGCCTGAATTGTTGGATACAGGAAACCCCATCACTATCACAGAGCTGGAGTTTGGGGACAGATTCGAAAGACATGAGCTCTGCAATTCAAGGTTTTAAACATTCAAGGGGAGGGATTCATGACAAAAGTCATACTTTTTAAAGAAAGAAAGAAATACAGAAAGTGACCACTAGAGGGGGCTTCTCTTTCTCTGAGCCACACAATTAAGCAACATACTGGCCAATAGACAAAGTCGACTACTTAGAGGTTGCATTTAAATGGTGACCTCCTGGGCTTTTAATCTCACGCTTTCATGTTAAACTGGAAGTGGGGGAAACTGTGCATTTTGCAGGGTGGGAAAGGAGACACACCTGGGTGGGTGAGGAGCTCCTTTATGTCCAATGCTCAGGGATAGGCCAGATTATTATCTCCCGTGCCCCCTGAGGGGGGGCGGCAAAGTTTGTCTGGTTGGTGAGGATGCCTATCTGTAAATCGCCAGATTCGTTGGCTAGGACTTACTTTAATTGGAGGTCTAATCTTTTTGTCCACTTTTTCCTGCATTTGACTTCCATTGTTCCAGTTACAGGTAGATAGCCGTGTTGGTCTGTCATAGTCAAAACAAAATAAAAAAATTCCTTCCAGTAGCACCTTAGAGACCAACTAAGTTTGTTCTTGGTATGAGCTTTCGTGTGCATGCACACAAAAGCTCATACCAAGAACAAACTTAGTTGGTCTCTAAGGTGCTACTGGAAAGGTATCTGAAGAAGTGTGCATGCACACAAAAGCTCATACCAAGAACAAACTTAGTTGGTCTCTAAGGTGCTACTGGAAGGATTTTTTAAATTTTGTTTTGACTTCCATTGGTAAGAGTGAGGTGGAGACTATTGACCACGTGCTCCTGCGATGCTGTTTCTACAAAGAAGGTGCGAGGCGGTCTTATCCACACAACGCTGGCCGATCTTCCAGGACGTTCGGACAGTTTTTATATAGAATGGCTTCTTCCGGATGTTAACTCTAATGTGACAGCTAAGGTAGCTAAATTCTGCGCTAGAGCCATAAAAATTCGGTCCGTTTTAATTAGCAGTATCCATATAACTCCAGTATAGAGCTAAAGAAGAATCAGTGCCGCTATTAGTGGTAGCCCATCCTCTAAAGTAGTGATACCCTTTTATCTAATAATTTCATATAATGGTTAAAGTTTATATTTCTAGTATATTTTATATTTTAGATTGTATTTTGGATTGTTTTTATGTATATCTGTGTGTGCTGGTCGAGGACCGTAACAATAAATCTGAATCTGAAATCGCCAGACATCACATTGACATCAGGCGACTCTTTTTTTTTGGGGGGGGGATCAAACAGTGATCTGGAATTGGTTCCCTTTTGGACATGTTGAGTTCCTTTTCTTGGAAAATGTGATATTTGTTTGACAGGAGCACTGCTTAGAGGAATGGTCTCCCCTTCCTTCCAATTAATAACAATTGTACACACTTATTCTCTCTCTCTCTCTCTCTCTCTCTCTCTCTCTCTCTCTCTGTGTGTGTGTGTGTGTGTTTGTGTGTGGGAAACAACAACTGACGGCCCATAAAGGCTCTCAAAAGGTTCATCTGTTCCTCTCCACCCCCCTGAATGTCCACCCGGTCTTCTCCTGCAGCCAGTCCACATAGTTGGAGACCTTGGTGTAGACCCCATACACTTGCTTGCTCCCGCACTCTTCGGGGCCTCCCCACGAGACCAGTCCTTGGGCCACCCATCTCCGGCTCTCGGGGTCTTGGATGACGAAGGCTCCCCCGCTGTCTCCAAGGCAAGTGTCCTTCCCGCCTTCGTAATAGCCGGCGCAGAACATGTTTTCGGTGACGCTGTAGTTCCCCGACCGAGATTCGTAGCTCATCTTGCACTCGGCGTGCAGGACCACCGGGAGTTTGACATACTGGAGAACGTCAGAGAGGGTCCTCATGCCGGAGCTGATCACCTCATCCACGGTGATGTTGGGGTTGGAGATGCCCCAGCCGGCCACCAGGCCCAAGGTGTTGGGTTGAGGTCCTTCTAGCTCGTGTTCGTACTGCGGGAGGCAGATGGGCATGACGTGCGGTCCTAGCGTCACCTTCTCCTTCAGCTTCACCAAGGCAATGTCGTGGTTGTAGTTCTGGATGTCAAAGGCCTCGTGAAGGACGATCTTCTCCACCGTCCGGTTGACGGCATCCACCTTGTTCCTCACGTCGTGAAGGCCCAGGTAGATGGTGACGTGCTCTTTGGAGACGGGGATGATGGTGTTGTCCCGGCGCTGGGAGCGGAGGACGTGGGCGGCGGTCAGCACCCACGACTCGGACAGCAGGGCCCCGCTGCCAAACCACCTGTCATTGGGCACTCGGGACGTGTCCTCCACCACGATCAGGGCTTGCCAAGGGAAAAAACCGGGCTCTGCGTTTCGCCCGCCGATGATGCGCTTGATTAGGGTGGGCAGCGACCGCGTCGGCTGCCCACAAACTGGGGAAAGAAAACAACAGAGCAGATGGTTAGACGACCAGGGCTGGATCCGTCACCAAAAAGTAGCCAAACTGCGACTCCAAGTAGATTATGCCAGGATTTTTTCCCCCAATTGGGGGGGAGGGGGCAGGGTGGCAGAAAAATCCCTGCCTTGCTTCCAACTTTTGTTTCCTAGATTAAGTCTTGCAGGGCTACTCTGTGTAAAGGTGCGCTGGATCATTTATCATTTTAGAGCTGGGCAGCATTCAGCTGTATCAATTCGAACAATTGAAATTTCAAATTGACCAGCAGAGTTTTAAATTATGAAATGACAAATTTTCAGCCCCAAGGCTTTGAATTTAACATGCCAAGAGCTCCCCTCAATGGGCCATGCCAAGATTATACACATGCAAATCCATCAAATGTCACTGGCAAAACACTAGGGCTTCATACAATATATCTGATTTATATATATTTTAAAAATTGTTGCTGTTTGGTAATTATTGGAATTAGACCCTCAATTGCTGCTGGACACCTGCATCTATGTTCTATGTTCTATGTCTCAGTGGCAGAGCACACATTTTGCACGCCCCTCCATGGAATCCTGGGATCTGTAGTCTGTTGTGGATGCTGAGAGTTGTTAGGGGACCCCCTATCCCCATCACAGAGCTATCACCCCCACAGGGATTTAACAATCAATCCCTGTTCCCAGGGAAGTCCCACGACGGCCATGATCCACAGTTTGGAGGCAGCAGTGCTTCTGAATACTCCTGCAAACCACAGGAGGGCAGAATCATAGAATCGTGGAATTGTGGAAGGGACCCTGAGGGTCACCCCTGCAATGCAGGAATCTCTACTAGAGTTGTATTTGAATCCTGCTTGCGGGGTTCCCTTCATCCTGATCCAGCAGGCTCTCGAGAGCCAGTGTGGTGTAGTGGTTAAGAGCGGTAGACTCGTAATCTGGTGAACCGGTTACAGGTAGATAGCCGTGTTGGTCTGTCATAGTCAAAACAAAATAAAAAAAATTCCTTCCAGTAGCACCTTAGAGACCAACTAAGTTTGTTCTTGGTATGAGCTTTCGTGTGCATGCACACTTCTTCAGATACACTGAAACAGAAGTCACCAGATCCTTATATATAGTGAGAGGGTGGGGAGGGGTATTACTCAGAGGGGTGGTGGAAATGGGTGAAAGGTAGATAGCTGTGGTAAATCTGTTGACGACTGTTAACGACCGCAATTAGTCTTACAGGAAAAAGCAAGGGGTGAGAAGGTTAAAAAAGCTTTGTCATGTATAATGAGATAAGAATCCAATGTCTTTGTTCAGACCAGGTCTCTCCATGGTTTTAAGCTTGGTAATGAGTTGCAATTCAGGAACTTCTCTTTCCAGTCTATTTCTGAAATTCCTTTGCAATAAGACAGCTACTTTGAGATCTTGTATAGAGTGTCCTGGGAGATTGAAGTGCTCTCCTACTGGTTTCTCTGTCTTGTGATTCCTGATGTCAGATTTATGTCCATTTATCCTTTGGCGTAGGGTTTGGCCTGTTTGTCCAATATAGAGAGCTGAAGGGCACTGTTGGCATTACTCTGAGTAATACCCCTCCCCACCCTCTCACTATATATAAGGATCTGGTGACTTCTGTTTCAGTGTATCTGAAGAAGTGTGCATGCACACGAAAGCTCATACCAAGAACAAACTTAGTTGGTCTCTAAGGTGCTACTGGTGAACCGGGTTTGAGTCTCCGCTCCTCCCCATGCAGCTGCTGGGTGACCTTGGGCTAGTCCCACTTCTCTGAAGTCTCTCAGCCCCACTCACCTCACAGAGGAAGGGAAAGGAGAATGTGAGCCGCTTTGAGACTCCTTCGGGTAGTGATAAAGCGGGATATCAAATCCAAATTCCTCCTCCTCCTCCTCTTCTTCTTCATACATAGCTCTGTGGCGGGGAATGGGGGTGTCCTAAGAACTCTCAGCACCCTTAACAAACTGTAGTTCCCAGGATTCTTGACCGATTCATAGAATCACAGGATTGTCAGGGACCCAAAGGGTCATCCTGCCCAACCGCCTGCAATGTTTAAAGCGGTACGATGCAGCTTTCAATGCCCGGTGCGGATATGTACAGACGCTTCCCTCAAGGAGACCCATGGCATAATCTACAGGCAATGATGGGCTCGCACGCCCTGGTGCTATCCATCATTGCACCCTCAGAGATCCGGAATACCTTTGTGGGACAGGAAAGCAAGTGGCTGAGCTCCCCACCAGCATGCACGGTGAAGGGGGCAGCTGTGCCAGTCTTGTCGCTAGCCGGGCAGGAAAAGTTGCCTGCTCTCCAGAGGTGCCCAGGGCTGGCAACGAAACAGAAGGCAGGCCGGTCGGGCGGATGTCGCCAGCGTCTCTCGGGAAAGGAGGAGGAAGGATTCTTTTGAGCACCAACGCATTCCGGGATTTCGATGGAGGCCGGTGTGGTCGGCGGGTCAGAGTGCCAGGCGGCATCCCAACATCATACCATGCATAGCCAGACAGAGCAAGCCAGACCTCTGGCCCGTATCTGCCAGGACTGGGAGCCCCACTGGCAAGGCATGCCCCACTGCATCAGCCCACATGCTTGGGAGGAAGGCATCAGAAAGTCCTGAACTGGGGCATTTGGGGAGTGGGACGTGGAGTTGGGCCGGTCCAGTGCAAGAGTGGGCATAGGCAAGTGTAATTTTCTCTGCTCCCCTCTTCTGCCCTGGCTGGCACAATTGGTAGGGCTGTGGGCAGGGGCGGAGGAAGCCTCCTCGCTACCCGGGGTGGCGAACGAGGGCATCCCCCTGGGGGCGGGGCGTCGTGACGTTACGTCGTGACGTCACGCCGCACCGTCACAATGGAGTGCGCATGCGCGAAATGCGTGCGTGCGCACTCCGTCGCCGGGCAGCTGCCGCCAGGAGCAGCGACAGCCCGGCACCGGAGTGCGCATGCATTTCACGCATGCGCACTCCGTCGCCGGGCCGTCGCTGCTCCCGCTGCGATCTTGGCTGAGTGCCATGCTTGCTTTATCGGTTGCTCTCTCACTCAGCCAGCTGGTGCCCCGTGGCCCCGCCCGCTTTTGCCTGGGGGGGGTGACACTCTCGGGGCCGGCCCCACCCCCACGCTAGGTGACGCAAGCGCAAGCCGAGGGGAAAAGCGGGTGGGGTGCCGGCTGGCTGAGTGAGAGAGTGACACCAATAAAGCAAGCCAGCGGTCTCCGATCGCGGGGGTGGGGCCCCGAGAGTGTCACCCCCCAGGGTAGAACCCAGGGCGGCCCGCCCCCCACCCCTTGCTCTGCCCCTGGCTGTGGGCGTGGAGGTGGCTATACCCCTCCCTCTGGCTGCCTACCAGCGTTTGGGATTGCCCATTTGGTACCCAAGCATAGTGGAATCCCATTATATTTGGGCATAACCATAGTGCCAAGAAATCATAGGTTCTGTGAGCCCCGAGTTACATAAATGAGTGCAAACGACAAGCGCTGAATTTCTCAAGTGAAAGCTAAAATTGGACGGCAATTGACAAGCTGCCTCAGTTAACCGGGCAAAAAAACCACCCATAGATTCCGGTCTGACAGCAGCATATGCTGCAACGCTTTAGCAAAACCCGAGAAGTGTAAAATGCTCGACCCGGAGCTTTGTCTGTTGCAAACGCTTGCAAATTAAGGGGTGAAGCTGTCAAGTGAGATCAACACAATGAGTTCTTTGTTCATTCAGGGCAGCTGCAGAATGGAAAAACACATCACCTGTGAAATATCTGCTTGTCTTGCAACTGTGAAAGTCACAGCTGCCCAGCCAGAATAAACCACTGGTTATGCTAGATGAAAATCAAAACAAACGTTTGCATGGAGACAAAAATCAGCTCGTTTTGAAGAGTGTGGTGCATGGCCAGCAGAGATCTCTGCACCTCACAAGGTAGGACACCCTCATAGTCGAATAGTCACCTCTCTCCCCCTTCATCCACCCTTCCACGCCCTTTGGAACCAGCAGCACAAGGACACCAGCCTTCCTGCTTTAATTTACATCGCACTGGAGTTAATTGAACGGCAGCCAAGAGTACTGAAACGCATTAAGTGTGTGTTTATTTGTTTTGCTTAACTGTCAGTGGGCAAAATTAGTGCTCTGCTAAAATGGATACTGATTAAAGGGTTGGCAAGGGCAGAGAAAGCTTGACGGAAGGAGCTCTGCTAAAATGGCAGAGTAAGGGAAATTAATTAGAACATTGCCCCTATATGCTCTTCATCAAGGACTGCCGACCGTTTTAGGCCTGTGAGCACATGTGGCTTCTTGAGCGAGAGCCATGGGTGTTGCCGCCGCTCCTTCTGCTCACTTTCCTCCCCCCCAGGCCAACCATCCCCCCACCCAAGACACAGAAAGCATGGAAATGCACCCACAAAGAGTTCACTTTTCCAAGATATTTGGCAAAAGTTGGATGCAGTAGAATTCATCTGAGCCTTGAAAGGTGCCTAGAACGGAAAGCAGAATTGTAGAAAACTGCCACTCATCCAACTTCCAGCTCTATGGGCCTTCCAGCTCTATGCTTTCGCCACCTCATGGCCAAAGGTGTTGTGTTTTACACATCACTTGGGAAGACAGGCGAACTAATACCAGAGTCCTGGAAGAAGCAAAGATCACCAGTGTTGAAGCAATGATTCTTCAACATCAACTTTGTTGGACTGGTCATGTTGTGTGGATGCCTGATGATCGTCTTCAAAGCAACTACTCTATTCTGAATGTAAAAATGGAAAGCGTAATGTAGGTGGTCAACAAAAGAGGTTTAAAGATCTCAAGGCAAAGCTAAAGAAATGTAGTATAAACACCAACAATTGGGAAACACTGGCCTGTGAGTGCTCCAGTTGGAGAACAGCTTTTACCAAAGGTGTCATGGGCTTTGAAGATGCTCGAACTCAGGATGCAAGGGAGAAACGTGATAAGAGGAAGGCGCGCCTGGCAAATCCACACCATGATCAACTCCCGCCCGGAAACCAATGTCCCCACTGTGGAAGGACGTGTGGATCCAGAATTGGCCTCCACAGTCACTTACGGACTCACTGTTAAGACTGTGTTCATGGAAGACAATCTTACTCAGCTACGAGGGATCGCCAAAGGAGGAGGAGGAGGAGGAGGAGGAGGAGGAGGAGGTGAAGCATTGTGCCCATGCAGGGGTCACTTGCATGTCTCCTGGTGGCTGTGGGTTTACTCTGATACAATTCCCTACCATGTTTGCCACTGCAGTGAGCAACCTAGAGATCTGAGCTCCAGGACACCTGGTGGCCAGGGTCTCACATCCTAACTCCAGACTGCATTGTTGTTGTGGCTGGCACCCGTCTGTCTCGAGAGACAATGGAGTACGCCTCTGGAGGTGAAGTCAAACCTCTGCATTAGCAGCACCAAAGTGACCTCTCTGGGGCGCAAGCCTGGGCCGTGTGTCTGGAGGTCCTGGTCTGGCCAGATGACAAGACCCCTCTCTTGGCCTCGCTGATGGGGTCCAAAGGAAAGCAGAGCAAGACGTTTGGCACCAGCTTGGCTGCAGGAGTTGCTGGAAGGAGGTGTACAAGACGCCATCCAACCTTCTTAGATACTCCATCCCAGATTTGTATAGGGTCTACTCCTTAGCCTTTTCTTCTCCTGAAGATGTCCCCCAAGGCAGCAGAGGATTAGGATCAGAGTTTTCTTTCTCCTAGATGGGCTACTTTCCCTTTTCAGCGAGCCTCATTTGCCCTTCACTTCCTTTTGCAGCATGTGCAAATAGTAATTTATAGTTATAATGACCTGAAATCTATGCCCACCCCCTGTGAAATGCTCCACTCAGCTTTGAACTATGTGTGGGATGTGATCCATGAGAAACAGTCAAGTACAACATTCCTTGTAATGCTAGAGAAGACATGCCAGGGAATGTTTGGTCCAGCCAGTCGAAACTTCCTGTTCCTCCTGGCTGGAGCATCCTTCCTTTGGCATGTGATAGAAGGTGGGTGTGACCTTACCTGTCCAGGTAACAAGAGGACTGGTCACGCAGCACACCTCTCTCTTTTTGACTTCCTTCTTCATTTGACCAGCTTCTAGCTAGGACTGCTCTGCTAGCTCTCAACTAGCAGAAGCACTGGGATTATTCCCCCATATGGGACAGATCCACATGTACATATTTGTAACTAAGTCTGCTTTCAGGAATCCAACTGTGAACTGATGTGAGAAAACTTCTTTTATTAACTTTTAATAAGATTGTTGCGTCTTTATTCTTTTTAAGGGGGATTAAAGGGAATTTACCAGGATCGCACAATTCAACTGAGACAGATTGAATTGTATAATAGTAAGAGGCTTACAAGGGACGTGGGTGGCGCTGTGGGTTAAACCACAGAGCCCAGGGCTTGCCGATCAGAAGGTCGGCGGTTCGAATCCCCGCGACGGGGTGAGCTCCCGTTGCTCGGTCCCAGCTCCTGCCAAGCTAGCAGTTCGAAAGCACGTCAAAGTGCAAGTAGATAAATAGGTACTGCTCTAGCGGGAAGGTAAATGGCGTTTCCGTGCGCTGCTCTGGTTCGCCAGAAGCGGCTTAGTCAAGCTGGACACATGACCCGGAAGCTGTACGCCGGCTCCCTCGGCCAATAAAGCGAGATGAGCGCCGCAACCCCAGAGTCGGACACGACTGGACTTAACTGTCAGGGGTCCCTTTACCTTTACCTTTAAGAGGCTCAGACGAGCCTGCAACCAGCTATCTGCTGTGCATGTAAAAGGGGAATGTAAACTCTGCTAAGTAAAGGAACTTGGTAGCGCAAGTTAGGAAGGATATTAATAAACAATATATCCTCTCCTGCCACCCTGAACATTCCCACATTATGATCTCTTCCCCTTCAAGGGCAAGATTTGTAGTGCATGCTCTGTCTTATGTTGATTTCATCTTAAATCAGTAGTTCCCAAAATGGGTTGTATCCCCCCCCTGTAGTCAATGGGATTACCTGGCTTGGGGCGGGGGGATGCACTAAGAGGCAAGGGGGCTGCAGGGGGGCACTGGAGGTGTCAATGACTATCTGATTTTGAAAAGCCAGTATCGCTGGATAAAGCTCATCAGTTTTGTTGAATTACATCAGCTAAGTAGTTTTAATTGGATTATGGATAAATGTGAAATTAATTGTTCCCTTTTTTGAATTTTATTGCATTATTATTTTGCCAAATCACTGTTCTGAATTATTATTATTATTATTATTATTATTATTATTATTATGGTAGGTGGCACTGGGGATGAGTTTATGCAACCAAGTGAGCAGCGGCCCCAAAATGTTTTGGAACCATTTTCTTAAATAGATGGAATGATTTGGGTATTTGGTTTTCTTTTTTAAGTGGGAGAAAGCATGGTAAACAAACAGGCTAAAAATAGTGCAGCCCAAGCCAAGGGATGTTTACCCAGAAGGAAAACCCCGGTTGGTCCAAGTGTGCGCAGGATTGCAGCGGAAGCCATGACAAAGGAACAGGGTACTGCCAGAATGTTTATTCTGGCTGTGTGCAGAAGTCAGTGATCTGCTAGAGAAGAAAGTGGGGTTTCCTAGTGACAAGAAACTGGCTTTCCAAGGAGAGAGGAGCGAAGCGCAGCGATTTCTCAGCTCTCGGCCAACTTGCTCTGACCTCTGGAAAACTTTCCCTGGGACTTGCCAGCCCGCCTGGATTCCATCAGGACCAGAAGCAGACGCAGACAGAAAAGAGCATGTTTAAAAAACAGCCAGTCTCTTTAAAAAGAGGAAAATGGAAGCTTGTACAATCCAGTTACTATAACACCCTGAAAGCTTAAAAAAACCCAACCACTTTTAAAAGATGTGCGTCCCCCTGTTTGACTTTGTATCTTGGTGGGTATGAACCTGGGACAGAGAAACCTGACAAATTCGGTTTCTCTCAATTCCTCGTTTTCCCAATCTTAAATTCGGCTCTCCATGTTTCCACATCAATTTGAAAATTTCTTTGTGAAAAGTCCCCATGAGCCTTTTGGTGCGAAACACTCCTAATGTTTTTGTGCAATTTTGCCCAATATGCGCATCTTTATGCAAAGCAACCCCCCCAAAAAATGCATTTTCTTTGCATGTCATTTTCACTCATATTTGCATTGATGTGGACACTTCGCCCCCAGGTTATGCATTTTTGGACCCATTAACTTGTCTGGAGAACTCTGTTGCAAAATTCGGAGAAGCTTGTGTTTTGAAAGTCGGCCGAGCTTTCCTTCTTCGTTGTTTTGGAAAAAGCAAATTAGGTAATTTGCCTTTGAATGCAAATAGAATAATCTGATTTCTCCCTCCCTCAACAAGCCCTCCCCAACCAGTCCTGCCTGGTTGAGCTCTTGCAATCCTGGCTTCTACTAGCCAGCATTAACACCAGCGACTGAGAAATCTGGGCAGATGTTCCTGGCCATAGCTGTCAACTTTCGGATTTGAAAATAAGGGATTTTTTCAAACTTTTGGATTTGAAAATAAGGGATGCCGTGAGGGCGGTGCAATGGCACCAGGTAGCCTCGCCACCCTGCGCTCCAGAGGCTGCGTGCAAACGGGTGAGCGAAAGAGCGAGCGCATAGACAGCAGGCAGGCTGGCTGGCTGGTTGGGCGTGAGGGTCTGGCTGCACAAGGCATGCAAGCTCCGCCCCCAGTCGGTCTCAGACTCCTTATTGGCAGCCGAGCAACGCAGCTGAGGAGCCTCCCTGGCCGGCAGGGAGGGAGAGGAGCTGCTTCCTTTGAAATCCGGGAAATTTAAGGGATATCAACAATCAGTGGGAAACAGCATTGGAATAAGGGAGTTTCCCGCAAAAAAAGGGGGTTGACAGCTATGTTCCTGGCTTAACCAGTGACAGGGGAGCTCCTGGATGGGTCTAAGCAGAGATTATGTACCAGTGGCAGAACACACGCTTCGCACATGCAACCTGGTCCCAGGTTCAATTCTCCAGTTAAAAGGAACTTGGTTGGCAGGCCTTTCCCCCTAAAACCGGGAGAGGTGATGCTACTAGACAGGGCAGAATGTACCAATGGTCTGCCCTGGTGCGAATTAGCATCATATGCCATATTTGCAACAAAAGCAGACACCACTTGCGCCCCACCAGTTCTGATTTAGCCACACGAGGAGCTCTGCATAGTCTGAAAGGTTTGCATCTAAAACAAGAGGGCGAGAAGCTTAAAGAAGCCAGCTGGCATGAAGGTTGCATTTCAGTGCAATCGAGGTACCTGGTTGACAAGACGGCAGGTGCGTTCCCAGCTCTGCACTTCTCCACAGCCCCCTGGCATCACAGGTGTAGGTACCTGGGGAAGATCAAAACACAAGCTCTGGACAGGAATCATACCACTAGGTGGTGCTGTCATAACGTCTTACCGGTTTTCTTCCGTCTATAAGGACGTCAGGAGAGTCTGCTGGATCAGGCCAATAGCCCATCCAGTCCAGCACCCTGTTCTCACAGTTTCCAGTGGAAAACTAGCAAGCAGGATCTGAGCAAGAGAGCATCTCTCCCCCTCCTGTGGTTCCCAGCAAGCAACTGGGATTCAGAAGCATTGCTGCCTCCAACCGTGGAGGCAGGGCAGAGCCATCCTGGCTAGTAGACATCTGTGATGGACAGCAGAGCCAGACCAGAGTCAGCTGGCCGCAGTAGGGGGGGGGAGCAGCACTTTGGGAGAGAGAATAAAAGGGGCCGTTTCTGAGGGAGAGAGTTAGATAGGGCTATGGGTCAGGTTAAGAGACAGGGCTTGATTTGAGAAGAGATAGGGCTAAGAAGAAGAAGAAGAAGAAGAAGAAGAAGAAGAAGAAGAAGAAGAAGAAGAAGCAGAGTTTGGATTTGATATCCCACTTTATCACTACCTGAAGGAGTGTCATAGCAGCTCACATTCTCCTTTCCCTTCCTCTGCCACAACAAAGTGGGGCTGAGAGACTTCAGAGAAGTGTGACTAGCCCAAGGTCACCCAGCAGCTGCATGTGAGCTCCCGTCGCTCGGTCCCAGCTCCTGCCTACCTAGCAGTTTGAAAGCACGTCAAAGTGCAAGTAGATAAATAGGTACCACTCCGGCGGGAAGGTAAACGGCGTTTCCATGCACTGCTCTGGTTCGCCAGAAGCGGCTTAGTCATGCTGGCCACATGACCCGGAATCTGTCTGCGGACAAACGCCGGCTCCCTCGGCCTATAGAGCGAGATGAGCGCCGCAATCCCAGAGTCATCTGCAACTGGACCTAATGGTCAGGGGTACCTTTACCTTTTAGCCCAAGGTTACCCAGCAGCTGAAAGTGGAGGAGTGGAGACGCGAACCCGGTTCACCAGATTATGAGTCTACCGCTCTTAACCACTACACCACATTGGCTAAGGGTCAGGTTAAGAGATAGGGCTGGATTTGAGAGGAGAGATAGGGAGCAAGATAGGATTTGACTGAGGGAGAACTGGTTCTGGGTTAAGTTAAACACCCACACTGAGGACACTATCCAGAGCAAGAGGAAAAAGCTTCTCAGCTTGGATAGGGAGACTGGGTTGAGGGTCTGGGAAAGGTATACAGAGAGGAGGGCTCTGGGAGGGCTGAGTCTGACCCGGGAGAGGCAAATCCTGTGGGAATTCAGGCTCCCTGGGTCTCATCCTAGCCAGGAGGGGAGAGTTCTTCTAGGTACAGAAGAATCCCAAGCCAGTCGCAAGGGGTGAGGCGACCCCCTGGGTCTGTTATACCATTGGGAACCCCTCAGGAGTAGGATTGCTAAGAGAGTGGGTAACTGAGGAGAAGTGCCCCTCGCTCATGAACCAAGGTATTAATTGGCGAAGGAAGCTGTATGATGTTAAAAGCCTTTCACTGTCATAACTCAGTAACAGAAACTGAAGTATAACGACTGATTTCAGTCAAAGTCAATAAGTTCTACCTGAAAGACTGCATTTCCTGACCCTCTTTGTTTCATTACCTTCTTTTTTGTTTAATAAGCTTTTCCTGTTTGTTTGATTTTTTTTATTTTTTATTTTGCCTAAGACTCTAATCATTACGTTTCCCTCATTAGAATTTCCCATGGTAAATTTGTAAAACTTCGTATTAATTGGCATACAGCGAGGTGTGTGCACTATATTGAATAGGGGACAGTTAGCAGGATGAGTCCGCCAGATTGCTTCTCCTCCTCCATGAATTTCTTGAAAGCTCTTTTAAAGTCATTCAAGGTGGGGGCCACCACTGCCTCCTGTGGCAGGGAGTTCCACAGTTTAACTATGTGTTGTGTGAAGAAGTCCATTTAAAAATCTGCCCTAAATCAGATTGGGCAAAATATTCCTGCATTGCAGGGGGGGTTGGACTAGATGACGCTCATGGTCCCTTCCAACTTGGCCATTCTAAGATTCTAAAATTGCATTCCCTTGATTGTTTGGGTTGCTCCCTTCCGAACCTTTTCTCAACCCTATAATCTCCTTTGTGGGGTGAGGCGACCAGAACTGAACAAAATATTCCAAATGTGGTCGAAATCTATAGCCAGCGATGAAGAAGACTGCTGAGGGAGGGGAGGAATAGAGGGGTTGGAAACTGGGGTGAACCTCTGCTTGAAAAAGAAGGCTTTGCATAGGTAGCCTTATTTTCCGTGACACAAGAGATGTTTTAGGAGTGCAAGGAGGCAGCCCTAGGCAACAGGCATGCCACAGGATATTGCTAGACAGAGGCACAGAGACAAAAATCAATACTTTTGCAGTGTTGCTGTCAGAAGGGGAGGCTGGAATGTAACTAAGTCTTTCAGGCCCTGAAGGAGAAGGAAGGTGATTTCCTAAGAATGCAATGCATGTCCTGCCTCTCCTCACACGAAGACCGAAGACAGGAGGAGAATTCTCAATGGTGGTTACAGTGGCTTCTGAGCCAGGGCCAGAATCCACACATAAGCAAATCAAATGTGCAGATTAGCCTTCTGCTCAGTGGAACCAGAACCATTTTGAAAACAATTGGAAAACTGCACTGGGGATTTGAGTGTCGGTGATGACACTGGCGCTGACCAGTACATGCCCACAGAAGCCAGTTCAAAGTGAACTACCGCACCAAAATGCTGCTGGATCCCCCCTCCTAGAGCTCCTCTCAGAACAGAACGTATCTACTTAACATGCTCTTAAATACCCACCCTATGTTTGCCAACGGCTATGAGCCACAACAGCTAGTGGAGCCTCCATGTACAGGGGCACTGTACCTGCAAATATTGGATAACTTGTTGCAGACAGATTGCCATCGTGCTTGCTTGTGGGCTTCCTAGAGGCTTTTAGAAGGCAACTCTTGAGCACAGGCTACTGGGCCAGCTACATTTCTTGACCCGGCCCATCTTACTAGCTCTTTGTGGTCTTCTGTGAAGGCTGCTTATCCCTTGTCCAGTCGCTGCTTCCCACCCAGCATGCAAACCGAACCCCCCCCCCCCCGCACGGCACCCGCTCTCACCTGTGACGTTGGGGACCATCTCGTAGTACGGATGCTGGCAGGAATACTGGATCGCCGACTGGTACGTGGTCAGGTTGTGTCGGGTGGAGAAGGTGACAAAGCCGTGGTCCAGCTCTCGCGGTGCCTTGCAGTCTGCAACTGGAAAGCCGAGCAGAGGGGAGGGTTTGGAAAAAATGCTCTGAGAATTAATTTGGAGTCTTGTGGCTCTCCCTGTTTTGCATGTTTAGACCTTTTAACCTGACCCTAGAAATAAATTCGCACATAACTCAGATATTTGGTTTGGTTTTTGGCAGAATTTAGGCCACAAATTTTACAATCCATCGAGTGGTTGCATAGGCTCTGGTTCGACTAGCTCCCTGCACCTTTGCAGGCAGTGCTGACCCAGAGCGCAATCGTAGGTCAGCCAAGGGTGAACACCAGGGACAGCTGGAGACAGGAGTGCCCACCAGCCACCCTGATGTCCCCCGGACTCGGGCACGGGCACAACCCCTTTCAGGGTATGCCAAACCAATGAGTCCCGAGGATTCCTTTACTGGAATACCCTTCACATAGGAGTGGCAAGACCACTATGCTTGAACCAGAGCCTATCCGCAGCCTTACAAGTTGTGACGATTTGCTACGCAGCAGGCGAAACCCAAGTGGCAACAGCCAATCAGCCAAGTGGGGGGAATTCCTGCCGTGCCCCTGTCCCAACGACACACGACGGCATAGCAAGGTCAAGCGCAAGCCCTAAATATAGGGAGAGGTGGGCGGGTGTTCCGATGCACAGGCCCAAAGAGGAAGCTCAGGGACACGTGCATGGGCTTATGTAGGTCCCTCGATGACCTTTGCTCGCGTCCCATTGGCCAGATTGAACCCAGCATCGAGGGACCCACCAATAGGGGTTGTGGCTATCCAAATGGTCCCCACCCACAACACAGGGTCTGGTTGCCAGGTGGCACCGCAACACGTGCCCTCTGTTAGGGAGGACCCGATTTGCTAAGCCCCTTCAAAAAGTCCAGTGTCCACCTCTATAATCCCAGCTGGTCAAGGAGGGAAATTGCAGCTACTGGCCAGGTTGCAGACGGGGGCTGGTTATAGAGAGCAGACAATTTGCTTGCTGCAATAGCAGAGCTCTACTGGCTGTGCCCATCTGCTTCCACTGGCGGAGGAAGTGGGGTGCGGCCCGCCCCAGGTGTCATCCCTGAGGGGGGTGACATTGCCGCGCCACCCCCCACCATGCTCACCATGCGGGCACCTTATTGACACGGGCCTGATCCTGATCCAGCCCCAGGGCTCTTCTTCCTGTGGTCTGATGCTTAAGGGTGGGAGCTGTGACGGAAGAAAATCCACCCCAGGATGCAATGCGGTCCTCAGGCATGCACTGGGACGGGGAGGGCGCCAGTTATAAGGTTGCCTGTTCCTTGCAGCTTACTGGATAGGAACAACCCCCCTCCCGATGGCCTGACTTTTTGCAGCCTGGGATCATTGCACTTTGCACGGATGGCAATTTGCATACTGCATTCTTGAGTGATAGTTTTATGACTGCTTCTGAGCCTTCGTGTAGAGGAAAGTCTGTTTGCGTAGAAGAAAGTCTGAACCTCCCCAGGCCCCACTCCCCAGAGAGGCCGGTGCTGTGCTTTGAAAGAATTAAGCAAACTAGGGTTGCGCAATTTGTTCTTATTTAACACCGGCAGGTTTAATTTAATTGGTTTAACTTGCATCCTTGATTCCAGTTAAACAAGAGTATCTGCTCTCTCTGTTTGAGTGTCGCTGTGCTTTTTTTTTTTTTTTTTGCAGAAGCAAATAATTTGTTCTATATTGGTTGCACAACATTTCCCCACCTTGTTTGCAGGATCCAGAATCATTGTCTGGGAACACACGTTGCTCTGTCCCAGCTCCTGCCAACCTAGCAGTTCGAAAGCACAAAGTGCAAGTAGATAAATAGGTACTGCTGTGGCAGGAAGGTAAACAGTGTTTCTGTGCGCTCTGGTTTCCATCACAGTGTTCCATTGCGCCAGAAGCGGTTCAGTCCTGCTGGCCACATGACCCGGAAAGCTGTCTGTGGACAAACACTGGCTCCCTCAGCTTGTAAAGCGAGATGAGCGCCGCAACCCCATAGTCACCTTTGACTGGACTTAACCGCCCAGGGGTCCTTTACCTCCCCCCTTACCTTATATATTGCTTACCTTATATATTGGAGCGCGATCCCGGTAGGGTTCAATTTCGGCTGCCCCCCCCACGCTGCGCGCCCTGCCCCCAGAATGTGTGCCACGCCCCTGCAGGCGCCGTGTCATGCCCCCAGAACGTGCGCCCCTCCCCTGCAGGCGTTGCGCTGCGCCCCCAGAACACGCGCCAACCCCGCCCCCGGTGCCGGAGCATGAAACTCCGCCAGTGGTACCTCGGGTTACATATGCTTCAGGTTACATACGCTTCAAGTTATAGACTCTGCTAACCCAGAACTATTACCTCGGGTTAAGAACTTTGCTTCAGGATGAGAACAGAAATCGGGCAGCGGCGGCGCAGCGGCAGCAGGAAACCCCATTAGCTAAAGTGGTGCTTCAGGTTAAGAACGTTTTCAGGTTAATATAGGTACCACTGTATTGATTATTGTAACAGGGTTGATTATTGTAACTCGTTCTATGCGGGGCTGCCCTTGAAGCTGACCCAGAAACTCCAGCGGGTGCAGAATGCCGCGACGAGGCTCCTTACGGGGTCTTTGCCGCGGGACCACATTCATCCAGTGCTCTACCAGCTTCACTGGCTCCCGGTGGAGTACAGGATCAGGTTTAAGGTGCTGGTTCTGACCTTTAAAGCCCTATGCGGCCTAGGACCCTCGTACCTACGGGACCGCCTCTCCTGGTATGCCCCGCAGAGGACCTTAAGGTTGTTAGGTCCTTAATAACAACATTTTGGAGGTCCCGAGCCACAAGGTTGTTAGACTGGTCTCAACTAGGGCCAGGGCCTTCTCAGTACTGGCCCCGACTTGGTGGAACGCTCTGTCACAAGAGACCAGGGCCCTGCGGGATTTGACATCTTTCCGCAGGGCCTGCAAGACAGAGCTGTTCCGCCTGGCCTTCGGGTTGGACTCAGTCTGATGTTTCCTCCCCTTATGGTTTTGATTATGGGCGATCAATGAAGCGGCATTTAAATTTTAAATTTTAACCTGTATTTTAATTAACGGGTTTTCTTTCTTTTATATTTTATTGTAATTTTTATTGGTTTTAGCTGCCCTGAGCCCGGTTTTGGCTGGGAAGGGCGGGGTATAAATAAAATTTATTCTTATTCTTCCCAGTAGTTATTCTTATTTTTCCCAGTAGTAATGTACGGAAGTGAGAGCTGGACTGATCGCCGAAGGCTGAAGGCTGATCGCCGAAGAATTGATGCTTTTGAATTATGGTGCTGGAGGAGACTCTTGAGAGTCCCATGGACTGCAAGAAGATCAAACCTATCCATTCTTAAAGAAATCAGCCCTGAGTGCTCACTAGAAGGAGAGATCCTGAGGTTAAGGCTCCAGTACTTTGGCCACCTCATGAGAAGAGAAGACTCCCTGGAAAAGAGCCTGATGTTGGGAAAGATTGAGGGCACAAGGAGAAGGGGACGACAGAGGATGAGATGGTTGGACAGTGTTCTCGAAGCTACTAACATGAGTTTGGCCAAACTGCGAGAGGCAGTGAAGGATAGGCGTGCCTGGCGTGCTCTGGTCCATGGGGTCATGAAGAGTCGGACACGACTGAACGACTGAACAACAACATTCTTATTCTTATTATTGCTTCTGAATTCCAAACAAAAGAACCGCCTTGCATTTGGCAAGACCCCAACTTTCCTCAGGGTCATCGGAGGTGATAAGATATACCCTCCTCAGATGGGTTGCATGCACACAACCTGAGACTTCTCCTGCATGAAGTCGTTGCTGCTCTTCCTTTTTCAGGAGATAGCGGCCCGGCAGGAGATGTCAGGGATTTGCCCCCCCTTGCCTGATCAGCCTCTTCCTTCACCTCTGACAGGTCCTGTGCCCCCCCTTCCTACCTGTCCTCTTCCTCTCCCCCCGCCCTGGCTCCTGGGTGGCACTGAACTCCATAAATCGCTGCCCCCCTCTCCTGGCTCAGTCTCCAGCCCACTTGCCTCTGCACCAGAGTCCTGCCAGTCCCTGACGTTGGGTCCCTCTGGGGCCGTGGTGCCAAAGGCTGGGCCATACCTGGCACTAGCCCCAGGTGGCAGAGCAGCTGGAAGGAAAGAAGGCTTGGCCCACGTGCCATTTGAATTCAGCATTTGCCGTCCCAAAAGCATCCAATTTGCTCTCAGTGGCGTCCTACCCTCCAGAATTGAGGTCAATGAGGAAGAGAGAACTCTATGCAGCAAAAAGCTGAAAACTTTGAAAAGTAGGGTTTTAATCACCGGGAAAGGGGGAGGGGCAGAAAGGAAGGTGCAAGGAATTCAGTAAACTTGTGAGAGAAGAAATTTGCAAGGGAAGAGGTGAGATGCAAAGAACTATGTTAATTAATGGGAAATGAACGCCCACGGTAAGGAGCTTGACCTATTTTTAGTTGGTTGGAGTTGCACATTTTAAACCAGGCATTGGAGGAGACATTGCAAGGGGGAATTTCTGCATAAGGGATGGAGAGCACAGGTGAGTTGATCCACGGATGGACCCATTTCTGGCTGAGCAGCTAATGCCTGCTAGCGGATATATGGGAGGAATGCTGGACCATATGCACATAGCAAGCTGTGTCATACTATTGGTCCACCTAGGGCAGTATCATCTACTCTGACTTGCAGCAGCTCTCCAGGGTTTCAGACTGGGCTCCTTCCCAGCCCGACCAGAGATGCAATGTTCGGGGACCTTCTGCATGCAAAGTGGATACTCTCCCACTGAACTATGGCCTTGGTCCACAGAGGGGTGGACTAGATGGTCCTTGGAGGTCCCTTCCAATGCCACAGTTCAGTTTTCCATTGGCTCACACAGAATTCTGGTTTCAGGGTGTGTTTATGCATCTGCAGGCAACTAATGGCGACTGTTCTGGCCAAACCCTCTATGGGGTCCAGCACATAGCTGTCAACCCTCCCTTTTTTGGCGGGAAACTCCCTTATTCCAATGCCGTTTCCCGCTGCTATCCCGGATTGTTGATATCCCTTAAATTTCCCGGATTTCAAAGGAAGCAGCTCCTCTCCCTCCCTGCCGGCCAGGGAGGCTCCTCAGCTGCGTTGCTCGGCTGCCAATAAGGAGTCTGAGACTGACTGGGGGCAAAGCTTGCATGCCTTGTGCAGCCAGACCCTCACGCCCAACCAGACAGACAGCCTGCCTGCCGTCTATGCGCTCGCTCTTTCGCTCACCCATTCGCACGCAGCCTCTGGAGCGCAGGGTGGCGAGGCTACTCGGTGCCATTGCACCGCCCTCACGGCATCCCTTATTTTCAAATCCGAAAGTTCGGGAAAATCCCTTATTTTCAAATCCGAAAGTTGACATCTATGGTCCAGCATATGGCACCACCTGGATCTCCCGCATAGCATAGTTGAAAAAAATGGAAGGGGAACAGACTCATTAAAATAAAATACGGAATTTATTCCAGCACCTATTTCCTCAGCTTATATGGATCTTTCTCACTCTTCTGAGAGGCTTCGAGTAAGCACATTTGAGATAGCGAGGAAGGAATTTGCTCTCTTTTCTTTCCCGTTAGCCAACTGTCTAATCTTGCCTTTCCCACCAACAAGCACATTTTGGGAAGAGCAAATAATGACCGGTGAATGGTAGAAACGATAGGAAGGCCAGGTCAGGTTATGTCACATGGATTTCTCAAAGCAGAGAATGTCCATTGCACAAGAGAGATTGCCAGAGACAGGAATAACTGTTTGCCTTTCTAAGATTTGGGTACCGGTGATTGGGAAGCAATGAGTAGGGAGTAGGAAGATCTAGCTAAAATGTCCCCCCCTCCCCTCCTGGATTGCGCCATAGAGTTGACGACCTTTAGGCTAGAGAAACCCAGCTTACTTCCTGGAATGGGCTCATAAACAACTCCCCCAAACTTCAGCAAAGGAAGATAAATTTGTATCATCCCATCATTTGGGACAAAATTAATTCACCTAATTGCAGATCTAGCCACATCTCCCAACACATGGCAATGTGGGATGTGAAACACAAAGAGCAGTCAGGTACAACATCCCTAGAGTGGATAAAGAAGGGGATGTCTGGACCAGCCAGTCGGAACTTCCTGTTTCCCCTGAGCTGGGACAGACCTTCTCTACATATGACTAGAGGTGGGTGTGGCCTCACCTGTGCAGGTAACAAAAGCATAGGGCTGGCCGCCATCTCTCTCTTCTTTTGACTACGCTCAACGAGGAAGCATCACATGCTTAGCCAAAGATGCTCTTCCAGCCAAGAGAGGACAAAGGAGCTATCTCTTATGGAATAGTCTCCAAGTGTATGTAACTTTTCTAAGCTAAGTCTGCCTTCTGGGATCCTATTGTGAACAGATGTGTAAGTAAACTCTTTTTATACTTTTATAAGAAGACTGTGTCGTGTCTTATCTTTTAGGAGGGAATAAGGGGAAAATACCAGGACAGTTATTATAGAGGCTTTAGCGAGCCTGAGCAACGCATCCGCTGTGTAAGTTTAAAAGGGGAATGTAACTCTGCTAAATTGTGGAACTTGTTAACACAAGTTGGAATTGGATATAATCAAATAATATATCCTCTCGTGCATCCCTGAACATTCTCACAGCCAAGAGTAGCTCTGTGCTGTTTGGTAGGATTTTATCTTATATACAACACATACAGACACCCAGGACTCCCTCTCCACGGTACAATGTGACATTTGGCTTTCCTAATTATAGAATTGTAGAGTTGGAAGGGACCCGAGGGCCATCTAGCCCAACCCCTTGCAATGCAGGAATCACAGGTAAATAATCCCTGACAGGTGGTCATCCAACCTCTGCTTAAAAGCCTCCAAGGAAGGAGAACTGCCCACCTCTCAAGGGAGTCCGTTCCACTTTCCAACAGCTCTTACACCAGAAAGTCCTTCCCGATGTTGAGTCAGAATCTCCTTTCTTTGTAACTTGAAGCCCTTGGTTCAAGTCCTACCCTCCAGAGCAGGAGAAAACAAGCTTGCTTCCATGGGACAGCCTTTCAGATATTTGAAGATGGTTACCATATCACCTTGTACCCTACCAGCATAATGTGACATCTCTTCTGATATGCTGCACTGCTTTTTTGTACTTCTATTATTTTCACTGTATCCATTTGTTTGATTTACACACACACACACACACACACACACACACATA
This sequence comes from Darevskia nairensis, assembly GCA_034642065.1. Lineage (NCBI taxonomy): Eukaryota > Metazoa > Chordata > Lepidosauria > Squamata > Lacertidae > Darevskia > Darevskia nairensis. The sequence goes on from JAWWNI010000591.1 coordinate 282,558, forward strand.
TACACACACATATATACATACATACATATATATATATATATATATATATATATATATATATATATATATATGAAAGAAATTGAGCATAAAATGGCAGCGGTGGGTGGCCATGGAAACAAGCAAATGCCCCCACATACTCTACATCCTGCATGCTTATGAGACAGCTGATTCCACCCCTTTTCTTGAGCAGAGATCCTGTCATTGAGTAATCCCAGTGTCTCTGCATTCCTCTACGCAAAGGGCTGCTTTCATCACACTCAGCCAAGAGAAACAGATGGGCTGCTATGTGCCATGGTGAAGGCTGGGGGTGGGGTGGGGGGAGGCAATATTTCCCTCTCTGAGTTGTCCCCAGAGTATTCTCCCAGGGACAGATTTGCTTTGCCAACGTGGAGGCGACAGATTTTCACAGTGGGCCAAGCAGATGGCCTATGCTTCCTCCTCCTTTGCCGCCACCTCCAGATGTCTGGTGGAAAATACGAAGGCTGAACTCACATGTGCGCTTACAACTGCCTTGAACATCATTTGGGAACCTTCCCCTGTGATTGTAGAGGCACATTGTTGACGTTGCCAAATGTGATGCTTTCAGGTGGCAGCTCGCCTGGTGAAGGAGAAAAGCCTTGCGGCATGAGGCTAGTCCAGGGTAGATGATGGCCTTTCAACTTTCGGTGGCATCCTCTGCGAGGCCAAAATTCACCCCCTGCCTCCTACCTTCTGTTTTGCGTGTGCACTACATCATAAAAAGGGACGCGGGCGGCGCTGTGGTCTAAACCACTGAGCCTCTTGGGTTTGCTGATTGGAAGGTTGGCGGTTTGAATCCCTACGACGGAGTGAGCTCCTGTTGCTCTGTCCCAGCGTGATGAGAGCCAGCGTGGTGTAGTGGTTAAGAGCGGTGGACTCGTAATCTGGTGAACCGGGTTCGCTTCCCCGCTCCTCCACATGCAGCTGCTGGGTGACCTTGGGCTAGTCCCACTTCTCTGAAGTCTCTCAGCCTCACTCACCTCACAGAGTGTTTGTTGTGGGGAGGAAGGGAAAGGAGAATGTTAGCCGCTTTGAGACTCCTTCGGGGAGTGATAAAGCAGGATATCAAATCCAAACTCTTCTTCTCTTCTTCCCAGCTCTTGCCAACCTAGCAGTTTGAAAGCAAGCCAGTGCAAGTAGATAAATAGATACTGCTGCAATGGGAAGGTAAACGGCATTTCCATGCGCTCTGGCTTCTGTCATGGTGTCCCGTTGCGCCAGAAGCGGTTTAGTCCTGCTGGCCACATGACTCGGAAAGCTGTCTGTGGACAAATGCTTAGCAAGATATTCATATGACCACTGCTCCTTGAAAACTTTCATTGTATGTTGAGTTATATGCTGAAGAAGACATGCACGAAACAGTGTCAATACCGGATCACTGTTCTTTGTCTTTCTGTTATTACACAAGAAAAGAACAAAAAATATATACTACTTTCATTGGCCGTTGTGTTGCTCGTTTTTGGTTTCTGTGGACAAATGCTGGCTCCCTCAGCCTGAAAGCGAGATGAGCGTCGCAACCCCATAGTCGCCTTTGACTGGACTTAACCGTCCAGGGGTCATTTACCTTTTACCTTTACCTTTACTACATCATACTTGTGACACTTTGCAGTGCCCCACTTAGCCCCACTTAGTGTGGGGAAACCGGTCTCCTAAATCTGCCTCTGAGCCAATTGCCCATCTTAGCCCCACATCCTCTTCCCAGTGTGGCCAACCACATAAAACTATGGAACTCCCTGCCACAGGAGATAGTGGTGGCCTCCGACTAGGATAGCTTTGAGATGGGATTAGACAAATTCACGGAGGAGAGGGCAATCGATGGTTTCCAACCACAATGGCTGTGTTCTGCCTTCAAAGTTGGAGGCAGCAATAACATTAACCTAACCAGGCTATAGTAACCGAGATCCCCCTGGAACCTTTTTAAAAATATCAGTGTTGCACTGGCCAGATTGCAGTGCTCCAGTACAGAGGCTGATCTCAGGGACAAGTTACATAATTTTTGTTAGTGGATGAGCAATTTCACTTTTGAGTTCTTCAAGCATCCTCAGGTGAGTGGAAGCTTTTGGCGGCAAAATTTAAGGGATTTCTGCCCTGACACTGCTTCCACGTTGTAAACTGACTAAAGGATATAAATAATGGCAAGAACCCTCCAACTAAACTCCAAATAATGAAAAGTACTGCAAATCAACCTTAACGAGGTGCCGGCTATAAACTCGTTTCACTGAAAATCTATCCGTTTCCTCAGAAGGAAAAAAGAGGGTAATTCGTTAACATAACTCAAAAAGGCATAATTGCTGTTAAGTCTAAGGGGAGAATTAAAGGAACTTCAAAAAGAAAACTCCCAAGCAATACGTGGTAATTGTCCACACTAAGACACCTGATTTAGCTTCTTCTCCAAGGTAAAAACCTAAATGCTAATGCGGACCAGTCTCCGCAATAGCTTCGTAAGAATACAATCAGGGAAGCTTTCTTAGCCTCTTTTGAAAGTAATTTACAAGCTATGGGGCTTTTGTTTGAACCTTAGTTTAGGTTTTTACCTTGGAGAAGAAGCTAAATCAGGTGTCTTAGTGTGGACAATTACCACATACTGCTTGGGAGTTTTCTTTTTGAAGTTCCTTTAATTCTCCCCTTAGACTTAACAGCAATTATGCCTTTTTGAGTTATGTTAACGAATTACCCTCTTTTTTCCTTCTGAGGAAACGGATAGATTTTCAGTGAAACGAGTTTATAGCCGGCACCTCGTTAAGGTTGATTTGCAGTACTTTTCATTATTTGGAGTTTAGTTGGAGGGTTCCTGACACTGCTTCCGACTGCAGTATTCCAGCTATGTCCGTGTGCCAACCCTACTCAGTTCCTCAGACTCCCTTCCTGTGAAAGTTAGTTTGGGCACAGGATTCTGCCCGACGTGAAGACATGCAAAAAATCCTTTCAGCTTCTCTGAAATCTTCTTATTCTCCTTTAGCACACTTTAGGTTCTAAATTGCCTCCCTAGCTGGTCTCTTGTTACTGATGCATTTCTCACTTGCTGGATCTTTCCACAAGGGCCAACATTGATGCCGAAATTCAGCATCGCCTGAGCTCTGCAAGTGCAGCTTTCTCCCGACTGAAGTGCTAGGTGTTTGAGGACAGGGACATTCGCAGGGAAACCAAAGTGCTTGTTTACTAAGCTATAGTACTACCAGTCACCTGTATGCTTGTGAAACATGGACCACTTATAAACGCCATCTCCAGCTCTTCGAAATATTCCATCAACGGTGTCTCCCAAAAAATTTATGTATCACTTGGGAAGACAGGCGAACTAATGTCAGTGTACCAGTGTTGAAGCAATGATTCTTCAACATCAACTTGGTTGGACTTGTCATGTTGTGCGGATGCCTGATGATCGTCTTCAAAGCAACTACTCTATTCCGAACTGAAAAATGGAAAGCGTAATGCTGGTGGTCAACAAAAGAGGTTTAAAGACTGTCTCAAGGCAAATCTAAAAAAATGTAGTATAAACACAGACAACTGGGAAACACTGGCCTGCAAGCGCTCCAATTGGAGAACAGCCTTTACCAAAGGCGTCATGGGCTTTGAAGACACTCAAACTCAGGACGCAAGGGAGAAACGTGCTAAGAGGAAGGCACGCTTGGCAAATCCACACCATCATCAACTCCCATCCGGAAACCAATGTCCCCACTGTGGAAGGACGTGTGGATCCAGAATTGGCCTCCACAGTCACTTACAGACCAACTGTTAAAACCATGTTTATGGAAGACAATCTTGCTCGGCTACAAGGGATCGCAAAGAAGAGGAAGACTGATACATTTAAAGAATTTTGTTCCTGTGCGGTTTTTAGGTTTTAGCAGTGTGTTCCTCAGTTTCTTTGAACTCTCTTTACTGCCTGCTTGTATTTCTTTTGTCCATGTTTGCATTCCTTTTTGCTCTCCTAATTTGGTCAAATGTTTCCATTTTTTCTGAAGGAAGCCTTCTTGCCTCTAATGGCTTTTTTGATTCTGCTCATTAATCAAACTGGCATCCTCTTGGCCCTTGTGGTACCTTTCTCAATCTCCAGTAGACATCTAGCTGAATTTGTCCTATTTTGGCTTTAAACCCACCCCCTCTCCCCAGCATTTTGAAGAGATCTGACCCTCTCCAAGTAGTGTTGGACAAGGGACACAGATCGCCCCCTGAGACTGTCAGTATTTTGCAGGATAAATTCATGGGCATACCAGGCAGGATAAATTCATGAGCATACCAGGCTTTTAAGTCCATGCAATGAAAGTGGATTAAAACCCTCTGTCAGCTTGTGCAAAAGTCCACTGAAAAGGCCTACAACCCCTGGCTGGAAAGTGCTTTGAAAAGTGTGGGGTGCATTTTCTTTAGCTCATTATGTATCATTTCCCAGAAAATGTTTAAAAATACTGTATATTCCTGCGTATAAGACTACTTTTTAACCCAGGAAAATCTTCTCAAAAGTCAGGGGTTGTCTTATACGCCGGGTCGTATTTCTTATACGGCGAGTATATCCCAAACTCTATATTTTAACTGGAAAAGTTGGGGGTCGTCAAAATTAGGAGAAGCGTGAATTTTGAAGGATGGATGTGTCATCGTCTCTTGCATTCTTCAGAAAGTGTGAATTAGGTAGGTTAACCTTTAAATGTGTACTGAACTGAGTTTATCCCCCATCGATAATTCAAAGTGCAAATCCAAATACGGCATAGAAGTAACAGGCCTGGAGTATTGCGCACAACTGGCTTAACAAGTTAAATATATCACTGAACATTCGCATTGCTTTTGATCCTATGACTCAATACATACCCAAGAGCAGGGAGAGTCAGTGTGATGCCGTCCAGATTCTATTGAACTTCAACTACCATCAGCCCCAGCCACCCCGACCAGCTGCCAAGGATGATGGGAGTTGTAGTTCAGCAACATCTAAAGCCGAACAGCATAGAATCACAGAATTGTAGAGTTTGGAGGGACCCTGATGGTCATCTAGTCCAACCCCCTAGCAATGCAGGAACCACAGCTAATGTGTGAATCAGCCCAATGCCAGCAAATACATTTGCTTGTGAACTGGCTCTTTTATTACTATGGTTGCTAACAAACCTAAGATGCCTAACTTCTAGATGAGCAAAGTTACCATGCCTTAATCAATGCATCTTGTCTAGGAATTGCAGCTATGCCACCTTGCAATGTATGCTGATGTGTTCCACCTTCCGGAATTGGAGTGTGATTTGTGGGGGGAGGGTGCGTCCCCTCTGAAATTTAATCTCCTTTTTTTATTTGGAGATCATGACAGTGGAGATTGATCTTGGGATTTTACTCCTTTTTTCTTCATGCTTCTATTTGAGTTAGAGGAGCTGGATCTTTTGAGTGAGAGGCATGTGCTTGGGTCTCTAAGCTGGGGGAGTAATAATTGGACCTGCTCTTTATCTGTTGTTTTGTGTACACTGTTTGCTATGTCTGTCCAGGCAGATTTTTGCTGAATTGGCAAAGTGTCTGTGAAAACCGAGACGTATGACAAGTAGGGCTTTTTAAAAAATGCTTTAAAAATCCCCCTAAAGCACCCAAAATTCACAACTTGCCCCCCTCCCCCCAAAAAACCCAGATATGCAGATAAAAATGTTGCCTGGGACACAGAAATCAGGGAGGTTCCACTTTCCCCAACACTGCCTTTACATGCTAGGGAAAGCTTCGCCTGCTGGATTTCTGCCTGTCAGGCACAGGAGCACCATGCGAAAGAAAAGCTGCCAGCCCTTCAGTCAGCATAATTTTGCATATTAGCAAAAAGTAGAATGAAACTAATTTTAAAAGCGGGCAGCGCACTTCATCAATACACAGAGCTTTGCAACGAAGAGTCGTGGGAGCTGTAGTTTCTTAAGGGTGCCAGAGTTCCCTGGAAGACGGATTGATTGTTAAACCGCTCTAGAGATGGCAGCTCTGGGAGGGGAATAAGAGGCCTCCTACCAATTCTCAGCACCCTTAACAAACTACACTTCCCAGGATTCTCTGGGGCAAATCGTGACTGTTTAACGTGGCATCACAGTGCTTTAAGTGCATAGGGCAGACGGGGCCATTGTCTAACTTCTGCATAAGCTTTGTGCAAGCAAATCAAGATGACCCACTATGGCTTCCATGAGTTGACCTGAAGGTGCGCAAGTTTGCGTCTGCGCATGGAAGTCAGAGGTGGGGCCTGCTGCTACGATCCTGATCACCCCATCCATTTACTGATGCTTGCTGGATTTGAAGCATCTGAATGGGGCTGCCGCTCACCCCAGACCAGGGGTGTAGGAAGAGGGCAGGGCGGTGGGGGTGGGCTGCCCCGGGTGTCATCCCAGAGGGGAGTGACAAAATCCCCCCAGGCGGATCTCCGCCGTGCCTATCGACCCCCTGGGCGGCTCACCCCGCCCCTGAGTGCATGGCATGTGCGCCGCTCCGGGTGCCCGAGTGACTAGCTCCGCCGCTGCCCCGGCCTTGCTTTTCAGCCGGTTGAATTCAGGAACGATGGAAATAACACCATGTTAAAAGAGAGACACTTGGACCCTCCATCTCAGTGCTGGGATAAAAGCCAGGAAATGAGTTAACATTGAGCAAAGGGGGGAAAACAGCCCATCACCAAGAAAAGCAGAATTAGCTCAGCCAGTCCTTGGGTATGGAGTGTCCCAAAGCAGAGAACCAAACAGCACCTGATGCACAGCACATGCATGCCCCACACCTGTGGGAGCCATCACTGGAGTTACTGTCCGCCCCCCCCCCTTTATGGAGAGCATTTCTGTTTCACGCCGTGCATTGATGCCTCCGTTCTGCCTTCTCTCTCGCCAATCCCAGAGTCAAGAGCATGTCCGAGCAGGAAGAGGACCCCAGGCCCGCAATGAATGCAGAAACAGGGGAGCCGGCGCCTCCCCTAAAATCGCGAAAGGTGGCTGGGGTGGTGGCAGAAGTGGCCCCCAGGTAAGGTCTTTGGGCCACCCGCTCTCTGAACGGTGCCACGCGCAAGGCATCTAAGTCAGACTGCCACGGGCTCCGCCTCCTCTTTGATCTCCGTCCGGTTGTCTGTTGTTTCAGCTCCAGCAACTGTTCCGAAGGCAGAAGAGGAAGGGAGGGAGGAAAGGCCAGAGGGGGGAGGCAGGAAGGGCAGGAAGCGGAGAAAGAGAAAGCAGGAATTAGTAGTCAGGCAGCGAGGGGGAGAGCATGCAGGAGGCAGCCAGTAACACCAGGAGCCATTCATCAAAGGATGCGCAGCCTCAGTTCCCCAAGCAAGGAGGGCAGGCGCTAAGTTATTGATCACATTCAATCATGCCAAACAGTACCCAGGGGGAGGGGGGGTGAGTCTTGTGTGTCCCTTAGTCTGGAATCATTAATCTGGAGTGAGCATCTCACAGAGGATCAGCTAGAGGGAAGACGCTTCTGAATGCGCAGTCCATACCGCAAGATCGCCTTGCCCCCATAAAGCCTCTTGCCCAATTCAGTCTGTTACAGGTGCCACATACGTAAAACCTGCTCTGCATTTGTAAGAGATTGATCGCTTAGCGTGGCAGCACCTAAACTCTGGAACTCCCCGCCTATTGACGCCTTCCCTGAGCTCTTTTCGGCGCTGGTTAAAACCATACTTTGTTTAGACAACCCCATCCAGACATGAAGGATGTTGATGGATGTTTTGATCTCATCCGAGGAGCACCCCTTTACGCCAGCGCTTAGGGAAGGATGGAAAGAGGGGCTTACTTTTGCAGATAGGGACCTTGTTGCTCCACAAGCCATCCTTCATGCACTCGATCTGGAAGGTCTCGCTCTCCACGCCATCCTGCAAAGAAGCAATAATAATAATCATAATAATATAATAATTTATTATTTTTACCCCGCCCATCTGGCCGAGTTTCCTCAGCCACTCTGGGCGGTTTCCAGTCAAATGTTAAAACAATACAGCATTAAATATTAAAAGCCCTAAACGGCCTCGGTCCTGTATACCTGAAGGAGCGTCTCCACCCCCATCGTTCAGCCCGGACACTGAGGTCCAGCTCCGAGGGCCTTCTGGCGGTTCCCTCATTGCGAGAAGTGAGGTTACAGGGAACCAGGCAGAGGGCCTTCTCGGTGGTGGCGCCCGCCCTGTGGAACGCCCTCCCATCAGATTTCAAGGAAATAAACAACTATCTGACTTTTAGAAGACATCTGAAGGCAGCCCTGTTTAGGGAAGTTTTTAATGTTTGATGTTCTATTGTGTTTTTAATACAGTGGTACCTCGGTTAAGTACGCTTCAGGTTAAGTACGCTTCAGGTTAAGAACTCCGCTAAGAACAGAAATCATGCTCTGGCGGTGCAGTGGCAGCAGGTGGTCCCATTAGCTAAAGTGGTGCTTCAGGTTAAGAACGGACCTCCGGAACGAATTAAGTACTTAACCCGAGGTACCACTGTATTCTATTGGGAGCCGTCCACAGCGGCTGGGGAAACCCAGCCAGATGGGCGGGGTATAAATAAATTATTATTATTATTATTATTGTCATCATGGTACCACTGCAAGCTCATCCTCCTCCCTGAGTTCAGCAGCACTGGCACTAGAAGGGGGAAACGGGATGTTCCGGGATCCAATCAAAAGCCGGAATGACTTCTGTAATTCCAGGATGTCCCAGGAAACTCGGGACAATTGTGGGAGATGCTGCCACAGCCCCCCCCATACCTTTAGGATGTTGTATCCGGTGTTGCAGCTGACGACCACCTGGTCCTTGAAGGTGTACGTGGCCTGGGAGGGCTCGATCCTGCCGTGGGGAGGAGGCTCGACGAGTGGGCAGGGGTCGCCTTTGGGGCACATGCAGGCAGAGGGAAAGAAAAGTGAGGAACCCCCAGGTGATGATTGACATAACAGCATCCGTAACATTTTGAAAATGAAATAAAATATGCAACTTAAGACCATTTAGCTGCCCATATGCCCACTCGAACCACTTCAGTTGGAGGAACTGTCCCTACTGCAGGTGTCAAGTATTACTTGTTTGGCATAGGTAAGAACTCAAGTCGTTTAGTGAAGCGGTCCCTACACTTTGGAACTCCCTGCTGATTGATACAAAGCAGGCGCTTTCATTGTACTCATTGTACTCTTTTCGGTGCCATTGTACTCATTGTACTCTTTTCGGTGCCTCGTCAAAAATATATTTATTTTTTGTTCAGACAAGCCTACACAGGTGTTTAGAAAGGTCCTGTGAGTCTTAGTCTGCTTTTAGCCTGTTGTTATTTTAACTTTGGAAAATTATTGTTGTTAATTTTTCTTTGTGATAATTTCTTTGTTTTTTTTGTAAATCCCCTTGAGTTTTTTTTTTAAAGGTTAAGTGGCGTATAATTCTTATGTAATAAATAAATAAAATAAATATTTGGCAGGGAAGGGAGAGAAAACAGTTTGTTTTGCATGAACATTTTCTCACCGGGGATTTAGGATGAGAGTGTTGGAGATATGTGCAAATGTGTACGGTAAATCCGGTCTTTGGGTGTTTGATTTTCGTTGTTGTGTATACTGTGTATATACGGACAATGACAATAAATTTATCTAATCTAATCTAATCTAATTTATGCCAATGGCTGCCGCATTTCGATGGACCAAAGGCCCTTTGGGAATAATCTCCAGAGCATCCTTCTCCAACCTTGTGCCCTCCAGATGGTGCTGCACTGCAATTTTGATCATTTCTGACTCATGGCCTGATGGGAGTTGAAGTCCAGAAACATCTGTATGATGTTTTATATACATAAATACCCCATATCACAATTCCACTTACTTTTATATGCAATTTTATTGGTTTCAGGTTGTATTTCTGTTTTAATGGGTATAGTTTTCATATTGTACACTGCTTAAGATTTTCCCCCCAACACACACTCTTTTTGTGTTTTTCTTGTATCTAGAGAAAAGTCTTGGTTTGGTTGGGGGAAAAAAGGGGGGGAGATGTTAATCTGCTCTAGAAGATTCAGCTGCAATGTTAATCTGCTCTAGAAGATTCAGCTACAATGTTAATCTGCTCTAGAAGATTCAGCTGCAATGTTAATCTGCTCTAGAAGATTCAGCTGCAATGTTAATCTGCTCTAGAAGATTCAGCTGCAATGTTAATCTGCTCTAGAAGATTCAGCTGCAATGTTAATCTGCTCGAGAAGATTCATCTGCAATGTTAATCTGCTCTAGAAGATTCAGCTGCAATGTTAATCTGCTCGAGAAGATTCATCTGCAATGTTAATCTGCTCTAGAAGATTCAGCTGCAATGTTAATCTGCTCTAGAAGATTCAGCTGCAATGTTAAACTGCTCTAGAAGATTCAGCCGCAATGTTAATCTGCTCGAGAAGATTCGGCTGCAATGTTAAGCTCCTCTAGAAGATTCAGCCGCAATGTTAATCTGCTCTAGAAGATTCAGCTACAATGTTAATCTGCTCTAGAAGATTCATCTGCAATGTTAATCTGCTCTAGAAGATTCAGCTGCAATGTTAATCTGCTCGAGAAGATTCAGCTGCAATGTTAATCTGCTCGAGAAGATTCAGCTGCAATGTTAATCTGCTCTAGAAGATTCAGCTGCAATGTTAAACTGCTCTAGAAGATTCAGCCGCAATGTTAAGCTCCTCTAGAAGATTCAGCCGCAATGTTAATCTGCTCTAGAAGATTCAGCTGCAATGTTAATCTGCTCTAGAAGATTCAGCTGCATTGTTAATCTGCTCTAGAAGATTCAGCTGCAATGTTAAACTGCTCTAGAAACCTATCCATTCTGAAGGAAATCAGCCCTGAGTGCTCACTGGAAGGACAGATCCTGAAGCTGAGGCTCCAAGACTTTGGCCACCTCATGAGAAGAGAAGACTCCCTGGAAAAGACCCTGATGTTGGGAAAGATGGAGGGCACAAGGAGAAGGGGACGGCAGAGGACGAGATGGTTGGACAGTGTTCTCGAAACTACTAACATGAGTCTGACCAAACTGCGGGAGGCAGTGGAAGACAGGAGTGCCTGGCGTGCTCTGGTCCATGGGGTCACGAAGAGGCGGACACGACTAAACAACAACAACAGAAGATTCAGCTGCAATGTTAAGCACTGTAGAGGGAGCAACTGTGATTCCTGGACTGCAAAGGGTTGGACAACGAACCCTGCAATTCTATGATTCTATGAAAGTGCGCAAATGTTTCTGGAGAGCAAAAGAACGACTCCTGTCCTCTTGGACTGAAAATGTAGAGTTCTGTGCCCTTTTCACTGGTGCATCCAAACCACTCTCTGTGACTCAGCTCAAGGAGGAAATGGAATAATTGCTTCTTGATTTCTCGGCATGGAAAAGCTGAGAGGTGCAGCAGTGACCATCTGCCAAAGGATCAATGGGCAGGAACCAGAACAGAAGTGTGGTGCTTCTAAGCTGCTGGGAGCGAGCCCAGCTCAACACAGAGGGGCTTGCTTTTGAGTAAAGGTGCCCAAGACAGGCACTGTTGCAGCTGAATTCAAGTTGTCGTGCTTTGAAAAGACAGATGCAGTGCTAATTCACTGTATGTATAACACGCTCTTCCTTTCAGAAATGCCTCAGAGGAGCGTATCTGATTTCGTAGAATTGTAGAGATCCTGACGATCATCTAGTCCGTCCTCTTGCAAAAATAGGCAGCTGGCCCATACAGGGATCAAACCGGTAACCTTGGCGTTATTATCAGCACTGTACCAACTCAATCAAATCCACACCAACTTCAAAAACGCTACAGCAGTAAGGTCTTCTCAAATAATTTCATGGCCTGCATTCACACAGCAGTTTATTCCATTTCCCTGACATTTCCTTGTTACTCTCCACATTTTATTTGAGCTCTCACACGACACGGAAGCCACTTCCGGAAATATAACGGAATATAACACCAGGGACGCGGTGGCGCTGTGGGTTAAACCACATAGCCTAGGGCTTGCCAATCAGAAGGTCGGTGGTTCAAATCCTCGCGACCAGGTGAGCTCCCGTTGCTCGGTCCCAGCTCCTGCCAACCTAGCAGTTCAAAAGCACGTCAAAGTGCAAGTAGATAAATAGGTACCACTCCGGCGGGAAGGTAAACGGCGTTTCCGTGCGCTGCTCTAGTTCGCCAGAAGCGGCTTAGTCATGCTGGCCACATGACCCGGAAGCTGTACGCTGGCTCCCTCGGCCAGTAAAGCGAGATGAGTCGTCCGCGACTGGGCCTAATGGTCAGGGGTCCCTTTACCTTTACCTTTTTAATACCAGTTTGGCGCTTATACAGAAATGGACACCAGACCTCCGCTGTACTGTGCTAGAGTTCTGGAAGTGGCTTTTGTGTTGTGCGAAAGCTCAGCTATAACATTGTTATGTACTGAGTTGAATAGGATCCAAAAGGCAGCAGTCTGATTGGTCCTAGAACAATAGGATTCAGAATGCAGCAGTCTGATTGGTCCTAGAACAATAGGATCCAGAATGCAGCAGTCTGATTGGTCCGCAGGAGCCACCCAATCCAGCTCCAGGTGGAAGTGAATCCGCAACCTGATTGGCCTACAGGAGTATCCTGGAATTAGCCAATCACGTGGGGCCCATTGTGTAAATAATGTATATAAAGCAGACGTTCTGGGGGAACTTCCATTCCTCGCGACTATGAGCTGAATAAAGAGTATGAAATCCACACTCGACTCCGAGTATATTTCAAACATAGAAATAATTAACAGTTAGGGAAATGTCGGGAAAATGGAATAAACTGCTGTGTGAATGCGGCTGAAGGGAAACTGGAAGCGAAGCTGCAGAGAAGCCTGGACTGTGTGTCTCCATCTCTCCTTGTTGCCATTCCAACATGGCGGGAAATGGACTGGGATTTGTAAGCTGCAGAAAGGGGAAATGTGGGAGACCTTGTGGTGGTGCCATTCGAGAATGAATATGGGGCCTCAGGTGGCAAAATTGTGCTTCTCTTGGAGTGAAATGCCTGGCTTGGCTTCTCACCAAGAGATTGATGGCTCAGACATAGGTTATAAAACAGACATCCCCAAACTAAGGCCCGTGGGATGGATACGGACCGCAAGACTTAATTATCCGCCCCGCGCTGACCCTTGCCGCCGCCTGGTCTTAACAGCACGGTGCGGCTACTCACTTCTGGGTCGGCGGAGCACCGTAAATAGCTTGTGCGCATGTGCAAGCGTCACTTCCGGTGTACAGCGCATGCGCACAAGCTACTTCTGGCGCTCCACCGACCCGGATGTGCACCGGAAATAGCATTTGCGCATGCGCAAGCATCATTTCCGGTGCACTTCCGGGTCAGTGGAGGCTATGCGCATGCGCACAAACTATTTCCCGTGCTCTGCCGACCCGGAAGTGCACCAGAAATAGTGTGTGTGCACGTGTATGGGCGCGCGCTCCCCCACCCTCCGGCCCGCCGCGTGATTGGCGCTGGAGGAACCGGCTCGCGGCCTGGTAAATTTGCCAACCCCTGTTATAAAAGATCAAGATCCCCTGCACATTCCACGCAACATGCAATTATTCACAGAAAGCAATCAGTTTAATGAATTTGAGACACAATTATAACATGCGGTGTATGTATATATTTAAAAATAGCAGTGTTGCTTATTCATAACAGGGAATTTATCCATTTATCTCCTTCTTTCAACAGACATCATGCATCTTATTATTCTATTTAGAAGCCATTTTTTCCTAATTGTTAGGCAATTGAATTGCATGTTTGAGTTAAGCTGTCAAACTGCATTTTTTTTAAAAAAAGTTTTTATAGCTGTGCCGAGTAGCTATTACGTATATTATTGGGTTCTTTTTGCAAATAATTGCATGTTGTGTAAAATTTACACTTTCCTTACAATCTGTGCTGGTGGCGAGTGGTCGGGAATTATTCCTCTGTGTTTGATTCAGGCAACTGATGCTCAGCCAGACCATAATTTGATGCAGATTTGAGTGGGCAAACGCAGCAGAAGGATGAGGCTGATGAGCAACCAACATCTTGATTTTAGTGGGCATGCAGTTTAATGAACTAAAATAAAATAAAATAAAATAAAATAAAATAAAATAAAATAAATAATAAAATAAAATAAAATAAAATAAAATAAAATAAAATAAAATAAAATAAAATAAAATAAAATAAAATAAAATAAAATAAAATAATGCATTTTCATTTGGAAAAATGGGCCCCCATGTAGTATTTATTTGGAGATAAAGCACCAGAAGAAGTATTGAAAGAGTGGCTGCGGAAACTCAGCCAGAAGGGTGGGGTATAAATATATTATTATTATTATTATTATTATTATTATTATTATTATTATTATTATTACTACTACTACTACTACTACTTGCATGCAAGCTTAAGGTCCCACCTGGACCATACATTGAAAGTTGTATCATATTGCTTTAAACCCATGGTTCTCAAAGGGCGTGGCACGCCACACTACTGTGGCCGGAGAGAATGGCAAGTGTGGCTGGAAGATTCAAGGATAATCAAAGAAATATGAAAGATCGGAAAAGAGAGAAGCTTCTTTGTGTTGATGAGGAGATGAGAGTTTGTTTGTCTCAAATTAGATCTGTTATAAAGGAAATACCCCTGCAAAAGCAAGCTCACACTTCTCGCTGGGTTTGTATACATACCTAAGGTATACAGTGGACGCTCGGGTCGCGAACGCGATCTGTGCGGGAGGCGCGTTCGTAACCTGCAGTGTTCGCAACCCGCGCAACGGCGTCTGCGCATGCGCGCGACTTAATTCTGCGCATGCACAAAGCGCAATTTAGCGCTTCTGCCCATGCGCGAGCGTCGAAACCCGTAAGTATCCCGTTCCGTTACTTCCGGGTTCGGCGCGGTGCGGAACCTGAAATCGCGCAACCTGAAGCTGCCGTAACCTGAGGTATGACTGTAGTTTATAATTATATTTTGGAAATCATTCAAGTTGCTTTATACTTTCGGGATGTCCCATGATCATATCATAAAGCAGTTGTGTTCTATCAAGCACTGCTAGGAGCTTTCCCTTTTTGTTTTATAATAATAATAATAATAATAATAATAATAATAATAATAATAATTTATTATTTCTTTTCTTTTTTTTAGGATATTAGGATTAATGTATTGTTTATGTTTGTTTATGTAGTGTTTGTTTGTTTGTTAGTGTGAAAATGTTTGTATGTTTAATAATTATGTGTAGAAATTTAATAAATTTTATTAAAAAAAAAAAATTTTATTATTTCTACCCTGCCCATCTGGCTGGGTTTCCCCAGCCACTCTGGGCAGCTTTCAACAGAACATTAAAAACAGAATAAAACTTCAAACATTTAAAACTTCCCTAAACAGGGCTGCCTTCAGATGTCTTCTAAAAGTCAGATAGTTGTTTATTTCCTTGACATCTGATGGGAGGGCATTCCACAGGGCGGGCACCACCACCGAGAAGGCCCTCTGCCTGGTTCCAATGTATTTTCCAATGTATTTCTTATCAATAAAAAATTCAGTGTGGTGTGAGCAAATTTTTATTCTGCAAGTGTGGCCCAGAGAAAAAAGTTTGAGAACCACTGCTTTAAACACTCTTGGCTGCCCCCCAAGGAATCCTGGGAACTATTGTTTGTGGAGGGTGCTGAGAGTTGCTGGCAGACCCCTGTTCCCTTCCCTGGGAAGAGGCATCGACTTTAAACCACTTTAGGAATTAAGAACATTAAATGCAGAGGCAGGATCATAGAATCATAGAATCCTAGAGTTGGAAGAGACCACAAGGGCCATCCAGTCCAACCCCCTGCCAAGCAGGAAACACCATCAAAGCATTCCTGACAGGTGGCTGTCAAGCCTCTGCTTAAAGACCTCCAAAGAAGGAGACTCCACCATACTCCTTGGCAGCAAATTCCACTGTCGAACAGCTCTTACTGTCAGGAAAGGATCTGAGCGCAAGAGCCCTCTCTCCTCTGGTAGGTCTTTGCGGGGACTAAGAGCCTCTCAGCACCCTGAACAGACTACAGTACCCATGATTCTTTGGGAGTGGGATGCTGCTGGTCTAAATGTATAGAACAGGTGGGGGCTAAGATGCATTGCCTTGGGGGAGATTACCTATTGCTGTGTAGGACAGCTTCCACCCTCCATTCTCTCCAGAGTTGTCACTGTGGAACAGGATTTGGATGCTGTTGCTCTTCGTTTCGATGCGTCCTGGCGATTTCTCTCCACAGAAAGGCCCAAACTCCTGATGTCCAGCTTTGATCTGTCGGGAAAAACAATCAAAGGAGGAGCAGAGAAA
This sequence comes from Darevskia nairensis, assembly GCA_034642065.1. Lineage (NCBI taxonomy): Eukaryota > Metazoa > Chordata > Lepidosauria > Squamata > Lacertidae > Darevskia > Darevskia nairensis. The sequence goes on from JAWWNI010000591.1 coordinate 298,725, forward strand.
AGGCGAGAGCTGGTCACCTGCATTTGTTTTTGTTTTTAATTTTTCTAAAGAAACTTTATTGATGATCACTTCATAATATAACAACATAACATAACAATACAACAATCAAAAAGAAAAAAGAAAGAAATACAAAAGAAGAAAAGAAAAGAAAAAGAGAAAAGAAAAACAATACAACACAAGAAGACTTAAATAAACTAATAGATGCTTCTTCTCAATACCCTAATCTTCTTTACATTAACACACTAAATGAAATAAAGACCTCCCAACACATCGTTTGCATCTCATTTCATTCTTCTGTTTTCCTTATCTTCTTAAACCTCTTTATATTTATATTATATAAATCATCATTCCATCTCTTTTTTCTTCGCGAGATCATTCTAAACTCAACCAGATATTTTGGCTATCTGGCTATTTGTAGTATCTGTTCTTATCAGTTTAATATTCAATCTTGAACCTAGTTTTTTAAAATATCCATTCAGGTCACCTTCATTTTTGTCTGGTTGAAATCAGGCAAGTCAAATGCAACCGTAGTGTACTTAGAATCATAGAATCATAGAATCGTAGTTGGAAGAGATCCAGTCCAACCCCCTGCCAAGCAGGAAACACCATCAAAGCATTCCTGACAAGTGGCTGTCAAGCCTCTGTTTAAAGACCTCCAAAGAAGGAGACTCCACCACACTCCTTGGCAGCAAATTCCACTGTCGAACAGCTCTTACTGTCAGGAAGTTCTTCCTAATGTTTAGGTGGAATCTTCTTTCTTGTAGTTTGAATCCATTGCTCCGTGTCCGCTTCTCTGGAGCAGCAGAATACAACCTTTCTCCCTCCTCTATATGACATCCTTTTATATATTTGAACATGGCTATCATATCACCCCTGAACCTTCTCTTCTCCAGGCTAAACATACCCAGCTCCCTAAGCCGTTCCTCATAAAGCATCGTTTCCAGGCCTTTGACCATTTGGGTTGCCCTCCTCTTGTCAGTATCCTTCTTGAACTGTGGTGCCCAGAACTGGACACAGTATTCCAGGTGAGGTCTGACCAGAGCGGAATACAGTGGTACTATTCCTTCCCTTGATCTAGATGCTATACTCCTATTGATGCAGCCCAGAATTGCATTGGCTTTTTTAGCTGCTGCATCACACTGTTGACTCATGTCAAGTTTGTGGTCTACCAAGACTCCTAGATCCTTTTCACATGTACTGCTCTCAAGCCAGGTGTCACCCATCTTAAAACACAAGGGGAAGGATGTGTGTGTGTGTGTGTGGAATTATTTCTCCCTGGACTCCTGGTATTTTCCAGTCACTGTGGAACTCGAGCCAGATCAGCTTGCTCCGCTCACCTTGATGTAGTCATACGGGCAGGTGACCTCCGGATGGTCTTCAATGTCAAAGTTGTCGTTGAACTCCAGCGTAATGAAGAAACCCTCTTCCAGCTCAATGCGGTACAAGCAATCGGAGCTCTTGGGGTAGGAATTGGGGAAGTCTGGGCTGTTGATCACCCCATTCCTCTGAGTGAAGAGGTTGTCGCTGCACTCCACTGCAAGGGAGACAAGGGTGAACACACAACACCTTGGCTACATTGTGTCTGCCGGGGTCAGTAGCATAGCTGTCAACCCTCCCTTTTTTTGCGGGAAACTCCCTTATTCCAATGCCGTTTCCCGCTGCTATCCCGGATTGTTGATATCCCTTAAATTTCCCGGATTTCAAAGGAAGCAGCTCCTCTCCCTCCCTGCCGGCCAGGGAGGCTCCTCAGCTGCGTTGCTCGGCTGCCAATAAGGAGTCTGAGACCGACTGGGGGCGGAGCTTGCATGCCTTGTGCAGCCAGACCCTCACGCCCAACCAGACAGACAGCCTGCCTGCCGTCTATGCACTCGCTCTTTCGCTCACCTGTTCGCGCGCAGCCTCTGGAGCGCAGGGTGGCGAGGCTACTTGGTGCCATTGCACCGCCCTCGTGGCATCCCTTATTTTTAAATCTGAAAGTTTGGGGAAAATCCCTTATTTTCAAATCTGAAAGTTGACAGCTATGGTCAGTATTGCCGCAGCCAATGGTCTGACTCTACAGAAGGCCACTTCCCATGTTTCTAGGGGACGAGCAGTAATAGCTCCGAGTGCATGCAGGAGAGATCCTGGTTCAACTTCGTGACACAAGGTCCTGGTAGCAAGGCTGGTGGGGAAGCAACATGAGTTTGGGTAGAAATCTGTGGTGAGGCACCAGCTTCAGTGGCAGAGGTGGGACGAGCAGAGGATTCAGATGTGGGTGAACCTGCATTGGTAGCCACAAGCCCATGGGTCTAATTGCACCTGCTAAAGGTAAAGGTAAAGGTAAAGGGACCCCTGAACATTAGGTCCAGTTGTGACCGACTCTGGGGCTGCGGTGCTCATCTTGCATTATTGGCCGAGGGAGCCAGCTTACAGCTTCCAGGTCATGTGGCCAGCATGACTAAGCCGCTTCTGGAGGACCAGAGCAGCGCACGGAAACGCCGTTTACCTTCCCGCCAGAGCGGTTCCTATTTATCTACTTGCACTTTGACGTGCTTTTGAACTGCTAGGTGGGCAGGAGCTGGGACCGAGCAACGGGAGCTCACCCCGTCCCAGGGATTCGAACCGCCGACCTTCTGATCGGCAAGCCCTAGGCTCTGTGGTTTCACCCACAGCGCCAGCCGCATCCCTAATTGCACCTGCTAAGCCTTTACAATTGGCCTGTAAGGCCATTTTGGGCAAACCACCCCAACTGTCAGGGACCATGCTGAGGTGGGCTGCACTGAGGAGGAATGGTGGGATTCTCCCCCTTCCCCCTGCTCCTAATCAGGATCCTGAATCTTCCCAGGAGCAGTGGGACAGTATAGATTTGGAACAGCGGTTTGCAGAGGGACATAGTTCAGAAGGCAGAAGTTGGGAAGAACTGGGTGGGGAACAGCTAGGAAAAGAAGAACTGGGAGAGAGAGAGAGTTAACAGACTCACTTTTGCTTGAAAGCATCCATCCACTCAGCCCAAGGTCAAGGCGAGCAGATCAGGTGGCAGAACAGAAAGCAAAGTGGTTGCGAGATCAGGTTGCAAGACACAGAAGTGACAAGGGTGACTAGGGGGAAGTGGGTGAAAACCTTAATTGGGAGCATCTTCATCCTAGGAATGGATGCTTTGTTCTCCCCCTGTGATCATTAAAATTTCTAGCTGGTAAGAGACTCCTTTTGCTTTGTTCTGCTTCTCTACTGCCAAAGGGGGGGGGGACAGTCACCCGAATTAATATGATCTATTATTTTGAATCCATGCACTAAGTGCTAAGCTTGGAACTAAAGCACCTATTCCCCATTCCTGCTCTCGAGTTTCAGAGCAACCAGCCCAGTTCACTCCCAGCACTGTGATACGGGCAATATACCTTTGCAAGTCCTGTTGTCAGAGTGGAGGATGTAGCCAAACCGGCAGGAGCAGTAGTAACGGCCGATATAGTTGTGGCAGTGGTGGTCACAGGCCAGCTCTTCGTCGCTCTTCTCCAGACACTCATCGATATCTGTTATAGAACAGGAGGGAGCGGCAGACTCGTAAAGCAAACACTTTAGGATTCTGCGGTTTTCGAACTCGGCACTGTCACCAGGCAAAAGATCTATATGGACCCCAGGTTGTGCTAACTTTCCAAGTTTATGGGAGGTAACTTCAGTTGACCAAGATCCGAATAACTCATTGGCTAACGGCTTCCCGTTTAGTTGCATCTCAAGGCTAAAAGGATGCCTCTGTGTACTGGTTTTTAAAAGCCTTATTTGTAGCCAAACCAGAGAAATTGGCCCACCAACTCTGGGTTCTCAGAGGGGAAGCGAACCCGTTGGACTTTGCATCTGCCTGGTGGTTTATTGTAGCTAACTTAACGACTCGGCTGCACAGATGGCAAATTCCATCCAAATATTATTTCACATGGTGCCATTTTTTATTATATGATTTTTTTTTATCAGCGGCTTATTACTTATCTTGGAATGATGCCATAATCCTTGGAATGGTCCTCTTTTGTACAAGTTTATCTTCCCGTTTTCCTTTATATTATCATTTTATTTATTAAATTTGTATGCCACCCTCTATCCATAGATCTCAGGGTGGTTCACACACACAAAAAACACAACATAAAAACACAAAATACATGATGAACCCAAGAGCAAAAAAGACAAACCAATAGCCTCCCCCAAAACACACCCATTGTCTTAAACCTCTTTACCTTATACCTGACCGTGCTAATTCTTTTTTCTCTTTTGTTGAATTATTGGAATGCTGTGTGAGTCTTGTTTGCTGCACATTTACTAAAGCTTCCCTCCCATTTTGACCTGGCTGCTATGTGTGGCTTCTGCAACGTCAAGGCTTGACTACTGCAACATACTTTTTTGGGGACTGCCCCCGGAGACTGTCCAGAGGCTTCAGCAAGTGCGTAAGTCACTGAAACAAATACATTTATACAGCAATTCCATTTTTTTATAAAAAAAACAAAAACCCATCCAAGTGCAACAAATACTATTTACTGGGGACAAACAAACCTTTCAATTAGTTTAGCACCACCCTTTTTGCCAGCGTATACTCCACTGGGTTTTAGACTGCTTTGTTGTGGGTTTTAGTTGTGTAGTACCGTATTTTTCGCTCTATAAGGCGCACCTGACCATAGGACGCACCTAGTTTTTAGAGGGGGAAAGCCCCATTTTTTGAGGATCAGCTCAAATTTCTGTAGCTTCTTTTGCAAAGGAGAAAAGCCCCATTTTTGTGGACCAGCTCAAATTTCTGCAGCTTCTTTTGCAAAGGAGAAAAGCCCTGTTTTTTGAGGATCAGCTCAAAGTTGTTGAGCTTATTTTGCAAAGGGAAAAAACCCTGTTTTGTGGGGTTTAACTCACAGTTCTGCAGCTTCAGGAAGCCATTTCTACAGTTTCCAGACAGATAATCTAATCAGCCAGTCACATGTCGCTGGGGAAACAGCCTCCCTCTGCAAGGGGGCGGGGCTGGAATCTCTCTCCCTTATCTCTCTCCCCGATCGTTTGCTGAGCAGCTGCTCAGCGGGCTTCCTTTCAACACCCCCTTCTCTCTCTTTTTTTAAAAAAGCACGATCTGCTTTTGCCCCTGGGCAGTTCAGCTCCAGGGACCACACATTCGCTCCATAAGATGCACAGACATTTCCCCTTACTTTTTAGGAGGAAAAAAGTGCGTCTTATGGAGCGAAAAATACGATATTTTGAAAACACACTTCTGATGTGTTTTAGCTGTTGTCAACTGCAGGTACTTTGGGGTCCAGTGGCCTGGGCAACTCACATTGTGGCCAAGCGGCTACTCACCCACGGCTGTGTAATGGGCGTCAAACCCTGTGAAACGTTCCTCGTTGGAGAAGTCCGATCGGAAAGTGAGGCTCATGAAAGAACCCGGGGAGACAATGGCCTGCTGCCCCGGGGTCTGTTCTGTGTCCGTGGCTTCCCTCCCGCAGAAATTTGCCAGGACTTGGTCTTCAGACTCCACCTGTTCCAAGCCCAACAGGAAAGAAAAAGAACATCAGCTTGAAGGTGGAAATATATTGTTGCAGCAACGCCAGCAGATACATGCATTTCCAGATCTGGGCTTTGAAGAAGAAGAAGAAGAAGAAGAAGAAGAAGAAGAAGAAGAAGAAGAAGTGGTGGTGGTGGAGTTTGGATTTGATATCCCGCTTTATCACTACCCGGAGGAGTCTCAAAGCGGCTCACATTCTCCTTTCCCTTCTTCCCCCACAACAAACCCTCTGTGAGGTGAGTGGGGCTGAGAGACTTCAGAGAAGTGTGACTAGCCCAAGGTCACCCAGCAGCTGCATATGGAGGAGCGGGGAAGCGAACCCGGTTCACCACATTACGAGTCTACCGCTCTTAACCACTACACCACACTGGCTCTCTTTGCAGAACAAGAATAGGAAATAAGGGTAATATATTGTTCTTTCACTGACTGTTGCAGCAACGTGCCTTTTCAGACCCGGGCTTTCAACAAGAAGAAGGGGAAATAAGGGTGCTGCTTCTGCAGGTGATGCCCCCATTAAGATTCACAGACAAAACCACGTAGTTTGTGGAGGAAGAAGAGGGATAAAATATAATAATAATAATAATAATAATAATAATAATAATAATAATAATAATTTGTTGTTTTCCAGAAAAAAGAAATCCACAAAACACAAAATAAATTAGATTATCAATTAAAAACAAATTGATGGAAAAAATATTATTATTATTTATTGAGTTTATATACCACCCTATACCCGGAGGTCTCAGGGTGCTTCACAGAAAAGATCACAATATATACACTCAGAATAAAAACAGCAACTCAATAACACCTCCCCCCCCAAAAAAGAGCCACATTTTAAAGGGGCATACCGGTAGGATGTCCATCAGGTGAACCAAAGGCCTGGTTAAAAAGGAACGTTTTTGCCTGGTGCCTAAAGATGTATAGTGAAGGCGCCAGGCGAAAATCCCTGGGGAGAGCATTCCACAGACAGGGAGCCACCGCAGAGAAGGCCCCGTTCTCGTGTTGCCACCCTCTGGACCTCTTGAGGAGGAGGCATGTGAAGAAGGGCCTCAGATGATGATCTCAGGTCCAGGGAGATTCATATGGATTGTAAACCCACCTTCCTGAATGGATTTTTCTTTTAAAAAAATAAAATTGCATTTTTGCATTTTGTACCCACATCCACCAGCAGTGGAACCGAGGCTCACGGTCGCCCCAGATGGCGTGTGATGTGTGCAATGGAGTCTGAAACCTTCCCCAAAACCAGGCAGGCCTTTTCCAAATGGAACATATCCATTATCAAACCAATGTAGGGCTGCTGTCGCCGTTTCTCCTCCTCTGATCTCCTACCCAACCCGCTTCCTGGAGTCTGAACATCGTTTGGAAACCAGGCTGGTCGTAAGTCATGACAGAAGAGAGATGGAACCTCTTTTGCATTTTTTGGGATGGCTTACAAATCCTGCTTTTATGCACAACGATCGTTTTCAAAGCATCGCCAGCCACCCCGAACCCACAAGACAAAATGTTCCCCAAGTCCAGCTAATCAATCACAGTCGGACCCTGCAGTTTCCTGGAAGGAAAGGATCCTCTCTGGGTAAGTTAAACAGCACCAAGGCCAATAACATGTGGGTGATCTGAAGCATAGCTTTCCCAAAAAGCAGATCCTGTATTCTGAGACGCGCCAAGCCCACAGCCTTCCAAGGCTCTCTGCTCCACCCTGCCCCTCCAGAAAGTATGTAAACCTTTTTGCCACAAGACTGGGAGAGTGAAATCCAAGCGTATTGTGGCACCAAAAGACCATGAAGTCATTCAGCCACTGGGAAGTTTCCATCAGGTTGTCTTAATTATCACAGCTTAGGAACAGATGAAGACAAACGCGCTCAGATGTAGGCAAAAATTGTTTCCACTCCGTTGGAATATTATCTTTAAAAATAGCTGCACGGCAAGGAGCCGAGGGCTTGCGAAATAGTCGACGGAGACAATTGGGGGGGGTGGAGGTATAAGTTGGAGGCCTCTTTATTACTGGGGAGGAGACGCAGCTCATATTTTCCCGCTCAACCCCCTACCCTGGCATCTCCACTTGAAAGGGTCACAGGTAGATGAGCTGAGATGGGGAAGGTATATGCTTAAGGGCCAGGAGAACAGTTGCCAGCCAACTCTAGGGTGGGGCTGCCCCTGGGGTCAGTCTGGAGGCTGCAGCTGGTGCAGAAAGTGCCAGCGAGTTCGTGCGTGTGGCCAAACTACTGCCAGCACACAACACCTTGCTTGGAACATTTGATCTGGCTGCTAATTTGCTAGTGGGTCAACAGAAAAAGGGTCTGGAAAACCAAGCCTGACAGGGATCGGATGAGGGAGTTGGGTATCTTTAGCCCGGAGAAGAGAAATCTTAAAGGTGATATGAGAGCTGTATTCAGGGGCATAGCATGCCGCTTGGCTACCGGGGGCGGCAAGCCAAGCGGCACCCCTGGGGGCGGGGCGTTGCTCCGTGCGCATGATTTCACAACGCGCATGCGCACGGAGCGACGCCTCCGCCCCTTGCCCCATGCCGCGGCGAAAAAAGCCGCTGAAAGGGGGGGAGGAAGACAAAGCGCCTGCTTTGTTTTCCTTTCCCCCCGTTTTCAGCGGGTTTTTCTGCCGCTGGCTGGCTTGCGGCACCGCAGCATGGAGAAGAGGGGCGGGCCAGCCAGGAGGGGCGTCACCCCCTCCTGGCTGGCCCGCCCCTCTCCTCCATGCCGCAGCTCTGCCCAGGGAGCTCAGCGGCGAAAAAACCCGCTGAAAGCGGGTGGGGTGGGGTGGGTTAAATCACAGAGCCTAGGGCTTGCCAATCAGAAGGTCGACGGTTAGAATCCCCGTGACGGGGTGAGCTCCCATTGCTCGGTCCCAGCTCCTGCCAACCTAGCAGTTTGAAAGCACGTCAAAGTGCAAGTAGTTCAATAGGTCCAGCGGGAAGGTAAACGGCATTTCCGTGCGCTGCTCTGGTTCGCCAGAAGTGGCTTAGTCATGCTGGCCACATGACCCAGAAGCTGTATGCCGGCTCCCTTGGCCAGCAAAGCGAGATGAGTGCCACAACCCCAGAGTCGTCCGCTACTGGACCTAATGGTCAGGGGTCCCTTTACCTTTTAGGGATTATTTAGCTGAGATTCCTGCATTGCAGGGGGTTGGACTGGATGGCCCTTGGGATCCCTCCCAGCTCCACAAATCTATGATTCCATCTGTTCTGAGGGACAGACGGAGAGTCAGAGACACACTCTTTCCTGGCCCCAGTCTGAGACTCTCCAGTCCTGCTCTAACCATTGCACCGCACACTGGGTCCCCAATATGGATTTCCCTTTCTCGCTTCATACGATCATGTCTGCAATTACAGCTTTACAATCCCAGCCACGTAAAGTGCGACCCAGACATGGCAATTTCTCCCCCACGTGCACATTGTTCTTCTGCACCACTCCTTCTAACCCCACGATTTTAAAAATGTGCGAGAAGAGCCACTCTCATAGCGAAGCATGTTTCTCATTTTATATCGAAAGGGCTCTGGTATTCACTCGCTTTCCCCCACTTGCTCCGAACTTTCACATCTCAACCCACAAATGCTTTCATTTTCACAAAGTCCCCTTCTGGTGCCGTCTCAGTCTCGTTCTGTCATCCGTCACATGAAATGTCATGCCAAAAAGACACAGAAAAAGAACAAACCATACGCCAGAGAATTCCCACACTCTTTGCAAAAACAAAACACGACTACGCTCAGCAATACCCCGTGTTATTTGATTGTACCCCTGACTCACAAAACCAGTGTGTGATATCAGATGATTAGAGAACCTCATGGAGGAAAAGGCTTTTGATGGGTAAAGGTAAAGGGACCCCTGACCATTTGGTCCAGTCGTGTCCGACTCTGGGGTTGCGGCGCTCATCTTGCTTTACTGGCCGAGGGAGCCGGTGTACAGCTTCTGGGTCATGTGGCCAGCATGACTAAGCCGCTTCTGGCGAACCAGAGCAGCGCACGGAAACGCCGTTTACCTTCCCGCCGGAGCGGTTCCTATTTATCTACTTGCACTTTGATGTGCTTTCGAACTGCTAGGTTGGCAGGAGCAGGGACCGGGCAACGGGAGCTCACCCCGTCGCAGGGATTCGAACTGCCGACCTTCTGTTCAGCAAGCCCTAGGCTCTGTGGTTTACTGGCTATACAGTACTCTGTGGGTACTGGCTATAATGGATGAGTCTTACATCTGGGATCGGAGAAAGTACTTATTTACAGAGCTCACAGGGTTCTGTCCTGGGCCTGTTGTTCAACATCTTTATAAACAACTTAGATCAGCGTTTCCCAACCGGTGTGCCGTGGCACACTAGTGTGCCGCGAGACACTGGCTGATGTGCCGCGGAAAAAGGGACCTGCAGCCCAGGGCTGCACAGGACCGTGGCAGCGGCGCTGCTGGAGCCCGGCGGCGAAGCGGAAGCCAGGGCGGCGCTGCTCCCTTGGCTGCTGCAGCAGCAGCTGCAGCAGCTGCTGCTGCAGCAGCAGCAGCAGCAGCAGCCTCGCGCGCGCCGCGCTACAGCTGATCCCAGAGGTAACTCTGGGTCAGGAGACCCGGCACAGCCGGGTGGGGGAGGAGCGGTGTGCCGCGAGATTTTTTCATTGATTCAAGTGTGCCGTTGCCTAGATTAGGTTGGGAAACACTGACTTAGATAAAGGAATAGAGGGGAAGCTTGTCAAATTTGCAGATGACACCAAATAGGGAGGTATAGCTAATGCTGCAGAAGACCAAATCTTCTTTTCGCTCCATAAGACGCACCTGAACATAAGACGCACCTAGTTTTTAGAGGAGGAAAGGGGGAAAGCCTTGTTTTTTTGAGGATCAGCTCAAAGTGGTGCAGCTTTTTTTGCAAAGGGAAAAGCCCTGGTTTTTTTGAGGATCAGCTCAAAGTGGTGCAGTTTTTGTGCAAAGGGAAAAGTCCTGCTTTTTTGAGGTTCAGCTGAAAGTGGTGCAGCTTCTTTTTCAAAGAGGAAAAGCCCCGTTTTTATGGGGTTCAACTCACAGTTTGCAGCTTCTAGTCCTACAGGAAAGGGAGTCATTTCTACAGTTTCCAGACAGATAATCTAATCAGCCAGTTACATGTCACTGGGGAAACAAACAGCCTCCCTCTGCATTCAGCAACGGAGGCCTGGGCAAGGGGGCGGGGCTGGAAAGGGAGCCTTATCTCTCTCCCCAATCGCTTGCTAAACAGCTGTTCAGCGGCTTCCTTTCAACACCCTCTTCTCTCTTTGTAAAAAAAAAGAGCACAATCTGCTTTTGGCCCCTATGCAATTCGGCTCCAGGGACCATGCATTCGCTCCATAAGATGCACAGACATTTCCCCTTACTTTTTAGGAGGAAAAAAGTGCGTCTTATGAAGTGAAAAATACGGTAGATGACCTTAACCAGTTGGAGAACTGGGCCCAGGCTAACAAAATGAATTTCAATAGGGACAAATGTAAGGTTCTGCACTTAGGCAGGAAGAACCAGCTGCACAAATATAAGATGGGAGACATCTGGCATACATGTGAAATGGATCTAGGGGTCTTAGTGGACCACAAGCTTAACATGAGTCCACAGTGTGATGCAGCAGCAAAACAAACTAATGCAATTCTAGGCTGCATCAACAAAAGTATAGTGTCCAGATCAAGGGAAATTATAGTACCACTCTATTCTGCTTTGGTCAGACCATGCCTGGGATACTGCATCCAGTTCTGGACATCACAATTTCAGAATGATATGGACAAGCTGGAAGGTGTACAGAGGAGGGTGACCAAGATGATCAAGGGCCTGGAAACCAAGCCTGATGAGGAACGGTTGAGGAAACTGGGGGTGTTGAGCCTGGATAAGAGGAGGCTGAAAAGAGATGTGATAGCCATCTTTAGATGGTTAAAGGGCTGTCACATGCAAGATGGAGCAATCCTGTTTTCTCCAGCTCCAGAGAGCAGGTCCCTAACTAATGGATTCAAGTTAAAAGAAAGGAGATTCCAACTAAACATTTATATCCCACCTATTTCTCCAAGGAGCTCAAGGTGTCGTTTATTGATCCCATCAGGTAGGTTAGAGTGAGAGGCAGTGACTGGCCCAAGGTCACCCAGTGAGCTCCATCGCCAAGCGGGGATTTGAACCCTGGTCTCCCAGGTCTGGCACTCTAACCCAGGAGTCAGCAAACGTCTTCAGCAGGGGGCCGGTCCACTGTCCCTCAGACCTTGTGGGGGGCCGGACTATATTTTGAAAAAAATAATAATGAACGAATTCCTATGCCCCACAAATAACCCAGAGATGCATTTTAAATAAAAGGACACATTCTACTCATGTAAAAACACACTGATTCCCGGACCGTCTGTGGGCCAGATTTAGAAGGTGATTGGGCTGGATCCGGCCCCTGGGTCTTACTTTGCCTACCCATGCTCTAACCACTAGTCCTGATAGTGGGGAAAGAGCACTGTTGCACTCTGGTCCTGCTTATGGGCTTCTCAGAGGCATCTGGTAGCAGGACTGGCTGGGCTATTGGCCCGATCCAGCAAACTTTTCTTACGTTTTCCCTACCAATCTCACTTTAAAGTCTCACTCCTTTTTTTCCTGGGGTTTGTCAGCACAGTCAGAACTAAAGAGCAGGTTAGGTGAAGCTTCTCTCCCAGGCAGACCAGATGCCAAAGATCTTGCAGAAACCCAAAGTCCAACATTGCAACAATTCTTAACCTTTAGCCGGTTAGAGGCATGGGGCAACCGTCTCCTCCTTGCTTCTACAAACTGTTTCCTGGCATGTTTGCACAAATTGCTTTCCTGGATTAGACCAAGGTTCATCTTGTCCTGGCCTAAATGGGCAATGATTGGCTAGATTGGGACATGAGAAGTACACATGCCGGCTGCAAGGCAAGAAAGGATAAAGGAGAAGGTGCTGGAAGGGGCAGACAGAAATGTGATTCCTGGAGCAAGAAACACCCCCTCCTGTAGGGCTGCCAGCTCTTGAACTTGAAACTTTTTCTGGTTTCTGATGATAGGGGTGGGAGAGAACCAGCTGAACCTGCCTAATTCACACTTTCCAAAACCAGAACACAGACATCCTGTGAAATCCAGACCTTTCTGAATTCTGCAATGACGTCCCCCATCCCAAATAATGTGTACAAAACAGACATAGAATCATAACAGAGTACAAGACACCTAACTAATGTAATCAGCTCTAAACTATTTCCAAATTTACTGTGTCGTTTGCGCTCTGTACGTGCACGGACTGTTTCTTGGGGGGTATATGGGGTATTATTATTATTTATGCCTTTTTAGGAAACTGAAATATAAAGTTAATATTTTTTATAAATAATACTTTATTATTTGTACCCCGCCCATCTGACTGGGTCTCCCCAGCCACTCTGAGCGGCTTCCAGCAAATATTAAAATACATTAACACATCACAGATTAAAAACTTCCCTGAACAGGGCTGCCTTCAGGTGTTTTCTAAATCTCATGTAGTTGCAACAGATTATTAAAAACACGAAAGCAAGACCAGGACAACACATTTAAGGGTGTATGCATGGCTGACCCAAATTAAGAGCAGACCAGGGAAATAAATAATAATAATAATAATAATAATAATAATAATAATAATAATTTTTATTATTTATACCTCATCCATCTGGCTAGAAACAAAATAAAAAAATTCCTTCCAGTTGCACCTTAGAGTCCAACTAAGTTTGTTCTTGGTATGAGCTTTCGTGTGCATGCACACTTCTTCAGATACACTGAAACAGAAGTCACCAGACCCTTATATATAGTCATCTCATTATACATGGTAAAGCTATTTTTAGCCATCTCACCCTTGCTTTTTCCTGCAAGACCAATTGCAGTCATTAACAGTCGTCAAAAGGTTTACCACACCTATCAGCCAATCACCCATTCCCACCACCCTTCTGAGTAATAGCCCTCCCCACCCTCTCACTACATATAGGGGTCTGGTGACTTCTGTTTCAGTGTATCTGAAGAAGTGTGCATGCACACGAAAGCTCATACCAAGAACAAACTTAGTTGGTCTCTAAGGTGCTACTGGAAGGAATTTTTTTTATTTTGTTTCGACTATGGCAGGCCATCACGGCTACCTAGCTGTAACTAGAACCATCTGGCTAGGTTTCCCCAGCCACTCTGGGTGGCTTACAGCACATGGCAGCATTTTAAAATGACCCCAACCTCAAAGTGTTGCAGCCATCTCTTTGGGCAGAAATTTTCCTGCTCCTGGGTTCTGTACAGTCACAAAGCGTATTGTAAATAAAAAGTTAAGGAGCTGGTTGCAGCCACAGCAGAGTGAAGACAAAGCTCCCCTTGTCGGCTGGGTCTGTCTCCCCTCGCCTCATAGCTTTCCCCTGAAGCCCTTGAAAAGGAAGCAATGGGGATTTCCTGAGACAAATGCAGAGGGGCCAGTCCCCCTCCTGGCATCCTGGGTGCAAATTCTTTCTCTTTCTGTCTTGGTGCCATCGTCTGCCCCCCCTGCCCCCCCACCAGTGTCCCTATATTAGTCAAATGCATTCCCAGTGCTTAGAGACTCCATCCCCTGTAAGGTCTGGACTGGACGGGGTAACCTCTGCCAGACAGGGACCCTGTCTGCATTCCTAATGGAATGATTTGAATATGAATATGTCCTTTCTCTTTTTGGGGGGGCGTGGGCGTGAGAGAGGCGAGGGAGGCCCCTTTCATTCCAGAGATGCGAGCACCTCACACTCTCGTGGCAAACGAGGGAGATTAGATGGGTGGGTCTCCGAGCGTTTATTATTTCATTGCATTTCTGTCTAACTTTTTTCTCCAGGGAGCTGAAGGTGGTTCTCCCCCTCTTCATTTAATTGTTGTTGTTTAGTCGTTTAGTCGTGTCCGACTCTTCGTGACCTCATGGACCAGAGCACGCCAGGCACTCCTGTCTTCCACTGCCTCCAGCCATTTGGTCAGACTCATGTTGGTCTGTTCGAGAACACTGTCCAACCATCTCGTCCTCTGTCGTCCCCTTCTCCTTGTGCCCTCCATCTTTCCCAACATCAGGGTCTTTTCCAGGGAGTCTTCTCTTCTCATGAGGTGGCCAAAGTCTTGGAGCCTCAGCTTCAGGATCTGTCCTTCCAGTGAGCACTCAGGGCTGATTTCCTTCAGAATGGATAGGTTTGGTCTTCTTGCAGTCCATGGGACTCTCAAGAGTCTCCTCCAGCACCAGAATTCAAAAGCATCAATTCTTCGGCGATCAGCCTTCTTTATGGTCCAGCTCTCACTTCCATACATCACTACTGTGAAAACCATAGCTTTAACTATACGGACCTTTGTCAGCAAGGTGATATCTCTGCTTTTTAAGATGCTGTCTAGGTTCGTTTAATTAATCCCTACAAAAACCCTGCGAGGAAGGTCGGGGTGAGAGGCAGAGAGTATTCTCCAATGTTACCCAGTGAGCTTCATGGTCAGTGTAGGATTTGAACCCTGGTCTTTCAGGTCCAGGTCCAACACCCTAACCACTACACCACACTGGATCTCCAAGCTGAGAATCTAAAGACTCCAAGATAACCTTCCACAACTGGGTGTGGCCACCAGGTGTTGGGTGATTTAAGGCTTCCACCAGTCGCAGACCACAAGCTGGTTGGGGATGACAAGACTCGTGGCCCAAAGCAGCCGGTGAACATAACAACGTAGGGTGGGGTTTGCTGGATCAGGCCAATGGCCCATTGACTCCAACATCCTGTTCTCACAGTGGCCAGCCAGATGCCTGTGGGAAACCAGCAAGCAGAATTCGAACACAAGATCAGCTCTCCCCTCCTGCAGTTTCCAGCAACTGAGATTCAGAAGCATGACTGTCTCTGACCAGGAAGGCAGAGCGTAGCCATAATATCTAGTCGCCACCAATAGCCCTCTCTCCATGAATTTGTTTGGTCCTCTTTTAAAGCCATCCAAGTTGTAGACATCACTGCCTCCTGTGGGAGGGAGTTCCATAGTTTATCTAGCCGCTGCTTGAAGTACTTACTGTTCCCTGTCCTAAAATGTCTAGTAATAATACCGGTAATAATAATAATAATACACACACACACACACACACACACACACACACACACACACACACCGTCCATCCGGCTGGGTTTTCCCAGCCACTCTGGGCGGCTCCCAACAGAATATTAAAAGCACAATAAAACTTCAAACATTAAACACATCCCTAAACAGCGCTGCTTTCAGACGTCTTCTAAAAGCCAGATAGTTGTTTATTTCCTTGACATCTGATGGGAGGGCGGGCGCCACCACCGAGAAAGCCCAACATTCAGCTTCGTTGGATACGCACCAATTCTAGTATCAGGAGAGGAGAAAAATCTTTCCTCTAGATACTTTCCCCATTCCATGCACAATTTTTATAAACTTCAATGCTGTTACCTCTTACTCACTTTTTCCTGAAACTAAAAAGTTTGGCCCCCAGATGCACAAAAAGGAAAAGGTAAAGGTACCCCTGACTGTAAGGTCCAATTGCGGACGACTCTGGGGTTGCGGCACTCATCTCACTCTATAGGCTGAGGGAGACGGCGTTTGTCCGCGGACAGCTTCCGGGTCATGTGGCCAGCATGACAAAGCCGCTTCTGGCGAACCAGAGCAGTGCACGGAAACACCGTTTACCTTCCCGCCAGAGTGGTTCCTATTTATCTACTTGCACTTTGACGTGCTTTCAAACTGCTAGGTGGGCAGGAGCAGGGACTGAGCAACGGGAGCTCACCCCGTCGCGGGGATTTGAACCACCAACCTTCCAATCGGCAAGCCCTAGGCTCAGTGGTTTAACCCAGTGTTCCCCAACCTTGGGCCTCCAGCTGTTTTCGGACTACAATTCCCATCATCCCTGACCACTGGTCTTGCTAGCGAGGGATGATGGGAGTTGTAGTCCAAAAACAGCTGGAGGCCCAAGGTTGGGGAACACTGGTTTAACCCACAGCGTCACCGGCTTCTCTAAATCCTTATTGGCAGGCTGTGGAACCATCATGTGGGATAGTTTTAATGTCTCTCCTTCTCCTGCCCTTTTAAGAGTTGTTTCACAGGACACTGAACACCGCAATGTCCAGGATGGAGCATCTCCAGGAGGACCTCAGATCTCGGGGGCAGCAAGTGTGTGAGAAGCTACAACAGGAGGCTCCCAGCTGGGAGCTTACCATGGGATGTTTTGCTGCTTGTGCCTCAGAATGGCCCACTTGCAGGGTTAAGCCCCCTTGGACTCTGCCCCCAAATCCCTTTAATGCTCCTGCCCCTCTATAGCAATGTGTCTTCTGGGTGGTGACAAAATGGGGAGAAATGGCAGGAAGGCAACAGGGAGATTCAACAGAAGCTTCTCTTCATCACTAATAATTAGAAACATTCTTTTTTCCCCAAAAGAGAAAGGAAAAATTATGTGCAAGTAGCAACCCACATTCATTTGCTGGTGGGTTTGTTCGTTTGGGTAATATATTATCCTCTGTCAAGTTTCACTTCCTTTGGTCAAGTTGCATAATCTCTTGTATTTGTCTCTCTCACAAACAGGGTGCTGTATTCAAACATGACTCTCATATGTCATTCACGTACCACGCTTATTGTACACAGGAAATATTCGCGGACACAGCTAAGCATCTGGCAAGCACTTTGAGAATGTGCATCTCTACCTTCTTTTTACCCTAAGCACAGGGGCGTAGCGTACCACTTGGCTGCCGGGGGCGGCAAGCCAAGCGGCACCCCTGGGGGTGGGGCGTTGCTCCGTGCGCATGACGTCACGATGCGCATGCGCACGGAGCGACGCCTCTGCCCCTTGCCTCCATGCCGCGGTGAAAAAAGCCTCTGAAAGGGGGGGGGGAAGGAAGACAAAGCGAGCGCTTTCAAGCGCCAGCTTTATCTTCCTTCCCCCCCCTTTCAGCGGCTTTTTTCGCCACTGGCTGGCCTGCGGCGCCGCGGCATGGAGGCAAGGGGCGGTCCAGCGAGTTGCCCGCTCCTCTCTTCCATGCCGCGGCTCCGCCCAGGGAGCCCAGTGGCGAAAAAAGCCGCTGAAAGGTGGGGGGAAGGCTATTTTCGGTGCTGCCAGGGCAGAGCCACAGGGGCAGCCAGCGATGGGGGGTTTCACGTCAGTGACAAGCGTGACACCCCTCCTCGCTGGCCGCCCCGGCAGTGCCGAAAATAGCCTTTAAAAAGAAAAAGAAAAAGCCCAGAGCGGCTTTGGAGGCACAGGGGCGGGGCCCCCGCCCCGAGTGTCACCCCCACCAGGGCGCTGCCCAGGGCGGACCGCCCCCCTGCCCCCTCGCTATGCCCCTGCCTAAGCATACAGATCCCAAGTCCTTCATGCAGACCACTTTTTTAAAAAAAACTTCTGAGTTAGAATTTTCATAGACGTTCCACAATCTCTCGGCAGCTGAGCTGATGGTTGGACAGAGCTCACGTCCATCAATTGAAGCAGAGCTGCTACAGCCAAGGGTTTTAAAGGCCGCAGCGGGTATTTCCATTGGGATTTTTCAGTCATATTTACTTGCTCATGAGGGACAAGTGGACAAAAGCACACGCACACCCCTCACCAACTGATAAGGTCTAAGGTTTAATTTGAAACAACATTCATTTCTCCATGGCCCTAGTAAGTACTTGAATAATGTCTCTGGCTTTGATTTCACAATATAGATTAGGTAGGAACAGTGCCGGATTTACGTATAAGCTAAACAAGCTATAGCTTAGGGCCCTGCTCTCTTGGGCCCCCCCAAAAAAATTAAAGGAAAAAATCTGGATGTACATTTCCAAAATATAAGATTAAAAAACAAATAAAATAAAGCCTACATACAGCAACAGTGTTTTGTGTTGTGTAGGCTCCTATGATGTATATATTTTGTAATGGCTTTAGATACCTATTAGGTCTACAAATTACCATATAGCATATATTCAACACAAAAAACAGTGACAATTTGTTGTTGACAAAGGGCAGCTGGACATAGAAAGGGCCCCATTATCTTCAGTAGCTTAGGGCCTCATCAAACCTAAAACTGGGTAGGAAGACAGATGGCAAGATCACTGGATCACTTTATGACTTTGATAGTTTAATTAAACCTAATAACCACTAATGGGAACAAGATCTTAGCTGCAAAAGTAAATTTTATTTGATAGAGCTGAAAGTAGGTTTTAGATGGATGAATGAATGAGTTTTATTGAACAAAACTGTTTTAATTAGTCGAAAATCTATAAACACATAGAGGTCATTTTAAATCGGAAAACTGTTTAAATTGTATCGGTAAATGTTATATGATGTACTGTTGTTATTGTTGTTTTGATATGGGACAATGGCCGTAATAAAAACTACTACTACTACTAGATGGCAAGATCCTTTGTGGATGCAGAATGCAGTCAAGCAAGTTGTTTCACTTAGGAGAAAGAAAGAAAGAAAGAAAGAAAGAAAGAAAGAAAGAAAGAAAGAAAGAAAGAGAGAGAGAGAGAGAGAAAGAAAGAAAGAAAGAAAGAAAGAAAGAAAGAAAGAAAGAAAGAAAGATTCATGCTTTGCAAAAGGGTTGGACTGGATGACCCACGTGGTCCCTTCCATGTCTACAATTCTATTACTCTTTGAGTTGGGCCTTTTTAGTTGTTTTTTGGGGGGGATGAGTGAGAGGAAACAGGATAGAGGTTCATAACGTGTGGTTACCAAGAACTAACTTAGTTGGTCTCTAAGGTGCTACTGGAAGGATTTTTATTTTTATTTTTATTTTTTTTTGGAAAATTGGTGTGACATATGATATGCAGTTACAGGTAGGTAGCCGTGTTGGTCTGTCATAGTCAAAACAAAACAAAACGACTAAACAACAATAGATTTTTTAAATAAAAGAAATAGAAAGGAAATGGGAGGGAAGTCAAAAGATTAGAAAGAATCTTGTTTATTTGTTTTTTTTTTTATTTTTGAGTGTGAATGTAAACACTAATTTGTAAAATCCAATAAGTTTTTTTATATATAAAAAGAAAAAGAAAATGCCGAACTTTTGCTGGATCGGGACCTTTGCATTTAGGTTTCCTGCTGTTTCACATTGATTTAAGCCACCCATCCTCACAAGTCCACCACAAATTTCCTGGCCGCCTGCCTGCTCTCTTGACACTACATTTCCGAGAACGCTTTCACTCCCGCAAATGGAATTTTGCTGCTTTAATGAGGAGTTTATATATACGTTACAAGGGATGGATTATATCCTCTCCTCATCAACCCAATTAGCGCATTCCAGTCCAGGCCAGGAAGAGGTTGACGGCCTCGGCCGTTGACTGCCTGCCGCAGGGTAGCAATGAGGAACACTGGCATCCAGAGGGTTCCCATGACATCGTAGGAACCACTTTTGAAAACAGATCCTTACACTGTTTCCTTGCATCCCAGCTGGGGAGGGGGGAGAAATCGAATTATCTCTGAAGTTAAAGGCGGACCTACCCGACTCACACGTCCCGAAGCAATACAGGGGCAGAAATGCAGTCACTGAATTTTGCAATGCAGTTCCGCAGCCAACTAATGTGCATTTACTAGGATCAAGTGGGTGTGGAATGCACATATATGTGAAAATAACAGCAAAAAAATGCACTATTAGGGAAAATTGCTTGCAAAAACGTGTAGGCAAAGTTTCATAGCAATGCGAAATTAGGAAAAAGTTGCTGTCGAATTCATGAGTCCCTTTGTAAAAAATCTCAGACTGATGTGGAAATGTTTGGAGCTAAATTCAAGACTGGAAAAACGAGAAACTAAAGATTGAGAGATTCACCCACCCCAAAACCTCTGCTACCTTGTGGGATACCTTCGGGAGAAGAAAAGGCTACACAAATCTGGATAGCACTTTGTACACCTCCTTCTGGTAACTCTTGCAGCCAAACAAGTGCCAAATATATTGCTCTGCTTTCCTTTGGACCACATCATCAAGGCCAAGAGGGGGGTCTTGTCGTCTGGGCAGCCCAGGACCTCCAGACACGTTGCCCAGGATTGCACCCCGTCCAGGTGCTGCTAATGCAACGGTTTGACTTCACCCCCCGAGGCGTACGCCATTGTCTCTCGAGATAGACAGATGCCAACCACAACAGCAATGCAGTCTGGAGTTAGGATGTGAGACCCTGGCGCAAGGTGTCCTGGAGCTCAGATCTTGGGAGACCCAAGCGGAAGACACTTTGAGCGTGGATCCTGGCAGGATTAGATACCCACAGTGACTGCCCATCGGGACTAGCAGGGTGGAAAGCAGGGAGCCCGGACTGTGGGTGGAGCCAAAAGTGATGGCTGCCAGAGCCAAACTCTGGTTTTGACTCCATCCTCCTCCTCCTTCTCCCTGCTCTACAAAGCAAAACATTGAGACTAAGGAGGAGGAAGACACTTAACAGGCAGGATTGTTCCCTGGACTGTTTGCAAGGAGGAAGTGTGGGATGTAATCCACTGGAGCAGTCAAGTACAACATTACCTGTTTTGCTAGAGTGGTCATGCAGGGAATGTTGGTCCAGCCAGTTGAACTTCCTGTTACACCTGGCTGGAGCATCCTTCTTTTGCGTGTGACTAGTAGGTAGGCATGACCTTTCCAGACCTGGTAGAAGGCCAGCAGTCCCTAGGTTATCTCCCATATGGGGTAAACCTGTTTGTACATATTTGTAACTTTAAGCCAAAAGCCTGCCTTCAGGGATCACACTGTGCTCTGCCTGATCATGAGTAAAATGTTAGGATGCCAACAAGTTGGCGCGCTGAAGAGCAGCAGTCAGAGTCGGATAAAGCCGAAATCAAACAGTCCGGGTCAGAAGCCACCCGAAGTCAGGCAGTCGCACAGGGGTCAGGAGTAGCCTAAGTCGGTTCAAGCCAGAAGTCAGGAAGCCGAGGTCAGGATTAAGCCAGGAGTCAGAAAGCCGAAGTCACGAACACAGGAACCAGGAACCGGTCAAGCAAGAACAACTACGTGCTCCAGCAAAGCAGTTGCAGGTGCTGGTGAATGGAGCAGCCGGCCTTCCTTAAGTAGCCGGCTCATGACCACGCCTCTTACGAGCTGCAGCTGCCTCTAATTGTTCCCTATGTCTCTCAGCTCTACAGCTGAGAAGGGAGGAGGGGAGGGGGCCAGCTGGTTCCTCTCCTCACAAGGGCCTGATTCTGGCTCGACTTCTTCCTCCTCCTGTCCAGGTCTTTCCACTTCCCTATCTGATTCTTTCTCTTCTGAGGAGTGCCGCCACCAGTCTTCTCCAGGTATGAATTTCTTCATTTCCCCAGATTCTTCCGTGGGTGCAGCCTTGCCGGGGGGGGGGGGGGCTTGCCACCACTCCTCCTCGTCTGGCTCAACCCTGACATAAAACTATTTTTTTTTTTTTTAACTTATGAATGAGACTGTTGTGTCTTTATTCTTTTAGGAGGGATCAAAGGGGGTCTTACCAGGAATAATAGAACATATTTCAAGCCAGATTGAATTGCTTATTATCTTAAGAGACTCACACAAGTCTGCAACCAGATTCCTGCTGAGTAATAAGGGAATGCATTCTGCTAAGTGAAGGAACTTGCTAATGTGAGTTATGAAGGATAATATTAATCGATAGATCCTCTCCTGTTACCCACAACATTCCCACAGGAAAGCAGGCAGGTCAGGGCTGGTTGAGGGCAGGCAGAAGTCGTTGGGGAAGAGCTCCATTCATCCCAATGGATCAGCCTCCACGGGCAGGTCGAGTGAAGCGACAACTCTTTGATTCTATGTGACTTCACAGTCCCAGAGTACTCAGACTGGCCAGCTACGAGGAGAAACATTGGCACGGCTGTTTTCAATCCGGCGTCCAACTGCGTGTTTTTGCAACACATTTCTCTCTCTCTCTCCAGCCAGTGCTTGATTCTCCTCCTCAGAGACAGATCTTCTCTAGTGAACATGTCGACATAATGACCCCAGAGGGGAATCCCGCCAAACAAGCAGCCAAGATTTAATTACCAGCCTGCTCTCGGGATGTAAATGATCTATGAAAAAGTATACAGTCCTCAGCGGAGGCAGCACACATTAACCAGGCCGTGTGACCCCTCTGTTTAGTTTACTGTCAGAGGTCTGTCCTGGGTTCTTTGGGGAAGGGGGGTGACTGGCCAGGCGGCTGGGAGGAGGAGGAGAAGGCACAGGGTTCGGAGGGGAAATGGTTCTCTGATGCAGAAGGGCAGGCAGGGACTCACAAACTCATTGAACCATAGACTTGTAGAGCTGGATGGGACTCCTGAGGGTCATCCAGTCCATCCCCCTGCAATGCAGGAATCTCAACTAAAGCATCCAGGACAGATGGCCATCCAACCTCTGCTTTAAAAACCTTCAAGGAAGGAGAGTTCACAACCTCCCGAGGGAGACCATTCCACTGTCAAACCGCTCTTACTGTCAGAAACTTCTTTCTGGTGTTTAGTCGGAATCTCCTTTCCCCCCCCAATTTGAGTCCATTGAGAGTATCTGCTACGGTACTTGCCAGGGTCAAAGCTGAGCATCTCTTGCCATAATAATAATAATAATAATAATAATAATAATAATAATAATAATTAATAATATATTATTTGTACCCCGCCCATCTGGCCGGGTCCCCCCAGCCACTCTGGGCGGCCTTCAACAGACACCAAAATACATTAAAATATCACAAATTAAAAACTTCCCTAAATAGGGCTGCCTTGAGGTATTTTCTGAATGTCAGATAGTTGTTTATCGCTCTGACCTCTGATGGGAGGGCGTTCCACAGGGAGGGCGCCACTACCGAGAAGGCCCTCTGCCTGGTTCCCTGTAGCTTTGCTTCTCGCAGTGAGGGAACCACCAGAAGGCCCTCGGTGCTGGATCTCAGTGTCCGGGCTGAACGGTGGGGGTGGAGACGCTCCTTCAGGTATACAGGACCGAGGCCGTTTAGGGCTTTAAAGGTCAGCACCAACACTTTGAATTGTGCTCGGAAACGTACTGGGAGCCAATGTAGTTCTCTCAGGACCGGTGTTATGTGGTCCCAGCAGCCACTCCCAGTCACCAGTCTAGCCGCCGCATTCTGGATTAATTGCAGTTTCCGGGTCACCTTCAAAGGTAGCCCCACGTAGAGCGCATTGCAGTAGTCCAAGTGGGAGATAACTAGAGCATTCACCATGCACACTCTGGCGAGACAGTCCACGGGCAGGTAGGGTCTCAGTCTGCGTACCAGATGGAGCTGGTAGACAGCCGCCCTGGACACAGAATTAACCTGCGCCTCCATGGACAGCTGTGAGTCCAAAATGACTCCCAGGCTGCGCACCTGGTCCTTCAGGGGCACAGTTACCCCATTCAGGACCAGGGAGTCCCCCACACCCGCCCGCCCCCTGTCCCCCAAAAACAGTACTTCTGTCCTGTCAGGATTCAACCTCAATCTGTTAGCCGCCATCCATCCTCCAACCGCCTCCAGGCACTCACACAGGACCTTCACCGTCTTCACTGGTTCTGATTTGAAAGAGAGGTAGAGCTGGGTATCATCCGCATACTGATGAACACCCAGCCCAAACCCCAAGACACTGATATTCTAGTTGGCCACAGGACAAGAAGCTAGACTAGATGAGCCACTGGCCTGATCCAGCAGGCTCTCCTTATGTTCTTATCCCACACTTTCCCATCACTTTCGTTACCACAAAAACTCGGATATTTCGGGATGTGCCTTTGTTGTGCAAGAGTGACAAAGCTGCTCTAATTGTGCAATCTTAATTCGCTGCTTTGTGCCCGAATCCCAACCACAAAATAGCAACTGTCTGGAAGCAGCCTAGGAGTGCACTGCCTTTAGGTGCAGGAGGGAAAGCGAGACCCCGCTCTCAGTGTTTCTTCCCATCAAAACATTCAAGGATGCTACGTTTTCTACCCAGGGACACAGAAATCTGCCTTGCTGCCTCTAACTGTGGAAGCAGAGCATAGCCATCCTAGCTAGTAGCTGCTGATATTTTTCTCCTTCTCCATGAATGTGTTCAATCCTGTCTCCCCATTTTTTATTCACATAATGTACATTCTTTACAACAGATAAGTCCAAAATAAAATCATATATAACAAAATCGTAAGTCTCATGTTTTCATTTACACGGAACCCTTTCCAATACCTTTACTCGATATTTCTTGCTGTTTCTTTCCTTATTTTAATTCCTTACTTTGAGTCTCTTAAATCCTATACCAATCTTTAACAGTTTCAATTAATACCTTCACCTCCTTCCTCCCGAACCCAATACTTCCCTTCACCCGTGTGCGATCTCCTTTTGCCTACTATTTTTTTTGTTATTGTTGCGTTACTCACTTTATTATTGCCTCCTCAATATACTATTTTGCGACTTTTAAGTTTTTGCATATTGAAATAATCAGAAATCTGCTCTTATTCCCTTATGGGGTACACAAGAGCCTTTTGGGGTTCTCCATCGGAAGGAGTAAATTACAGAGGCCAACCAGAGAAAAATTGAGAAGCAAAGAATTTATTTCTGTTGCAACATGGCGTTTTTGCCCCACACCAGAGAGTAGGGGGAAAAGGACCCCCAACAAAAGGAGCACATGCTCTTATAAAGACATTTCAAAAATTCCTCCTCAGAGTCGCCCACCCCCACCCCCAGATACCTCCCACATACATCACAGAAGGGGTGTAACCCCAGACCACTCCCCAGATACATCACAGCTGCATCACAGATTGGGAGGGTCAGAGGAGGTAACCTGAGAATTCTCAAACCTGTGCCATCTCTCCCTGACCCCTCCCAGACACACATTTCAGCAAAACAAAAGGTTTCTTGTTTCCTGGCCTGGCCTGGCTAATGTAGGGCTAACGATCCAAATCCATTTTAGGTGGTGGGTTCTTTGTGAGGGAAATGGCCCATGTCTGGCACTCAGGCATCAGGATGCCAGAGATTATCACTTTATTTTCCTGAGACAATCACCCCCTCCTTCCTTGCAGAGAAACAGTTTGTCAGTTTGGGAGTCAAAATGGAGACAGGCCTGTCCTCCTGTGCTGCCTCAGACACGCGGCCCTGTTTTGCTTGGCACACCCATGAACAATTATTATTATTATATATATAAGACCTTGATATTCTTACAACAATTTTGAATTTTTAAGCTCCAGCACCGACTTTTTTCCATGTATTCCTTAACGCATTCCCACTCTTTAGTAATCGTTTGATTAGAGCAGCCTCAGATTGATGCTGTTAATTTTGCCATCTCCGCAAATTCAAGAAGTTTGGTTCTCCATTCTAATAATTCTGGAATTTTATCAGTTTTCCAATTTTTTGCCAATGTGTTCAACCCTGTCCTAAATCTTCCACTTTCTCCATGCTGTGTATAATTTTATAAACGACTACCGTGTCTCCTCTAATTCACCTTTTCCCTAAACTAAAAAGTGCCCAACAGGCACAGAATTGCTCCAGAGAACACCAGCCTTCATTTAACAAATAAGTTTCTAGCTCTCATGAATGGAAACCATGTTGTATTTCCAGTGGCGATGCAGGGGGGGGGGGAAAGAGGGTCCATGCCTTATATGTTGACTTTCTCTGTGAGCAAAGCATGCAGATATATTTCCATTTGCAAGGCATAAAACGAAGCTGTTCTTTGGGAAGAGTTAGAGATCCCAGGCATATTTTTTCATTATTACATTTAAGTGCAGGGCTACAGATGGCCCAGGCCACACCCCACGGAACAGCCTGCTGGGCTGGCAGAATAGCTGCAAAATTAGAAAAACATGGAGGATTAACTATGGTGCTGTTGGGAATGAATAGAAACAAAACCCCGATCTGTGACGGCAGTTCCGAAACTGCACGGGTTTTGCACAGAAATGTGAAGTGGCGAAGGCTCAGGCCCCCTGTGGCAGCTGCAACATAGCCTTGGCCAAAGACATGCTGATCCTGTGGCATTTGAGGAGTTGCCAGGAGCCACGGAAATATGGGATGGCTTAGCTCCTCCAGAGTCAAGCCTGTTTTCCAGCTGCTTCCCTGGAACGCAGGGGGCAGCTCAAGATGTTCTGTCCTCCTTGCACCAAAACGAACATCGCTTCTCTGATTCATGTACCAAATATGAAACTCCTTGTTGCCGCTCCTTAAATCAGAAAGGGGGGAGCCTTCTTCAGCCTGAGGATCGCTTTCACTTTCCAGGGTCTTGTGCTAGTGGTGGGCGGGGCCAGAAGCAAGAGTAGGCGGAGCAACACTTTCCCCTTTCTCTTTGAGACGTCCTCTCCAACGGAAGCCTAAAAATCCTCAGGTGAGCACCTCCTCTCCATCCCATCAACATCAGAGGCATAGATCAGGGGTAAGCAACCTAAGGCCCGTGGGCCGGATGCAGCCCAATCACCTTCTCAATCCGGCCCAGGAATCAGCGTGTTTTTACATGAGTAGAATGTGTCCTTTTATTTAAAATGCATCTCTGGGTTATTTGTGGGGCATAGGAATTCGTTCATCCCCCCCAAAAAAAATACTCCAGCCCACCACATGGTCTGAGGGACGGTGGACCGGCCCATGGCTGAAAAAGATTGCTGACCCCTGGCATAGATGGTGGTCACATGACACAGGGCCTTTTCTGTGGCTGCTCCCAGATTGTGGGATTACCGTATTTTTCGCTCCATAAGACGCACTTTTTCCTAAAAAGTAAGGGGAAATGTCTGTGCGTCTTATGGAGCGAATGTGTGGTCCCTGGAGCTGAACTGCCCAGGGGCAAAAGCAGATTGTGCTTTTTTTAAAAAAAAAGAGAGAAGGGGGTGTTGAAAGGAAGCCCGCTGAGCAGCTGCTCAGCAAACGATTGGGGAAAGAGATAAGGGGGAGAGATTCCAGCCCCGCCCCCTTGCAGAGGGAGGCTGTTTCCCCAGCGACATGGGACTGGCTGATTAGATTATCTGTCTGGAAACTGTAGAAATGGCTTCCTGAAGCTGCAGAACTGTGAGTTAAACCCCATAAAACAGGGTTTTTTCCCTTTGCAAAATAAGCTCAACAGCTTTGAGCTGATCCTCAAAAAATGGGGCTTTTCTCCTTTGCAAAAGAAGCTGCAGAAATTTGAGCTGATCCTCAAAAAATAGGGCTTTTCTCCTTTGCAAAAGAAGCTGCAGAAATTTGAGCTGATCCTCAAAAAAATGGGGCTTTCCCCCTCTAAAAACTAGGTGCGTCCTATGGTCAGGTGCGCCTTATAGAGCGAAAAATACGGTACCTCCCAAGGGAGGATAGCCTGGCTCCCTCCCTGTTATCCTTCTGTCACAGGCTGAGACTTTCCTGTTCAGATGGGCCATTGGAAGCGGAGGTGCAGACAATGCTAATCACCACCAGGGCAAATCGTATTTTAATTGCTGGTTCTAAATGTGTTCTGGTGTGTTTTAATTATTGTTTCCAACTGGTTTGTTTTTATTACTTTGCATTTTATGAAGTTTTAAAATGTTGAATCCCAACTTGGGAAGGAAGGCGGGATATAAAGACATTTAATACTTTTAAAAGGTAAAGGCAAAGGACCCCTGACAGTTAAGTCCAGTCGCAGACGACTCTGGGGTTGCGGCGCTCATCTCGCTTTACAGGCTAAGGGAGCTGGCGTTTGTCCACAGACAGTTTTTCCGGGTCATGTGGCCAGCATGACAAAGCCGCTTCTGGCGAACCAGAGCAGCTCACGGAAACGCTGTTTACCTTCCCGCCAGAGCAGTACCTATTTATCTACTTGCACTTTTTGGCGTGCTTTCGAACTGCAATTTATTTGGAACATAAGGCTAAGCTTATTGTAAATAATGTGGTATCAGAGGAAGTAAGAATAGAGAAAGGAACCAGGCAAGGGTGCCCACTCTCCCCTCTCTTATTCATTTCAGTCCTGGAGGTATTGCTGAACATGTTAAGGAAAAACGAAGAAGTCAAAGGCATTGTGGTAGGGTCAAAACAGTTTAAAGTGAAAGCCTTCGCTAATGATATAGTGCTGACATTACAGGATCCAGAATCCAGCGCAAGTAAAGCACTGGAACTGATACAAGAATTTGGACAATGTGCAGGTTTTAGACTGAATAAGAGTAAAACCAAAGTGCTAACTAAAACTCTTTCAACTGAGGAAACTGCTAGGCTAGAGGAAAACACTGGTTTGAATTTTGTTTAAAAGGTGAAGTATCTAGGTGTGAATGTGACTGCAAAAAAATGAATTTATATAAAGATAATTATGTGAAGTTATGGAATGAAATTAAGAGAGATTTGGATATATGGTCTAATTTAAAGTTATCACTTTTGGGTCGAATACCTGCTGTGAAAATGAATGTATTGCGTCCTTTAATACTTTTAATAAAATAATAAATGAGTATTTTGGCGTGGGTGCCGTGATGTTAATCCTGACATTAACAGCTATCGCTCTTGCCATCATGCTTTCCAGCAGGGTTACTGTGAGAATTTGGCCCCAGCTCCCTTGCCCCTACGACTCAGTTTCTAGTGGCTTCTGAGCAAAGGTCAAGATTAAAATTACAAGATTAAAAAATTATCATTGATGCTTTGATCCTTGTTCAGATTTTGGAAAATAGCTTGGGCGAAGGGAGTGCTAGTTTCTTTCACACCCGTTTCTGGGTCTGGGCCTTTTTAACAAGCTGGGATTCCTGCTGACTTGACAAATGCAAAACAACTCTGCGATTCCTGCTGCATAACAGAAGCCCCACAATCCTACAGAGGCTTGGAGTGTCTGCTAAGCGGGTGTTTGATGTTAAACTGGTTGTCAGCTCTGACTCACTTCTCTCCCAAAATAGCCTGCCCCCACCAGTTAACCCCTGGGGTGCTCTCAGTCCAGAAGTGGTTCCCCTCCCACCCCAAAAGCTTCTGCACCCAGCTAGGGATGGAGGAGAATTTTGATTTTGTTTGCATTTTGATGAGAAACTACACCGAAACACACAATCCTTAGAAATACACACTTCTCTGATGTACAAAAACATATGAACCAAAATGCACACCAATGGATATACAGTCATACCTCGGGCTGTGAATGTGATCCGTGCGGGAGGCACGTTCGCAACCCGCAGTGCCGCGTCTGCGCACGCACGTGATGCAATTTGGCGCTTCTGCGCATGCACGGGATGTCATTTTGTGCTTCCACGCATGCGCGATTGCCGAAACCCGGAAGTAACCCGTTCCGGTACTTCCGGGTTCGGCACAGTCCGCAACCCGAAAACGCGCAACCCGCAGCGTTCGCAACCCAAGGTATGACTGTACTAGGGGGAACTGGGCCTAGAAATGAGTATTACATCAAAATTACATACAAGAATGCCTTGTGTTACAGGGGTCAGCAACCTTTTTCAGCCATGGGCCGGTCTACAGTCCCTCAGACCATGTGTTGGGCTGGACTATACTTTGGGGAGGGGGGAATGAACGAATTCCTATGCCCCACAAATAACCCAGAGATGCATTTTAAATAAAAACACACATTCTACTCATGTAAAAACACACTGATTCCTGGAACATCTGCGGGCCGGATTTAGAAGGCGATTGGGCCGCATCTGGCCCATGGGCCTTAGGTTGCCTACTCCTGTGTTAGGGGAAATGGCTTGCAAAATTGCGTTTAGTAGGAGAAATTTGTGCTAAAACAGCTATGAACTTTCAAGAGAGTTAAAAAAAAATTGCAGGTGGTTGCAGAAATGAAGAGGAAATGAATAACATACAAATATTTGCAATAGATGGGAGAGTTTGGGCAGACATAGCTACTTCCATCTTAGAAGCTCACTGCAACTGGACAATTTCCTTCCGGAAAATGGTTAGTAAGACAGTAGGCACCTTCTCTTCCTCTCCACCCAGCTAGGAATGGACCTCACAGAGTTACATGGTCCACTTAGGAAGACGACTGATGCAACCTCAGGCCATGTATTGTGATGGACCAGTTCCTTGATCCATGTGTCATTCAAACCTGCTCCTGGTGTGGCCTGCCTGCCTGACAGTCTTACGGTTTCTAGTTTGTATCCTGAGCATCCTTCAAACAGAGGAGGAGGTCAAGGGGGCTCCCTAAAGTCTTGCCTCAAATTCCTTCTAGATTGTAGGATTTTTGAGTTAACCTGGTCTTGCTGCTTCTGAAGCAGAACCATTGCTGTAGACGTCTCCAACTTGGATGGCTTTAAAAGGGGATAAGACATATTCATAGAGGATTAGGCTGCCAATGGCTCCCAGCCAGGATGGCTCTGCTGTGTCTCCACTGTCAGAGGCAGCAGTGCTTCTGAATCCCAATTGCTGGAAACCTCAGGAGGGGAGTTTGCTCTTGTGTTCAAATCCTGCTTGCTGGTTTCCCACAGGCTACTGTTTGGCCGCTGTGAGAACAGAATGCTAGATTAGATGGGTCCTTTGTCTGATCTAGCAGAAATTATATATATATATATATATATATATATATATATATATATATATATAGGCTCTGTAAGCAGATGGCTCTGTAAGCAGGAGATGAATGTAATGACTTTCTCACTGCTCCCACAAATAATTTTTCCAAGTCTGGTTGGCCCAGACTCAGAAGAACACCCACCCACTGACCCTCCCTTTCCCAATAACTGGCTTGTTTTGAAAAAATTGGATGGGTGCTAGGGGCTTGCTGATCAGAAGGTCGGCGGTTTGAATCCCCATGACGGGGTGAGCTCCCGTTACTCGGTCCCAGCTCCTGCCCACCTAGCAGTTCGAAAGCACGTCAAAGTGCAAGTAGATAAAATAGGTACCGTTCCGGAGGGAAGGCAAACGGCGTTTCCGTGCGCTGCTGTGGTTCGCCAGAAGCGGCTCAGTCATGCTGGCCACATGACCTGGAAGCTGTACGCCGGCTCCCTCAGCCTATAGAGCGAGATGAGCGCCGCCCACCCCAGAGTCGTCTGCAACTGGACATAATGGTCAGGGGTCCCTTTACCTTTACTAGCCCTCAAGGCTGCTTCTTTTTTTTTTTTTTCCCCAAAGCCAGCTACATTTAGGTTTTTGTTAGAGTTGTGTGAGTAGAATCTGGACCTTGTGCAGAGTATGACTCAACCAGCTCTGCACACATAGGAAAGATTCCAAAGTTTGACTGCAAACAGTAAACTTATTACAAAAAAATGGTTGCAAATACAAACAAACACATTGCTCTTAAACAATCAGCAATGCAGTCCAGTTTTCTTTGGTTCTTGTTAATATTACTCCAAGAACTATTCTCTCTCTAATCCCAGAGAGTGGTTCAGTTAAGCAAGTTGCTTCTTCAGTATGCGGGCAGCTTCTGAGAGAGACCCAGACTTCAGAGAATAATCCATCAATCAACATAAACATTGAAACAAAAGACTCTACCCTCCCTTTTGCAGCTTTAGCTGCAAACACACCCCTCTGCACTTGCCACAATTCTCTGCAAAACAGACATTCTGCTAATGCAAACCATCACATAACATTATTCCTGCCTTGCAGGGGGTTGGACTAGATGACCCTTGGATCCCTTTCCAACTCTACAATTCTATGATTCTTTGATTTTATGCATGTTATGAGAATTATAAGGTCTAAGATATAAAATAAATGTTAATAAATGTACCAGGCAAATTTGACCTCAAATGTTCCTCTGCAAGGAGGAAGGAAGGAAATGGGGAACCCCCCCCATTGTCTCTGTGCTCACAAATCCTGTCTTAAGGGCATATTTGGGTATGAATAGGATGAGCCCAGGTAATGCAATCAGTGACCATTAACAGGTTTCCTGCCAGACTGGATTTCTGCTGTAGACCACCTCCTGTGATGCATTTCTGCTGTAGACCAACCCTTCTGTGATGTATGTATGATGTTTTGGGAGGTGGTCTTGAGCAACTTCAAAAGTCTATATAAGGGCTTGCACACCTTTGTTTGGGGTTCCTCCTCTCTCCTGCCTGGGGGTGTGAGGACCCTGTTGCAACAGTTTAATAAAGATCATGCTTACTAGCTGTTTTGCTTCTCAATATTCTCTGGTTGGCCTCTGTTATTTTCTCTGTTATTTTCTCAGTTATTTTTTCCTACCGATAGGGAACCTACATTAGGACTCTATACGAGCTCTTGGGTACCCCATAAGGGAAAAGGAACAGTTTTTTCTTATAACAATGTACATTAAATGTACCGGTATATATTATACAGTTTGATCCCCAATGGCCCTATTCCCTGGGTTCCATCATGACAGCTGACCATGCCTGTGTTTGCATGCATGTGCAAGGAACAGATCACGTCGTGTACTGCCCATAAAATACTTTGGTGTTTGGAAAAGGGCTGCGTGTACTTTTCATTTCTTTGCGAGTCACCATCGAAACAGCTGCATGGATTCCCCCTTCCGCAGCCCACAAGCACTTGGCAAAAAAGAATTTTACATTTCCCCATCTGATGGATGGCAGCAAGACTCTTCATACCAGCCTGATAGCAGTTATTTCGCAACCTACATGGGATCTGAGTTTCTCCGGAGAACCTCCCACCCAGAAATGTTGGTCATACCCGTGATAGGTCTGAATCATACACAGTGATGTCGGTGGAGATAACTCATCTCCCCAACATTTTCTTCTTTACACCTCCTTCCCATTAAAACCCCCCACAAAAAACGGCACCAGCAATATCAAACGATCTATTTATATTCATGCAATATATATTTTTTTACCATAAGGCTCTGAACTTTGTATTTGGAGAAGATGCAGAGGAAGAAAAGGACGATAAGCAGGAAGGGCAAGCAGCTGTTTAGCAAGGAGAAACAAAGCCAGAGAAAATCAAAGCAGGACCCCCCCTCTTCATTTTTAATTATTTTGGGAAGCGGAGCTCCAAGCAGGTGGAATCACACAGACATCTGCAAGGCAGTCGTTGCCAACATCTCACCCTCCGGTGCTCCTGACAATGTTTTTCAAACTTTTTAACACTCTGTAAACTCCTCCTCCCTTTTGATATTCATCCAAGGAGCCCTGGAAACCTCCCATGGGATCCTTGAAATTCAGGCCACAGAATACATCAGCGATCCCAAACCGACGTCTTCCAGATTGTTTGGACTGCAAGAGCACTCCTGAACATAAGGACATAGAAAAGGGCCACTAGCCCATCTAGCCCAGCATCCTTTTTCTCACAGAGGCCAACCAGATGCCTAAGCAAAATAAAATAAAAAAATATCTTCCAATAGCACCTTAGAGACCAACTAAGTTGTTCTTGGTATGAGCTTTCGTGTGCATGCACACTTCTTCAGATACACAGTGTGCATGCACACGAAAGCTCATACCAAGAACAACTTAGTTGGTCTCTAAGGTGCTATTGGAAGATATTTTTTTATTTTATTTTGCTTTGACTATGACAGACCAACACGGCTATCTACCTCTAACTGGAACAACCAGATGCCTGTTATGGGAAACCAGTAAGCAGAACATGAGCACTGTGGTTTCCAGCAACTGGTATTCAGAAGTATTGGTGCCTCCAACTGTGGGAGCAGAACATAGTCACAATAGCCCTTTCCTCCATGAATCTGTCTAATCCTCTTTTAAAGCCATCTAGGTTGGTGGCTAGGATGCGGGTGGCGCTGTGGGTTAAACCACTGAGCCTAGGGCTTGCCGATCAGAAGGTCGGTGGTTCGAATCCCCGTGACGGGGTGAGCTCCCGTTGCTCGGTCCCAGCTCCTGCCAACCTAGCAGTTCGAAAGCACGTCAAAGTGCAAGTAGATAAATAGGTCCCGCTCCAGCGGGAAGGTAAACGGCGTTTCCGTGCGCTGCTCTGGTTCGCCAGAAGCAGCTTAGTCATGCTGGCCACATGACCCGGAAGCTGTACGCCGGCTCCCTTGGCCAGTAAAGTGAGATGAGCGCTGCAACCCCAGAGTCGGTCACGACTGGACTTAACTGTCCGGGGTCCTTTACCTTTTTTTAGGTTGGTGGCTATCAGTGCCCTTTGGCACAAGTATCCTTTGGCAGGGAGTTCCACAGTTTAACCATGAACTGCACGAATGAGCCCTTTCTTTTATCTGCACTAGTGGGATTCTGAGGAGGGGGCATCTCCCCAACCGGAAACAGGATACTGGGGTCAGAGGGATCCCTGGCCCTATCCAGTCGGGCTGCTCCTTACGTTCTCAACGTTACTTAACAGCCGCCATGAGACGGCGCGCTTCAATCCCAAACCGCTGCAAGCAATTATTACGCCTGACAGTGTTGCGCAAGGGAGTGAGCTGGCGTGAAGGGAGATTCCAGAGATGTCTTTTACCCTGGATGAGCCAGAACGATGACAGAATGTGTTTTAAATGGAACGAAGGAAAACAAATGTCATATAAATAGGAACTGAGAGAGGATGTAGAGGGCAAAGGGTCCTTATCCCTAGCTTCAGACACACACTCGCTTCTTCTCTCTGTCGGGGCATGGTGGGCAGGGATGGCTCCAGGTTTGGGCAAGTCACCCTCCCTGCCCCTTTCCCCCACTGAGTCTCCCTCGGAGATGGGGATCTGGTTCCATATCAGGGACCAATAGCCTCTTGGTGGTGCCTGACAGATGTCCAGGAACAACAACAACAACAACAACAACAACAACAGTTTATTATTTATACCCCGCCCATCTGGCTGGGTTTCCCCAGCCACTCTGGGCAGCTTTCAACCAAGTATTAAAAACAATACAGCATCAAACATTAAAAACTTCCCTAAATAGGGCTGCCTTCAGTTGTCTTTTAAAAGTAAAATAGTTGCTTATTGCCTTGACACCTGATGGGAGGGCGTTCCACAGGACGGGTGCCACCACCGAGAAGGCCCTCTGCCTGGTTCCCTGTAACCTCACTTCTCGCAGTGAGGGAACTGCCAGAAGGCCCTCGGCGCTGGACCTCAGTGTCCGGGCTGAACGATGGGGGTGGTGACGCTCCTTCAGGGATACTGGGCTGAGGCCGTTTAGGGCTTTCAAGGTCAGCACCAACACTTTGAATTGTGCTCGGAAACATACTGGAACACTTTATATGTGTTGTTGTTGTTGTTAAATTTGTATACCACCCTATACCCGCAGGCCTCAGGATACAAATTAAAACATAAAAACACAAAATATATAATCAAAATAAAATCAGAAACCATCCAATAACCCCCTCAAACACATTTTAAAAGGGCCTTGGATGACAATCAACCAAAGGTTTGGTTGAAACCTGCAGGGGGGAAAAATCTGTCGGACCATAGACCATCCTCACCAAGCCAGATGTTTTGGAGTACAACTGTTGCATGGGCTTATGCCAATGGGAGTTGTAGTGCAACAATATCCAGAGGGTGCCTTGTTGGGGAAGGCTGAAAGAGCCTGTCTGCTGGATCGGGCCAGTATCATGTTCTCACAACCAGATGGCCCAATGGGAAGTCCACCTGCAGGAGCCGAGTGCAACAGCAGTGCTCTCGCTACTTGTGAATCTCAGCAGCTGGAATACAAACAGGGCTGGAGACGATTTACACTGATACAGACATGCAGGTGCCTATTTTTTCAGTGTTTTGGAAAATGCAAACGTCAAGAGTTCACAGGCAACATGGAAACATAGCAGAGGAAGAGGTGCAAAGAAATGAACGGGTGTGGCAAACAATACATCCTTTGGTGCATCTGAAGAAAAGAAGTGTGCATGCACACGAAAGCTCATACCAAGAACAAACTTAGTTGGTCTCTAAGGTGCTACTGGAAGGAATTTTTTTTTTTATTTTGTTTCGAATATATCCTTTAACTCCGGAATAATCTGTGCAATATTTCCTAGTTAAATGGGAATTAAAGAGAACGGGTCAGCAGTGCAGAGTGAAATTCTGAAGCAAAAAAAATGGAATGGAATGTGGGGTTGGGTGAACCTACTCATCCCCAGCCAAGACCAACTGCAACTCAATCATTTAGTGTGACAGCAGCTACACTTTGGAACTCCCTGCCTATTGATATCAGAAAGGTGCCTTCACTGTACTCTTTTTGGCACATGCCTTACCCAGATTATTAGAATGTTGATGGGAGTTTTAATCTGGTTTTGATCCGTTGTTATTTTAACTTTCCAAATACCTTAAATTATTGTTGTCAATGATTCTTACTTATTGTTTTAGCTTTCTTGCAAACCACTTGGAAGCTTCTTCTTCCTCCTCCTCCTCCTCTTCTTTTTTTTTTGTTGCAATTCAGTGGTGTAAAATTTTTATGAAGCAAATGAATGAACAAGAGCCCCTGATGCTCACCTTCACAAAGTCATATTCACAAAGGTAGGACGATTCGAGATCAAAATGCATGAAATAGAGCTTGACCCGAAAGCCGTCCGGCACTGATATGTTCCAAGTCACTTCCGAATCGCTGGGGTAGGAGTCTGGATAATTTGGGGACTGGATCTCCCCAAACATGTTGGTCAGTTCAATGGTGTCTGCTTTGACGAGGTGGAAGGCACAAAGGGACCAGACCAGGAAGTACCTGCAGGAGAGACACAGAGAGACCATGAGGACTTACCAATGGATTCAAATGACAGGAAAGAAGAAGAAGAAGAAGAAGAGTTTGGATTTGATATCCTGTTTTATCACTCCCCGAAGGAGTCTCAAAGCGGCTCACATTCTCCTTTCCCTTCCTCCCCCACAACAAACACTCTGTGAGGTGAGTGGGGCTGAGAGACTTCAGAGAAGTGGGACTAGCCCAAGGTCACCCAGCAGCTGCATGTGGAGGAGAGGAGACACAAACCCGGTTCACCAGATTACAAGTCCACCGCTCTTTACCACTACACCACGCTGGCTCAGGAACAACTCTCTGATGCTAACGGTTGTTCGACAGGGGAACGGACTCCCTCAGAAGGTGGTGGACTCCCCTTCATTTGAGTTTTTAAGCAGGGGTTGGAGGGCCATTTGTCGGGGATGCTTTCGCTGTGATTCCTACATTGCAGGGGGTTGGACTAGAAGACTCTTGGAGTCCCAGCCAACCCTAGAAGTCTATGATTCCATAGGTAGCACCCTTCCAACCCCCAACCCCACACATTCACAACTACCTACACCAAGAAAATGGGACACAGGTGGCGCTGTGGGTTAAACCACAGAGCCTAGGGCTTGTCAATCAGAAGGTCGGTGGTTCGAATCCCCGCGACGGGGTGAGCTCCCATTGCTCGGTCCCAGCTCCTGCCAACCTAGCAATTCGAAAGCATGCCACAATGCAAGTAGATAAATAGGTACCGCTCCGGCAGGAAGGTAAACGGCGTTATTATTTATCAAATTATTTATCAAAATTACAAATACCTAATTACAGACGGTCATTTACCCTAGCTAGATTCAACGTGCTGCCATCTGCCTTATTGCAGGGAAGATTCGAGGGTAAACCATACGCGGAACAAGTCTGCCCCTGCGGCTTGATAGAGGTAGAAACTGTCTCTCATGCCTTGTTACGCTGCCGTTTCTATGGGAAGATACGTTCGGTATTCATTACCCCTACTATACAAAAATCTCCAAATGAATCCGAACTTCAATGTCTAAAATCCCTGGTGGAGGACAAGGATCCTGAGATCACCTTAAGAGTAGCCAAATTCTGTGCGATTGCCATAAAACTTAGGGAACAAGCAGTGTTATAATGATTAAGGCCTTAAATGATAATTTTAGGTTACATTTTAGTGACTAAGTTTTAATTTTTATACATTTTTAATTGTCAATATATCTGTATTGTCCCGGTTATACCTAATTGCAAATTCAAATGTATCCCTATCGTGTTTTATTATTTTCTTGATACTGTATGTGGGTTGGAACTGGTCTGTGACCGTAATAATAATTTTGAGTGGGTGAATTCTCTCAGTTTCTCTCAGAATTCTCTCAGAATTCTCTAGTCCTCATGAAAATAAGTCCCCTTTTAAAGTGCGTGGTTATCCAAATAAACATATTTCCGCAAGTGTTTTTCCCCTGCTAGAATGCATTTTTTGCACATTATTTTCACTGATATATGCAGTTTAATGCATAGCTTCCCCTGATACGCACATTTTTTGTTTGTTTGGAGAACTACACTGCAAAATTCAGAGAAGCATAGATTTCAAAGGACTGTTGCATTCAAGGTTGAGCAGTGCTATGAGAAGTGAGAAATTTCTTCTCAGTCCCCAGCTGGTATAACCTACATATGTTATAATATAGTTACCCTTTATTTCATAACCTGAGCTTAAATAATAGTGGTTTTTTTTGAAGCCTGGGTGGTGTCTGCAAGAATTTTTCCACTGTGTGGGGAGGGATGGAAAGCCAGCTTGGTTTCTTGCGGGGAGGGGGGCTGAGAAACCAGCTACCGGTAGTTTCTCACAAAAAGAGAGAGGAGACTAGTGCCTGTACATTTTGCCTCATATCTCAGGTTCTTCAAAAGCTAGAAATTTACTCTTTTTAAATCTGGAGATTGCGAGTCATCTCCCTGTGTGTGTAAGTGCCCATCTCCCACTCTCTGCAGATGCCTATGCTTTGAACAGAGGCATAGCAAGCCCAGGTGGTACCCGGGGCGGAATTTTTTTTGTCACCCCCCCCACAACTTTGCCAGGGCACTGGCAGAGCTGCACCCAGTGGCATAGCAAGTCACCCCCACCCCCCAAAAAAATGATGGTGCCACTTTGCGAGGTGTGGGGTTTTTGTGTGTGTGTGTCTATTATCTCTCTTTTTCCAATAAAGTTAAAATTTAATTTAAAAATAAAATAAATAAAAAAAAATAATTTTTTTTAAAAAAGTGTCACCCCCCCCCTCTGATGGTGCCACTTTGTGAGGTGTGGGGTTTTTGTGTGTGTGTCTATTATCTCTCTTTTTTCAAGGAAGTTAAAATTTAATTTAAAAAAATAATAATTTTTTAAAAATATATATATAAAAAATTAAAAAAAATTAAAAAGTGTCACCCCCTCTGATGGTGCCACTTTGTGAGGTGTGGGGGGTTGTGTGTGTGTCTATTATCTCTTTTTTTTCAAAAGTTAAAAAAAATATTTTTTTTTAATAAAAAAGTGTCACCCCCCTCTGGGGTGGAACCCGGGGCGGCCCGCCCCCATCGCTTCCCCCTTGCTACGCCCCTGGCTTTGAAGCTTCTCCGGGCTGAAAACAGAAACTGATCAAGTGATAAGTAACACAAACAGGAGGGACTTGGGCAGGGCCGCCCCACCCATGAGGCAAGGTGAGGCAACCGCCTCAGGCGGCAGGATCCACGGGGACAGCTGACCCCAATGTCAATCTTCACTCCCCTCCTTCTTCCTGTTGTAGATCTTCACTCGCCTCTTCCTCCCTGTTGGGGAGGGGGCACCATTTTGTGGTTCGCCTCAGGTGCCAAACGGTCTTGGGCCGGCCCTGAACTTGGGTACTTGCAGGAGTGATTTGTGGGGCTAGGAAAACAACTGGGTTGCTGAGGGTTTGGGAGCCCACGAGGCAGTGACATGCTGATGATCCAAGGAATTCATTGCTGGGTTCTGGGGTTTGATGTTCTGAATTGATGGGCTGATATATATAGTGTGCATGTGAAGAGATTTTAATGGGCTGATCTGGCACCCAGTTCAAAACAAGGACAGTTAATAATAATTCCTCCAGATGAGTTGAGGTTTCTAGCAAGTAGGCTCCTAAGAGTCCCCATCTGACCACAGAAGCTGAAAGCCAAAGGAAAAATCTGCTCAGAATATATGGACAGGGACGTCCTCTAATGCCTCTCTCTCTCTCTCTCTCTCTCTCTCTCTCTCTCTCTCTCTCTCTCTCCCCCTCTCCCTCTCCCTCTCCCTCTCCCTCTCCTCCCTCCCTATCTCAAAGGCTACAGCATGATGGAAAAGCCTTATGAAGACAAAATTGGACCGTCACAGCAACCCTGTATGCAAGAAGCTGGCATGAAGCAAGCTGGCATAAGTTAACTTACACCAGATCCAAACCCCAACCAAGAGCACAGCTACGGCCGTCAGAATAAGAGGCGCCTTGACGGTGTTTCCTGCTTGGCAGGGGGTTGGACTGGATGGCCTTTGTGGTCTCTTCCAACTCTATGATTCTATGATTCTATGACAGATATTTATAAAAAATTATGCACAGCATGGAGAAAGTAGAGAGAGAAATGTTTCCCTCCCTTTCCCCTAATGATAGAACTGCTGGCCAGCCAATGAAACGGGAAGCTGGAAGGTTCAAGGCGGACAAAAGAATGTATTCATGCCGTGCGGTTAAGCTACGGAACTCCCTGCCACAGGAGGCAGCGATGGCCACCAACTTGGATGGCTTTAAAAGGGGGTTGGAGAAATGAATGGAGGAGGAGAGGGCTATGGATGGCTATGAGCAATGATGGCTATGCTCTTCACCCACAACTGGAGGCAGCAATGCTTCTGAATCCCAGTTGCTGGAAGCCACAGGAGGGGAGAGTTGCTCTTGTGTTCGAATCCTGCTTGCAGGTTTCTCATAATGGGCATCTGGCTGGTCCCTGTGAAAACAGGATGCTGGACTAGATGGACCACCGGCCTGATCCAGCAGGCTCTCCTTATTTTCAGAGGGATAACAAACTCTTTAAAATAGAGTCTGATTTAAAAAGGTAAAGGTAAAGGACCCCAGACGACTCTGGGGTTGCGGCGCTCATCTCGCTTTACAGACCGAGGGAGCCGGCATTTGTCCGCAAACAGTTTTTCCGGGTCATGTGGCCAGCAGGACTAAGCCGCTTCTGGCGAAACCAGAGCAGTGCACGGAAACGCCATTTACCTTCCCGCCGGAGTGGTACCTATTTATCTACTTGCACTTTGATGTGCTTTCGAACTGCTAGGTTGGCAGGAGCAGGGACCAAGCAATGGGAGCTTACCCCATCACGGGGATTCGAACCACTGACCTTCTGATCGGTAAGCCCAAGAGGCTCAGTGGTATAGACCACTGCGCCACCCATGTCCCTAGAGTCTGACTTAGACTACTGTTTTTACCAGGTCGCGTGACTGAGCTGAATAGGGTTAGGATCCAGATTAAGTCCCCCCTGCCTAGTCCTACCCCACTCCCAGAATACTGCCCTTTGGGGACTTATGCTGGCCTCAGCTCAGACAGGATGGGCAAATTATGCCAGCATATCTTCAATTTAGTTGGAGTTGGGGAATGAACACTGGTTGAGCTGGGATGCCCCGTGGAACCCGCCATAGGATTGCTCCCTTGTCCTATTCTCCCTATGAATCATATTTCTAATACATATGTTTAACACGTATCCATATACGCCTTTTAAGTGGAATTTTATTTTATCCCAGCCAGCATCTGTAGCAGATTTGAAACCATTTCTATATGTTTTTATTGTTGACTCTTTTATGGATGCTTTCATGACGTTTTTATTCTTAATCGCTTCGGGATGTTCCACAGGATACGATTAATAGATGAAGCGAAATAAATATTGCATAGGACTTTCTGGCACATTATAAAGTAAACTGTTGACTGTGTAGATAATATTTCTAGTATACTTATAAAAGTTTGTGGTGGTGGTGGTGGTGGGGGGTTTGTATGATTTGCCTGCTGCTGAAAAGGCAATAATGTAGAGAAGCATCTCTGGGGGCAGATTTTTTAGATTTATTATATTTCTACGTCACTTTTAATTCCAATGATTCCCGACGCGGCTTACGAACAATAAGTAACAATAACACGATGGAACATAATAAAGCATCGCAAATATAGCATGAACCGTATGGAATAATCAGCAAATCAGCAGCGAAACAATTATAATCTATAAGGCACTGTTAACAAAGCAGCAATGGGAAAATATGCGGAATATATCGCAATGAAAGCAAAAGGCATATTATATAATTGGCAAAACAATACAGCATTTATAATCTGTAAAATAGTAACTGCATTAACAAAACAGCAACCAGAAAACAACTTAGTGCTGCTACATTCATACACAAACTCTCCAATAACCTTTCTGCCGTTGGATCCTGATTGCCAACAGAACTGCAATGAGGGCACAAATGTTGCCACCGTTGCCCCCTCTCAACCCTACAAATGTGTACAGTGGTAAAGGTAAAGGGACCCCTGACCATTAGGTCCAGTCGTGTCCGACTCTGGGGCTGCGGCGCTCATCTCGCTTTATTGGCCGAGAGCTGGCGTACAGCTTCCGGGTCATGTGGCCAGCATGACTAAGCCGCTTCTGGCAAACCAGAGCAGCACACGGAAACGCCGTTTACCTTCCCGCCAGAGCGGTCCTATTGATCTACTTGCACTTTGACGTGCTTTTGAACTGCTAGGTGGGCAGGAGCTGGGACTGAGCAACGGGAGCTCACCCCGTCGCAGGGATTCGAACCACCGACCTTCTGATCGGTAAGCCCAAGAGGCTATGTGGTTTAGACCACAGCGCTATCTGGGTCCCTGTGTA
Source organism: Darevskia nairensis (assembly GCA_034642065.1). Taxonomy (NCBI): domain Eukaryota; kingdom Metazoa; phylum Chordata; class Lepidosauria; order Squamata; family Lacertidae; genus Darevskia; species Darevskia nairensis. Next base: position 341,279 of record JAWWNI010000591.1, read on the forward strand.
CAGTGGTACCTCGGGTTAAATACGCTTCAGGTTACAGACTCTGCTAACCCAGAAATATTACCTCGGGTTAAGAACTTTGCTTTAGGATGAGAACAGAAACCGTGCAGCGGCGGTGCAGAGGCAGGCCCCATTAGCTAAAGTGGTGCTTCAGGTTAAGAATATTTTCAGGTTAAGAATGGACCTCCGGAATGAATTAAGTACGTAACCAGAGGTACCACTGTATATTGGCAGGGGTTCTCTCTCTCTACCCCCTCCCCCAGCTCTTACCTACCTCATCTCAGATGATGAGACCAGCTTGATAAGGACCTCTGGACGGGAATAATAGGACCATAGAATTGTGGATTTGAGGTAAAAAAGGTAAAGAACCCCGGACGGTTAAGTCCAGTCAAAGGCGACTATGGGGTTGTGGCGCTCATCTCGCTTTCAAGCCGAGGCAGCCGGCTTTTGTCCACAGACAGCTTTCCAGGTCATGTGGCCAGCATGACTAAACTGCTTCTGGCACACTGGTGTGCTTTCAAACTGCTAGGTTGGCAGGAGCTGGGACAGAGCAATGGGAGCTCATCCCATCACAGGGATTCGAACTGCCAACCTTCTGATCGGCAAGCCCAAGAGGCTCAGTGGTTTAGACAACACGGCCACCCGCGTCCCTTATGTAGAGTTGAATGCGGGAATTTCAGCTAAAGGGTACCTGACAGATGGCCAGCCAACCTCAATTTTAAAAACCTCAAAGGAAGGAGAGTCCACCCCCGGCCAGGCCATTTTCTGTCTCAACAGCTCCAGTAGTGAAAAGAATCTTTACCAAAGAAAAATTATGTGGAACCTTAAATCTTGCAACCCTGCCCTGAAGAAGTTGTCTGTGTAATTCAACATTTTGCTGCTCTCTTAATATTGGGTGAGTGTGCCTTAAACAGGAGGTTAGGAACAGGGATCCTTCCTTCTCCCCCCTCCCTCCCTCCCTCCCTCCCTCGCCCTCCTCTTCTTCTTTTAAAAAAGAGGGGGAGTTCATTCCTGCCAAGGCTGGCCTTTTCTGTTTCAAAAGTTTCGCTCCAGTTTAAACACAGCTGCGCTTTTAGGGGAAATGGGTGCAGTCTAGTGCCAGGAAACTCAAGGTAAAGGTAAAGGGACCCCTGACCATTAGGTCCAGTCACGGACGACTCTGGGGTTGCGGCACTCATCTCGCTTTATTGGCCAAGAGCCGGCGTACAGCTTCCGGGTCATGTGGCCAGCATGACAAAGCCGCTTCTGGTGAACTAGAGCAGCGCACGGAAACGCCGTTTACCTTCCCGCCGGAGTGGTACCTACTTATCTACTTGCACTTTGACGTGCTTTCGAACTGCTGGGTTGGCAGGAGCTGGGACCGAGCTCACCCCATCGCAGGGATTCGAACCGCCGACCTTCTGATCAGCAAGCCCTAGGCTCTGTGGTTTAACCCACAGCCACCTGGGTCCCTGCCAGATAACTCAAGTGAACCTCAAATCAGATCATGGCAGGTATCAACTTTTTTCTAGCTTGTTTTCTCCCTGGCTTCTGTCTGGAGCAGCGAGAGATCCAAACCTCCGCTTAAGTCGAGGACCTTCCAGACAGAAGGCTGCTCCTGCAAGCAAGAGACTGTTTTGTTCCAGTTAAAGTTCCACATCTTAAACCAGGAATGCTTTGAAAAATGTGACGGTGAGCCCCACATGGTCCAGAAAGCACGAGGCACATTTCCGTTTAAAACCCCACAAGCGCACATGATCCACGCCAACAACAACACCCCCACGTGTGGCGTTTCAAGTGGAAGCACACAGAATCCTAGAAGGGGAGTTGGAAGGGACCCAGAGTGTCATCTAGTCCAACCCCTGCATGGTGTCACTTGTGAAAGCTGGCGTCCGTCTGTCTACAGATAAAGCGCCTCGAGAAATATTAGGAGCCAACGAGCGGCAGAATCAAGCCTTTTCCTTTCCTAGAAACAGGAATCTTCTCTCTGCCCCTGCTCGCAAGAGTGCAATATAAGAAATGGTGGTGGTGGATAACCATGGTTGGTGCCGGATGTGGGGGGCAAGCACCCTCAAACAAGGCGCTCGCCCCCACTTGCCTCTCCCCAGATTGCTGGACTCCTGCTATTAATAGATACTGTTCTCTTTCTCTCAGGGTCCTAAACATGCGGGACACAGCTCGCCCACCTAGAAATATAATTCACCCCTTCTGTGCCACCCCCCCGATTTTTTTCTCTGGTGCCCCACTGCCCTTGCCAGCCCTCCATGACACCCCTTTCCCCCCGGGTTGGGCCGTAGCTCAGGGGCGAAGGAGCGCCTGCCTTGCGCGCAGAACGTTCCGGGGTTCAGTCCCCAATGGCATCTCTTGCTCTCTGCCTGAAATCCTGGACAGCCGCTGCCAGTCAGTGCAGACGCTACAGAGCTAGGCGGAGGCAATGATCTGACTCAGGAAGGAAAACAGCTTCGGGTGTCCCCCCTTCCCTGACAACAACTCACCTCATTTTTCCTGCGAGCTCCGCTGGTCCTGATTACTTTGGGTCCCTTTTGGAGAGGCGGTTTGGTTTGTTGACACCGTGTGGTTTTTTGCGCCCTGTCCAAAACAAGCCTTCAGCTGCCGGGCTTATCTTTGCTCAGAGATTTGTGTGTAAAAGACAGAGCGAGGGAGAGAATGCCTCTCTCTCTCTGAGGTCCTTTGGCATTCTCCATGCTGGTCACGCCTTCCCCTCTCTGCAAAAGTCTCTCTCTCTCTCCCCCTTGCTCTCCAGACGCACACAGGGCCAGATCTATCTCCCTTCTCACAGCCTCTAATGAGGATGTCTCAATCGCAGAAGCGCAACTTCGGCATCCGTCTTTCTAAAAGCAGCGCAGCCAGAAATCCGTTCCCTGCTGCTTTTCTTCTTTCTCCCCCAGATGGCTCTGGAGAGAAAAAAAACATACACACAACATTTGCTTCTCAACAGCACAGGAGAAGCTCTCGCAAAAAGAGACAGAGCCCAGCAGAAACCTGCTCAGTATTTCTGTTCGTTCGTTCGTTCGTTCGTTCGTTTTAAAATCATTTTATTAAAGTTTTATTACTGTATTACAATTCCCCACCCCCCAAAAAACTATTGTCTCTCAAACGTCCCCGTTTCTCGAGAAGAAAAAGAAAGCAAATGAAATAGATTGTGCTGGAAAATTGGAAGAAGGGATAATATAGCAATTTTTTTAAAAAAAATACTGCCCTGACATCATTCACATTGTCATTCCAGAAACGTAAAAGTAAGGCCCACCTCAAGAAATCTATTTTCTTGATTATTATGGATTGCATTTTTCTTATATGTAAGTGTTATCATTAAATAGTTTGGATTCAAATAACAAGAAAGGAGATTCCGACTAAACAGCAGGAAGAATTTTCTGACTGCCTTGGAAGCTGGTGGACTCTCATTCACTGGAGATTTTTAGGCAGAGGTTTGATGGCCATTTGTCAGGGATTCTTCAGCTGCGATTCCTGCATTGCAGGGGGTTGGACTAGATGACCTCTGTGGTCCCTTCCAACAATTCAGAAGAGAATTTGAAGGATGGCAAACTAGCAGTCCAGGAGCTAAATCTGCCTCCCCACAGCCCTCCCCACATTTCTAATTGCAACATAGTTCAAAAGTTTTTATTGAATTTGAATTATTTTAAAAGTTTCATGGAGGAGAGGGCTTTTGATGGCCAGTGGCCTGGGTGGTTCTGCTCTGTCTCTACAGCTGGAAGCAGCAATGCTTCTGAATGCTGGTTTCTGGAAACCACAGGAGGGGAAGAAGAAGAAGAGTTTGGATTTGATATCCCGCTTTCTCACTACCCGAAGGAGTCTCAAAGCGGCTCACATTCTCCTTTCCCTTCCTCCCCCACAACCAACACTCTGTGAGGTGAGTGAGGCTGAGAGACTTCAGAGAAGTGGGACTAGCCCAAGGTCACCCAGAAGCTGCATGGGGAGGAGCGGAGAAGCGAACCCGGTTCCCCAGATTACGAGTCTACTGCTCTTAACCACTACACAACGCTGGCTCTTGTGCTCGGATCCTGCTTGCAGGTTTTTCAATAGAGGCACCTGGTTGTCCACTGCCAGAACAGGATGCTGGAGTAGATGGGACAGTGGCCTGATCCAGCAGGCTCTTCTTATGTTTTCTGAAGGCTGGAAACAGCGGCGGATTTTGATAATCTTTCGTAATATGGCGCCTGTGCAAGCCCAGAATTTGGTGCCCCAAATGGATCTTCTCCATTTTGTCCCACCTTGGCTCGGCACTCTATGTGGGGGAATCACCTGCACTGCCCTAAATCCAGTGCTGCTGTAAACTGTACCCCTGTCAGAATATCACAGTGACTCACTTCTGAATGCTGATGCCACCTGCAGGCTGCTGGATAGAGGGAGGAAGAGGAAGGCGTTGAATTGTGGAACACTTTGCAGGTGCCCCCAGAAAGGTGCAGAATTATTATTTTTTTGCAACAACCAACCACACAGTGTTGTTGGCATCAGAATACCAGCCCATAATATCTCCCTCCCCCCACTTTAATCTGGATTTAGAATTTCTGAGTTGTTGTTTTTTAAAAACAAAACAAAAGCACACAAACACATTACAATCATTTTTATATCTGAAATTGCATAATGGTTTTCATTGCTGTTTTGTTTTTTTTTGAATTGTGAAAACACTTTGAGATAATGGAAATCAATAGGGAGTCACCCCTCCCTGCCAAACATGGCTGGCAATAAACAGAACTGAAATAAAAAAATAGAAAGTGCCCCTGCATGGTTCAAAAAACGGGCAGGAATGCAGCCTGTGTGAGTTGCAGGGAGGCAGGCGATTGGAGACAGTTCTGGGTGGTGTCTCTCGTGGCAAAGCCATTCTTTAGAGTCTTTAGAAGAAGAAGAAAATTAATAGCTGTTTATGCACCCAGCATTGTCCTCCTGAGTCAGCCTGGAAGAAAGAGAGGGGGTGTTGGCACAATTCCCTCCAAACAACATGTTTGCTGCGCTTCCCTTGGACACCAGATCTTTCCTGGAATGGGTTTGCTTCAGCTGAAAAGCACCTAGTTAAACACCCGTCCTCAAACTGAAAAGAACTTCTGTGAAATGCCTCTGGTCCGTTTTCAAATGAACAATGTTCCACCTCCTCAGTTGGAGACGGCGTGTCCCTGAATGCCACTAGCTTGGAACTGCAGGTATTTTGTTATGTTTTATGTTATGTTTATGTATTTTATGTTTTGTGGAAAGCCTAATAAATATAATTTTATTTTTTTTTAAAAAATGGAACTGCAGGTGCAGAGAGTGCTGTTGTGTTCAGGTCCTGCTTGGGGACAGGGAGCAGGTGGCGCTGTGATCTAAACCACGGAGCCTCTTGGACTTGCGGATCAGAAGGTCGGTAGTTCGAATCCCCGCGATGGAGTTAACTCCCATTGCTCTGTCCCAGCTCCTGCCAACCTAGCAGTTCGAAAGCACGCCAGTGCAAGTAGATAGATAGGTACCACTGCGGCGGGAAGGCAAATGGCTTTTCCGTACACTCTGGTTTCCGTCGCGGTGTTCCGTTGCACCAGAAGCGGTTTAGTCATGCTGGCCACATAACAACAACAACAACAACAACAACAACAACAACAACAACAACAACTTGTTATTTATACCCCACCCATCTGAATGGGTTTCCCCAGCCAGTCTGGGCGGCTTCCAACAAAATATTAAAAATACAATAAAACATGAAACATTAAAAACTTCTCTGTTCAGGGCTGCCTTCAGGTATCTTCTAAAAGTCAGATAGTTGTTTATTTCCTTGACATCTGATGGGAGGGCACTCCACAGGGCGGGTGCCACTACCGAGAAGACCCTCTGCCTGGTTCCCTGTAACTTCGCTTCTTGCAGGGAGGGAACCACCAGAAGGCCCTCGGTGCTGGACCTCAGTGTCCAGGCTGAATGATGGGGGAGGAGACACCACTGGTGGAGGAAGAGGAGTGCGGGGGGAGCGCACCGCCCCCGGCAGTGCGATCCCGTGGGGGGCCATCACAGCTGCCCCCCACCTGTGCTGGACAACATGCACCCACAGGTGGCGTGCCACACCCCCAGGACGTGCATCACGCCCCTGCGGGTGGCGTGCCATGCCCCCAGGACGCGCGCCAGCCCTCCCGGTGCCGGAGCATGAAGCTCCGCCACTGGGAGATGCTCCTTCAGGTATACTGGGCCGAGGCCGGTTAGGGCTTTAAAGGTCAGCACCAACATTTTGAATTGTGCTCGGAAACATACATGACCTGGAAAGTTGTCTATGGACAAATGCCGGCTCCCTCAGCCTGAATCGAGATGAGCACCACATCCCATAGGTGCCTTTGACTGGACTTAACCATCAGGGGTCCTTTACCTTTACCTTTAACCTGCTTGGGGGCTTCCCATTAGGGCCTGACCCCTGTGAGAACAGGATGCTAGAGTACCTGGGTCCTTGGCTTGATCCAACAGGCTCTGCTTATGTGATCAGAGAGTGAACAAGCTGTGGGCTAGTTGAACGGAAGAAGCATCTTGTGGGCAGGATATTTCCCTCCGGGGGTCAAATGTGTGCTGGGAGGTCTGCTGCGGTCTGTTTGCCTCCACTTAGGCTCTGCTTAGGTATTTGTAAATAAAGCAAATATTACAAAAAACACCCTGAGATTCTCTAGTGCTCTGTCTGATCCAAAGGAAACTGGATCTGGGTCAGGCTGCCCCTGAAGTCTTGAGCCACTCAGGGAAGTGGGGAACGGGCCACAAGAACATTATGCTCAAAATGAATTGTGTAAGCTGCAGGAATTTGGCTATATTCCATCTTTCCTTCAAGGGCAATGCCATAAACATTCATTAAGCAGCAGTTTATCTTGCGGAAATTAAGCATATTTTCTCCTAAGGCTGCTTCCAAACTAGCCATTTTCTCCATGCTGCGACGCCATAAAACGTTCATCCCTAAATCGCTGCGTTCCTATAATTTCCCCCACTTGGTTCCCCTCCACCACTCAAGCGCTTCTTCACACAGCGCAGAGTTAAGTTATGGAACTCTTTTCCAAAGGAGGCAGTGATTGCCACCGACTTAGATGGCCTTAGAGGAGGATTAGACATATTCTGTGCTATTTCTCTAGGAAAAGAGGTGCTGGAACTCACCATGAACGCCCTCCCTCATTCTCTTAGAATGGCAATGGCACCCACCTGAGAGGTACCGGAACTGAGTTCCGGTGAGTTCCTGCTGAAAAAAACCCACCCTGGACATATTTATGGAGGAGTGTGGGATGTAATCTACTAGAGCAGTCAAGTACAACATTACCTGTTTTGCTAGAGTGGACATGCAGGGGGATGTTGGTGTTATGATTTTTGTCCAAGCCGAGCGGAAACAGCTGCAGCGAGGCCTGGTCTGACTGTTGCCTGTCTAAGCTGCCTTATCTTTTCCTACATGGAATGTTTATGTATTACTGTACTATTGTAAACCTAGCCTTTGTGCTCTCTCTTCTGGCTAGACCAAGATGCCGGACAGACGGCTTTATGGCAGCTCTGTATTTGAGCTGGCAGCAGGGATCCTCTCTGCACTATTCCTACAATAAATTAGTTTAGCCTTTATTAATGGCTTGTGTGTGTTGCTCTTCACGCTGAGAACAATCACATATTACTGCGCCACCGGACTCTCTGTAGCCAGGGATGTGCGCACAGGACGCTGACTAGCTGGGCCATTGGCCTGATCCAGCAGGCTCTTCTGATGTTCTTATGACTGATTTTGTTATGTACTGAGCTGAATCCTGGAACAATAGGATCCAGAATGCAGCAGTCTGATTGGTCCTAGAACAATAGGATCCAGAATGCAGCAGTCTGATTGGTCCGCAGGAGCCACCCAATCCAGCTCCAGGTGGAAGTGAATTAGCAACCTGATTGGCCTGCAGGAGCAGCCAATCAGGCTTCTGGAGGAAGTGAATCCGCAACCTGATTGGCCTACAGGAGCAGCCCGGAATTAGCCAATCACGCAGGGCCCATTGTGTAAATAATGTATATATAGCAGACGTTTTGGGGAAAGATTCATTCATTGCTACTACGAGCTAAATAAAGAACATGAAATCACACTCCACTCCGAGTATTCTAACCACCATGGCACTTTCACCACAACCCTTTCGTCTTGCTCCTCCCAGCTGAGTTCTGCAAGGGACACACTGACCCTCAGGAGGGGGAAGCTGGCTGGCAGCTCGTTGTAACTTAGAAGGCAGGCAGGTGGTAACAGATTGAAGTTGGGCAATTCCCCACTCAGCCTAAAAGACCAGCCTCCACCACAGACAACATCAGACTCTGCAATTTGCAAGCGGCATGAGGCCTGGTACTAGGAGAAAGTCTCCTGCCTTTTGCCGCTTCAGTCAGCCTGTTTATTCAGCATGCCTTCTGATTTGCTTGCATGGAGTTTATATGACGCCATGTTTGCCCCACGCTTTCCTGGTCATTTTCCCCATCACTTTTTTTTTTTTTTACTGTAAAAACTCAGGGTTAGGTTTTTGTTTCTTGGAAGTGGGTTCATTGCACAAGAGTGTCAGGCAAAAATATTTTCATTGTGGGTCCTAAATTTGCTGGTATGTGATTGAATCATGTTGTAGTGTGGGTTAATGATTTCAGCAAGTGATTTCAGCTCTCTGACATAGCAGGCAGGAGACAGTTTCTTCATGTAGCAATTCTTTATTCAGGCAAACCAAGACTGAGGGAACTGAGGGTAGGGAAGCTACATTTATAGGGACAGAGGACTGGCTAGGAAAAGATACATTTTGGAGGGAACAATCTCAAGCAATCACACAGCTGCTTTTTGGTGGGAACCAATAAGACTGAGGATCCAAATGCAGCAACTTGAATGCACCAATAGTAACTGTTCCTTCTGGGAAAGGAAGGCATTTACTTTACCCTAATGTGATTACAGACAATAGTAATACAGATATGATAACACTCTGAATCAATACACAACAAATCACACCTGCAAAATAGCAACAGTCTGGAAGCAGCTTTGGCCAGGGTTATAGGTGAAGTGTAGGTGGGTTCCCATGAGGCAAGTCACAGTAACAACAGCAAGAACCTTTATTGAACTGCATAACTGGGCAACAGGGGCAAAGTAACTGCTTATATACATTCCTGAAAGCCTGGGCCACTCCCACTCCCAACGTGATTGGCTGTCTAAACTTCCAAGCTGCGAATCACGACTCAGAGTTCAAGGGCCAATGGCAGAGGCCCAAATCCTGAAATATTCTGTGATTGGACATCAGCTAATCTGCAGTACCTTGTGCCACTTACTGTAACAACTTCATGGTGAGTACTGGCACCTATTTTTCTAAAAAAAGCACTGCCTGCCCCTCAGTCTAGATTTAGGTACAGCTTCTCACAATGATGGCAAGCACAGTAAACACATCACATGTTCTATGTTCCACCTCAATGTTTGCGCCTAGTGAGGTTGAATGGTCCCAAGTAATTTTGAATGCATTGGCATCAGTAATATGTTCCTTAATGGCTATTTATTATAGGCAAATAAGTGTTTTTCTTTCTAGAATGATTGTAGGCAGGAGGTGCTGTTTGCAAAACAACATGGAAGAGACCGCCCTTCTTTCCCTTCAGGCTTACAACCGAAATGCCAAATTACACCTTGTTGGATCTTTGTATGTGGAGCTGCTAACAGCTTACATAGGGGGGGGGGATTAAGTCAATAAGTTTCCTCTTGGTGGCCAAAAACATATGGGGGCAGGATCAGTGCCATGGCACAGTTATTCACCCTTCCAAAAAGCGCCCCCTCCCTGCAGTTGCTTTTGCAAAAAGAAAAGTTGTGGCATCTGAACACAGCATAGCTGTCAACTTTCAGATTTGAAAATAAGGGATTTTCCCCAAACTTTCGGATTTGAAAATAAGAGATGCTGCGAGGGCAGTGCAATGGCACCAAGTAGCCTCGCCACCCTGCGCTCCAGAGGCTGCGCGCGAATGGGTGAGCGAAAGAGCGAGCGCGTAGACGGCAGGCAGGCTGTCTGTCTGGTTGGGCGTGAGGGTCTGGCTGCACAAGGCATGCAAGCTCCGCCCCCAGTCGGTCTCAGACTCCTTATTGGCAGCCGAGCAACGCAGCTGAGGAGCCTCCCTGGCCGGCAGGGAGGGAGAGGAGCTGCTTCCTTTGAAATCCAGGAAATTTAAGGGATATCAACAATCCGGGATAGCAGCGGGGAAACGGCATTGGAATCAGGGAGTTTCCCGCAAAAAAGGGAGGGTTGACAGCTATGGAACACAGGACTCCAATGTACAGTAATGTGTTGTTTTGGCACTAAGGGGTCTTCCAGCCTGTCTCTGTTTTGGGTGGGTTTCAATTCATTCTCTCTCTCTCTCTCCCTCCCCCTCTCTCTCACACACACTTTACACCCTCTTCATTTTATTGCCACCTCCTTTTCTCTAACACCCCCTTTCTCCCTCTTTCTGCCCTCCCCTTCTTAGTTCTTTCTAACACCCACCTTCTGTCTTCTTCTTCCTGACACCCCGTTTTCCTTTTCTCCCTGCCCAGGGGTCTGCTGGTGCATGTGGGTGGCACCTCTCTCTTGTCAGTGGTCTGAACGGATTCCTTGCGAAGCAGGGCTTTTGAAATGGTGCTGGAAGGTGCAGGTTTGCCCAGGCCTGACTTACATTGACGTTGACTCTCCCTCCCTTGGAGATGCACCTTTGCCACAAAGCCTTTGGGCTTTAACAATTTCATCCTCCTCTGCAGTCCAAAGGAACCCTAAAGATTTAAAATGGTAACCAGCCCATTTGCTCTCGTTGTGTCCCTTGTCACCTTGCCTTCCTCTCCACCATCCATCCCTCCTCACTGCCAGACTCCAGATATTGTAAGGAACTGTCTTCTTCTGCTAAGGTGACAAAGCACTCTGTGTCATAGCTGTCAATCTTTTTTGGAATTCCCTTATTCCAACGCCATTTCCCGCTGCTATCCCGGATTGTTAGATATCCCGTAAATTTCCCGGATTTCAAAGGAAGCAGTTCCTCTCCCTCCCTGCCGGCCAGGGATGCTCCTCAGCTGCGTTGCTCGGCTGCGTTGCTCACCAATAGTTACAGAGAATAGGATGTCATTAGACAACAGCACTGTTTGTGCTTTGCTTGCATGTAAAATCAACCCCTCTGGCCCAGCCCACAAATACACTCCTTCCAAAAGAGTGTTAAAGGATGCAAAGCCTGCAACACGTTGGTATAATAAGTCATTAATGGATGCCAGAGAGCCAAAAGAGTGAACCTGATCAATCCCCCCATGAAGAATTGACGCTTTTGAATTGTGGTGCTGGAGTCCCGTGGACTGCAAGAAGATCAAACCGATCCATTCTGAAGGACATCGGCCCTGGCTGCTCACCAGAGGGACAGATCCTGAAGCATCGCATGAGAAGAGAAGACTCCCTGGAAAAGAGACCCTGAGGTGGGGAAAGATGATGGTGTGTAGCCTAGTGTAAATTAATTTGTAGCCTGGGGGGATTACCGCAGCATGGACTGTCCCCGTAGATTGTCCCCGGGACAGGTGAGGCTGATCCCTTATTTTCAAATCCGAAAGTTGACAGCTATGCTCTGTGTGTACCTGTGACATCCTATCATAAGGGCCTTTTGATGGATTGACTAGTCCCAGACTAGTCAGGGAGTAGAATTTATATATTTTTTATTTTTAAAAATGAAGGTGCTTTTAAAATCTGAAGATGACAGCTTATTTAAAGAAGCCACTCCCTCTTTTGTTTTATTATTATTTGAATTCACTATTACTTTCCTCCTAGGAGCTCAATGGGTTGTCTTCACAACAACGCTGTGAGGTTGGTTAGGCTGAGAAAGAGTGTGGCTGTTGCAAGATTACCCAATGAGCTTCATCACCCAGCGGGGATTTCAACTCTGGCTTCCCGGGACATCGAAATTCAATCAATCCATTTATCAACTAAAAATTATTTCGTTGACAGCCGTCGCATTTGCATATGAACACATTCAGTGGAAATAAACCTACTGATGAATAAACTTGTTTTTGACTCAGGGGAAGAGATTCATTTGGTTCTCTGTTTTTGGTTAGACAAGGGTGCTCTCTTCAGGCCAAGAGGAGATACGCAGAGCTTTATTTATCTTCCGGAGGACCATTGGGTATCTGCTTATCCTTCTGCCATCTACTTTATGATGCTGCTGCTGATTCATCATCCTGACCAGACAAGAGGGAAGGAAAAGGACATGTGATGTTCAATTTCTGGCTGACAAGGATTGGCATAGCACAAAAAGGTCCCCTGCCAATGTGGGAGTGTTCAGGGAGGCAGGAGAGGATATATTGTTTATTAATATCCTTCCTAACTTGCGTTAGGATGCAGGTGGCGGTAGGGACGCGGGTGGCGCTGTGGTCTAAACCACTGAGCCTAGGGCTTGCCGATCAGAAGGTCGGTGGTTCGAATCCCCGCGACAGGTTGAGCTCCCATTGCTCGGTCCCTGCTCCTGCCAACCTAGCAGTTTGAAAGCACGTCAAAGTGCAAGCAGATAAATAGGTACCACGCTGGCGGGAAGGTAAAACGGTGTTTCCGTGCGCTGCTCTGGTTCACCAGAAGCGGCTTAGTCATGCTGGCCACATGACCCGGAAGCTGTACGCCGGCTCCATTGGCCTATAGAGAGAGATGAGCACCGCAACCCCAGAGTCATCCGCAACGACCTAACGGTCAGGAGTACCTTTACCTTTACCTTTAACTTGCGCTAGCAAGTTCTATAACTTAGCAGAGTTTTAACATTCCCCTTTTAAACGCACAGCTGGTAGCTGGTTGCAGGCTTGTTTAAGCTTTTCAATATAGATTCCTGGTAAGATCCCTTAATTCCCTCTTAAAAGAATAAACACGCCACAATCTTGGGTAAAGTATACAAAAGACGTTTACTCACATCATCAGTTCACAGATGGTTCCCTGAAGGCAGACTTAGTTACAGAAATAGATACACATGGATCTACCCCATATGGGGGGGCTAATCCCAGTGACTGCAGACTGGTAGTCACTGCAGTTCACACGACGAAAGGAAGATGGAGAAGAAGGGAGGAGGGCTGCAGTCCTTGTGCTTTTGTTACCTGCACAGGTAAGGTCACGCCCACCGCTAGTCACATGCAAGAGGAAGTATGTTCCAGGCCAGGAGGAAACAGGAAGTTTTCGACTGGCTGGTCCAAACATCCCCTTGCATGTCCACTCTAGGAAAGCAAGGAATGTTGTACTTGACTGCTACTTATGTATCACATCCCACAGCCAACACCCGCCCTGAAGATTCACGGCAGATAAAAGAAAGCCCTTTGTCATGCAGCATGTACTTAAGCTACGGAACTCCCTGCTGCAGGAGGCAATGATGGCCATGAACTTGGATGGCTTTTATAGAGCATTAGACAAATTAATGGAGGAGGAGAGGGCTATTGATGGCTACTAGTCATGTTGGCTCTGCCCTGCCTTCACAGTCGGATGCAGCAATGCTTCTGAAGACCAATTGCCGAAAACCACATGAGGACAGAGTTGCTCTTGTGTTCGAATCCTGCTTGCTGGTTTCCCACAGGCATCTGGTTGGCCGCTGCGAGAACAGGAGGCTGGGCTAGATGGGCCCTTGGCCTGATCCTGCAGCAGGCTCTTCTTATGTCCTTAGAGACTTCTCTCACAATTGCACAGACTTCACACATGCACACTTAAACACCCACCTTCTCTGTCCTTGTGCTGCAGGGATGTAGGAAAATAAACTTTATTATAGCCATGGTCAGTGCATTTGCATGCTACATTTCCCACAAATACTTCTGTGCTCAAAGCATTTCAAGTAAAAAACAGCCTCTTTTTTTGCCAATTGTTTTTATTGATTTTCCATAAGTTTTAATGAATCGTCACCAAATTAATACAAATTCAATCCAAATTTAAAAGCTGACTCCCCCCCAAGATGTCCCCTCTATTTTCCTCCCTCCTTTGTCGCTCTCAGTAAATAACTTTTCCAACTATCATTTCAAAACACATTCATTGAATCATAGAATAGAATCATAGAATCATAGAGTTGGAAGAGACCACAAGGGCCATCCAGTCCAACCCCCTGCTAAGCAGGAAACACCATCAAAGCATTCCTGACAGGTGGCTGTCAAGCCTCTGCTTAAAGACCTCCAAAGAAGGAGACTCCACCACACTCCTTGGCAGCAAATTCCACTGTTGAACAGCTCTTACTGTCAGGAAGTTCTTCCTAATGTTTAGGCGGAATCTTCTTTCTTGTAGTTTGAATCCATTGCTCTGTGTCCGCTTCTCAGGAGCAGCAGAAAACAACTTTTCTCCCTCCTCTATATGACATCCTTTTATATATTTGAACATGGCTATCATATCACCCCTTAACCTTCTCTTCTCCAAGCTAAACATACCCAGCTCCCTAAGCCATTCCTCATAAGGCATCGTTTCCAGGCCTTTGACCATTTTGGTTGCCCTCCTCTGGACCCGTTCCAGCTTGTCAGTATCCTTCTTGAACTGTGGTGCCCAGAACTGGACACAGTATTCCAGGTGAGGTCTGACCAGAGCAGAATCTAGATGCTATACTCCTATTGATGCAGCCCAGAATTGCATTGGCTTTTTTAGCTGCTGCATCGCACTGTTGACTCATGTCATCCCTTCTCCCTACACATCACCTGTTCTATTACCAATTTCTGGCTTTTCTACACATTTTGCCAAGTGCAGTCTGCCTTCCCACCAAATGGTGCTCAATGTGGCTGAGAAAGTCAAAGACCACAGCCCTGCCCTGGTTTTGCAATTATCTTTCTTGGGTGGCTTGCCTCCTTCACTCATAATCATCCCTCCTCTCTCTCTTTTTTTAATGTAAAATATTTGCAGATCCAGAGAACAGTAGAGGAATGCTTGCCATAAAAACTTGCAGAGGAGATATTGGGGAGATGCAGTGAATGTGTTTCAGCCGCTCACCTTGGCTTTAGGCATCTTGGATCTGGCCCCTATTTGTTGTGCTGCACCCTACTGGAGTGCAATGGCTTCCGAAATCCGCCAGATGGAACTGTATCCATTTTTGTAAATATGCTGCAGTTCCATAATCACAGAGAGAGGCTGGGTAGCATGTGGCGATGTCCCTCCTCTTTAAACCAGAGGCAGCCAGTACAATCCAATCCCTGGGTTGGAAATTTGTGGAAGACAAAGCAGGCATTCAAGAGAGAAGCAGTGTGGTGTAGCGGTTAGAGCAGGCTTCCTCAACCTCGGCCCTCCAGATGTTTTGAGACTACAATTCCCATCATCCCTGACCGCTGGTCCTGCTAGCTAGGGATCATGGGAGTTGTAGGCCAAAAACATCTGGAGGGCCGAGGTTGAAGAAGCCTGGGTTAGAGTGCCAGACGAGGACATGAGAGATCAGGGTTCAAATCCCCACTTCGCGGTGAAGCTCCCTGTGTGACCTTGGGGCCAGGCACCATCTTTCTGTCCAACCTACCTCACAGGGTTGTTGTGAGGACATTTAAAATATGTGATTAACATCGCCTATGGTTTGGCCTTTCAACCTGAGTGCTATTGCACCCATCTTTCGTTGGATCTAAGCAACCTTGCCTGCCTCCACCCAGGAGAGGCAGGGTTGAAACTAATAGATTATTTAATAATAATAATAATAATAATAATAATAATAATAATAATTTATTTATACCCTACCCATCTGAGTGGGATGCCCACATTAATTATACATTTATTTATAAGTAGCCTTTCTTCCTAACAGGAAATCAAGGTGGCTTACAGGTAGAACAGCAACAGGTTAAAACATAAAAACCAATCTTTTTTTTAAAAAAACCCATTAAATATATTTTATTCTCATGCTGTGAACTGCCCTGAGATCTATAGATGAAGGGCAGTATGCAAATGTTGTTGTTGTTGTTGTTGTTGTTTAGAATTCAAACTATATGAAATATGAATAATCTATTTAATCTATTATTCATATTTCATATAGTTTGAATTCTAAACAACAACAACAACAACAACAACAACATTTTCATACTGCCCTTCATCTATAGATCTATTTAAAAGGTGCCACAGGGTTCTGTCTTGGGCCCAGTCTTATTCAACATCTTTATCAATGACTTGGATGATGGGCTTGAGGGCATCCTGATCAAGTTTGCAGATGACACCAAATGGGGAGGGGTGGCTAATACCCCAGAGGACAGGATCACACTTCAAAATGACCTTAACAGATTAGAGAATTGGGCCAAAGCAAACAGGATGAATTTTAACAGGGAGAAATGTAAAGTACTACACTTGGGCAAAAAAAATGAAAGGCACAAATACAGGATGGGTGACACCTGGCTTGAGAGCAGTACGTGTGAAAAGGATCTAGGAGTCTTGGTAGACCACAAACTTGACATGAGTCAACAGTGTGATGCAGCAGCTAAAAAAGCCAATGCAATTCTGGGCTGCATCAATAGGAGTATAGCATCTAGATCAAGGGAAGTAATAGTACCACTGTATTCCGCTCTGGTCAGACCTCACCTGGAATACTGTGTCCAGTTCTGGGCACCACAGTTCAAGACGGATACTGACAAGCTGGAACGTGTCCAGAGGAGGGCAACCAAAATGGTCAAAGGCCTGGAAACGATGCCTTATGAGGAACGGCTTAGGGAGCTGGGTATGTTTAGCCTGGAGAAGAGAAGGTTAAGGGGTGATATGATAGCCATGTTCAAATATATAAAAGGATGTCATATAGAGGAAGGAGAAAGGTTGTTTTCTGCTGCTCCAGAGAAGCGGACACGGAGCAATGGATTCAAACTACAAGAAAGAAGATTCCACCTAAACATTAGGAAGAATTTCTTGACAGTAAGAGCTGTTCGACAGTGGAATTTGCTGCCAAGGAGTGTGGTGGAGTCTCCTTCTTTGGAGGTCTTTAAGCAGAGGCTTGACAGCCACCTGTCAGGAATGCTTTGATGGAGTTTCCTGCTTTGCAGGGGGTTGGACTGGATGGCCCTTGTGGTCTCTTCCAACTCTATGATTCTATGATTCTATGAAAACATACAGATAATTACAATAAAAACAGCAGAGCCCCAGCCCTTTCATTAAAAGCCGGTTGGAACAAGAAATTCCTCACCTGTGGGCAGAAGGGCCACAAGGAGGGAGCCAGTCTGGCTTCTCCGGGGAGGGAGTTCCCTGTCAAACTCTCAAGCTCCTCCCTTTCCTCTTCCCCATTCCTCTCCTGCATGATGCAGCCATGAAACCAGCTCCCACCATGTAGGTTTAGAATTCTGGACCATCCTTGTAAATATGAAGAAACTGTAAGTAAAGAGAGAGAAATGGCAAGGAAGATGAAGGAGTGGAGCTTGGGAGTTTTTCCTTTCCTGTTTTAAGCAATGCTAGCGGCGGGACCATAAAGAAGGCTGATCGCCAAAGAATTGATGCTTTTGAATTATGGTGCTGGAGGAGACTCTTGAGAGTCCCATGGACTGCAAGAAGATCAAACCTATCCATTCTTAAAGAAATCAGCCCTGAGTGCTCACTGGAAGGACAGATCCTGAAGCTGAGGCTCCAAGACTTTGGCCACCTCATGAGAAGAGAAGACTCCCTGGAAAAGACCCTGATGTTGGGAAAGATGGAGGGCACAAGGAGAAGGGGACGACAGAGGACGAGATGGTTGGACAGTGTTCTCATAGCTACCAACATGAGTCTGACCAAACTGTGGGAGGCAGTGGAAGACAGGAGTGCCTGGTGTGCTCTGGTCCATGGGGTCACGAAGAGTCGGACACGACTAAACGACTAAACAACAACAGTGACATGTGAATGTGAGAGGGTGGCTGGTGGATGGCCAGGGTCACTCCAGGTAGCCCCAGCTCACAGTCTTTCAACTCTGCTATAAACCGATATATACCTTGAAGGCTGATATCCTCTCAGACATACTTCAGGGATTTTCAGATGTCCTGATTACTTACAAGGACTTGGATCCTCACAAACATGCATTGAAAAGGGGTGCTTGTGTGCGCGCGTTTGTGTAGCCTTAAAAATATTTCGGCTGAGTCTGTGAGAAGCTGGAGATCAAGGCATTCAGGGATAGTGAGTCCAAGTTCTAAGTGCTCTCAATTTTCTGGTTGATTTCACAGCCCAGTGAACCCAAAATTCTTTCATGCCACCCCAATCTCTGAGCGGTGCAAGATTCTATGGGTCGATGTTTCCAGGGTTGATGTTTCCTTAGGAAATGAGACACAGCAGAGACTGTGGTGTCTTTATGATATATGGTTTATTTACACATATATACAACCTGAGCCTATGATGGAGGGGTTCACAGCATCAACACTCCAAAAGGGTCTTGCTTCTCCCATGGCTACACTTGGATGCCAGCAGAAATCAGCCATGCCCCTCTACCCCTCTGCTCATCTTGCTGTCTTTAACAGATTGCCACTTTTCTCTCCAGCTTGCTGATGCTGATAGCCTGCGACTATTTTTCCTCCAGACCACATCACCCCCAACCTCAGTCCTAAGGTTCTGCTTTGCCCCTGCTCACTATCTCTCTGTTGAAGGAGGGGCTCACACCCACCAGCCATCTGGCACAGGGTACCGTATTATTCCGTGTATAAGACTAGGTTTCCCCCCTAAAAAATAATGTCAAAAATTAGGTGGCGTCTTATACATGGATACATCTCTCCCCATTTTCTTAAATCTGAGTCCCCAAAAATAGTGGGCGTCTTATACATGGGGGCGTGTTATAGACGGAAAAATGCGGTATTTGCTTTGTTAGTTGCCCATTGCCTGTCTTTTGTTCTCCGTAATGGCTCCTCTCCCAGGCAATTTCCTGAACTAGTTTGGCCTGTATTTTATCACTTTGCTAAATCCAGCATCTGGCAGCCCATTTTAACACTCTGGGCACTGATTAAACACCAACACCTGGGAATTTAGGGGAGCCAAGGCACCCAGAAACTCATAACAATATAATAAAGATGGCAAAATACTTTACTGCTGGCTCATGTCCAGTTTGCCATTCAATTTGAGTACCTCTCCAAAATCCACGCAAAGGTCAAGCGGTGTGAGTGTGCGTGTCACATCAGAGGCTGGCAGGAAGAGCAAGGGAAGATTACTCAGAAATGAAAGAACGGAGAGCTTTTTCCTTTGAATTTGTCTCTTGCTTTGCAAAGGAAACAGGCCCCGCTGAGCTCCCTGCATGGAGAGAGTTGATTGTCTGGATTATATTGGATATGTGTTGTGTGTGGAGCTGGTGTGTGATGATCCAATTAGTGCCTTGACAGAGCGCACAACTCCTGGAGTTGTTGGCTTCCTGAACCAGGGTTTCAGGGCTGATGAGGAGCATGCTGTGCCTCTTCTCCTCCACCGCCACTAATCTCCCAAGAGAGTCGCCCAGCTCTGCTTCCAAGTTATCTTCCCTATCTTGAAGTAGTTCAATGCATTTCTCTTGCTCAGGCTCCCAGAGACTATATGCTCCTCGAAGACACAACAGGCAGGGGCGGAGGAAGCCTCCTCGCCACCCGGGGCGGCGAACGGAGGCTTCCCCTGGGGGTGGGGCGCCGTGACGTTGCGTCATGACGTCACGACACAACGTCACGACGGAGTGCGCATGCGCAAAATGCCGCGTGTGCGCACTCCATCGCCGGGCAGCCGCTGGTCCCGCAGCGCCCTTGCAAGGCACCGCGCCAAAAGCAGCGGCGGCGGCACCCCCACGAGCTGCCGCACGCAATCGGCGGCTCAGGGGGGTGCCCCGCCGCTGCTGTTTTTGGCGCGGCGGCTCGCAAGGGTGCCGCGGGAGCAGCGGCGGTGCCGGCGGGCGGGCCCCGCGCAGGGCGGAGCCAGCCCAAGTGTCACCCCTTCCTCTCCTGGAACCCGGGGCATACCGCCCCCTCCGCCCCCCTTGCGACGTCAGTGACAACAGGTGCCTCTTGAGAAGTGTGCAAGCAGGACCTGAGTGTGCGATCCCCTCTTGTGGCTTCCAGCACCTGGCCTTCAGAAGCGTTGTTGCCTCCAGCCATGGCTAGTAGCCATTCGATAGCAGTTCTTTCCCTCCCTATCTATGAGAACAGTCCAAGCAAGAAGCCACAATTCCTGTGTGGTCACACCGCTGCACAAAGTCCCACATCTGATATTGTCAGGTTCAACAATCCACAAGTGAGTTTTATGGCAGTTCTTTTTCAGAATTACCATATGTGTAGGCAGGCTCTAATATTTCAATCATTCCCCAGGGGGTGGGGGATGAATTCCCTGGGAGTTCATAATCAAGGCCGTGTGCCTACAAAGCAATATGTGAAGTAAAATGAAAACAGTGGGCTGGATCGGGAACAGCAACTCCCCAGTCAGTCCCATCCCATGGAGAGGAATAAATGAACGTTGCCTCCCCAACTCAGCACATTGTCCCAACTTCCACTGTCTCTGCACATCCATGCAGAGAGGGAGCATGCAGTGTACAGAGGCAAAAACCTTGCAATTGATTCATAGATCACATTAAGGAAAAATGATGTGGGATGTAATCTGTCAGGGTTGCACCAGATGAGCAGGAGTGGTGGCAAGCCCCCCTAGGTGAAGCGGCAACCACGGAAGAGTTCGGAGAAATGGAGGGATTCTTACCTGAAGAAGACTGGTGGCAGCACTCCTCAGAAGAGGAAGAATCAGATAGGGAGGTGGAAACACCTGGACAGGAGGAGGAAGAAGTCGAGCCAGAATCAGGCCCTTGTGAGGAGCGGAGCCGGCTGGCCCCCTCCCCTCCTCCCTTCTCAGCTGTAGAACGTAGAGCTGAGAGACGTAGGGAACAACTGGAGGCAGCTGCAGCTTGTAAGAGGCGTGGTCATGAGCCGGCTACTTAAGGAAGTCCGGCTGCTCCATTCACCAGCACCTGCAACTGCTGTGCTGGAGCACGTGGTTGTTCTTGCTCGTCCTGTTCCTGGTTCCTGTGTTCCTGACTTTGGCTTCCTCCTGACCTTGGCTTTGTGACTTCGGCTTCTGACTCCTGGCTTAATCCTGACCTCGGCTTCGTGACTTTGGCTTCTGACTCCTGGCTTAATCCTGACCTTGGCTTCCTGACTTCTGGCTTGAACTGACTTTGGCTGGCTTCTGACCCGGACTGTTTGACCTCGGCTTTATCAGACTGACTGCTGCTCTTCAGCGCGCCAACTTGTTGGCGTCCTAACATAATCCACTGAGACCAGTCAAGTACAACATTCCTTGTTTTGCTAGAGTGGGCATGCAAGTGAATGTTTGGTCCAGCCCAACTGCAATCACTAGGTCAACCCATATATGGCTTTTCCAGATTGAAATGTGTTCTAATATTTTCCTGGTAAGACCCCTTGAATCCTTCCTAAAAGAATAAAGACACCACAGTCTTATTCATAAGTAACAAAAAGAAAGTTTACTCACAATCAGGCAGAGCAGAGCGTGATCCCTGAAGGCAGGCTTAAGGCTTAAAGTTGCAAGCATATACAAACAGGTTTACCCCATATGTGGGTTGACCTAATGACTGCAGTTAGCAGTCCGGGAAGTTCACAGGACAAAAGGAAGATGGAAAAGAGAAAGAGTAGCAGCATACCTTGTCCTTTTACCAGGTCTGGAAAGGTCACGCCCACCCACTAGTCACATGCAAGGAAGGATGCTCCAGGCCAGGAGGAACAGGATGTTTCGACTGGCTGGACCAAACATTCCCTTGCATGTCCACTCTAGTAAAACAAGGAATGTTGTGTTTGACAGTTCTCAGTGGATTACATCCCACAAATGTGTTGGACCATTTACGTCAGACCCTACCTGGAGCCTTGTGTCCAGTTGCAGGCACCACATATATTGACAATCTGGAAGGTGTGGAGAGGAAGGCGACCAAGATGATCAAGGGTCTGGATCATCTGTCTGGGAGGATTAGCAGGGAAATTTCTGAATGATAGGGCTAAGGGGTTGGCTACTGGCCCAAGGTTAATGGCTATGAATCCTGATGGCTAATCTTAAATTTTTGGCTGATCTTAAGCTGGCATGAAGTACGCTTGATCCAGCCTCTGCCAAGGAGCAGGTCCAAGTCTGAAAGAGGGAAAAGAGACCTTTAAATTAGAGTTTTTAATCACACCACCTGTTTTACTGGCTTAACTTAGGTTCCCAGGTCGTGTGACCAAGATGAGCAGATTTAGGAACTTGGCTAAGGCCCCCTTGGTTCCCCACTCCCTGGAACACTCCTTTTCCAGGGGTTACACTTGCTTAAGATCTACTGGCTTATGTCTGCATCGAAAGACTTAAGTTGCTGTATCTCTGGCTGAACTGGATTTCAGGACTTAACACCCACTGAGGTTGGCTGAGCCAGGAACCTCCTGGTTCAACCAGAGATCCGCTGGCTCTTGCCTTATTTATTTATATATTGCGTCCATATCCTGCCTTTTTTCTCCAAGGAGCTCAAAGTGGTGTACATGGTTCCCCTCTTACTCATTTAATTCTCACAACAACCCTGTGAGGTAGGTAATGGTGAGCAAAGACAGTCACCGACGCCTGAGGTCCGCCCAGTGAGCTTCACGTCTCAGAGGGGACTTGAACCCTGGTCTCTCAGACACATTATCACATGCCACAATTTGTATCCAATGTCAACATTTGACTACAGTTTCAACAATCAACACATTAGTCACTCAGGCAGGAGTTAGCAACAGTTAAAATGAGGCCATCTTTGGAAGAACTATACAGTTCCCATTGCCTTAAAAAAGTAAACAATATTTTACAGGATGCATCTCATCCGGGATATAGTATTTTTGCACCACTGCCTTCAGGCAAGAGATATAGAACAATTAGATCAAGAACAAATAGATTGAAGAATAGTTTCTACCCAAGGGCTATAACCATCTTAAATGCTGTAACCAGATAATATGACCTTGGAGAGTTGTGATGGGTG
Source organism: Darevskia nairensis (assembly GCA_034642065.1). Classification (NCBI taxonomy): domain Eukaryota; kingdom Metazoa; phylum Chordata; class Lepidosauria; order Squamata; family Lacertidae; genus Darevskia; species Darevskia nairensis. Next base: position 364,061 of record JAWWNI010000591.1, read on the forward strand.
TGTACATATGTGCATGTGTGGCTGAAAATGTTGGGCTTTTTGTGCTGTTTTTTGTTTTGTTTTTATGGGATGGCATTCAATTTCGTTGCACTTGTGCAACGTTGTACTTGTACAATGACAATAAATCTTATCTTAAAGTGTGATGCATTTGTGTGTATTTAAACGGCCTTAAAATAATTCCACGCTTGACTTCTCTTTTCTACTGAATGCCTATATCTCCATAATTTTAGCTGTATCCAGTAAGTTATGTATAATAAAAAAGGCTTTAAGAAGCATCACCTACTATATTGACGGTCTTCAATTGTAGCAGGCATCGTAGTGTCAGCCCTTTATGACATCTCTCTGTTAGCACCGTCCGGAGTTTCCTAGACACTCTCTAACTCCCAGAATGCTTTGGTTCAGGATAACTGGTTTATGAATCAGGACGAATATGATATTGATCCAGCTATGTCTATTTCATTTCCTGTATTCGCAATTCATTATCCAGCCAGACATTTATGAGTGTGTGGCTCGAACTGAGCGAGGCAAAAATACTCCTTGCTTAATAAAGATCCGTTGTTTTAGGGCCAAATGCCCTGAGCTGATTTCACATGCAATTGGGCTAATGATAAGACCCGCCAGCTTCCAATCGCTTAATGAAAGATGCAAATCAGAATAGATCCTTAGGCAAATATTAGCGCATGGGCATATGGCAGTATTGGATGGGTATTGACATTTCCGGAAAAAAAACCCTCTTGGATCAATGAATAATAATTTGCAACTGAAAGCAAGCGGCCTAAGGAAGGAGAAAATGATAAGTCTTGATAATGTATGCATTCAAGAGCAATGACTTTAAGAAATGTCACCTGCAGCTTGATCCCCAGCACAGTTAAGCCACCATATTTAGGTTTAAACCAGTTGAAGATATGGGATGCATGGATCCACAGGGCTTTCTTCCAAGTAGATGCATTTAGGAAAGTGTGTCCTTTAAATTTGCTTTCAGGGGCCACTGATCATAAAGGCAATAACTGCTGCTGAGCTCCAGGAACAGCAGCACGGGGGGGGGGGGCTATTCCACTCATTCCCTGCTGCTCAGCCACAGTAGGGAATAGTATGCCATGAAATAAACAGCTATCTGGCTTTTAGAAGACCCCTGGAGGCAGACTTGTATGGGGAAGTTTTTAACGTTTGATGTCTTAACTGTATTTTAATTTGTTGAAAGCCACCTAGAGTGGCTGGAGCAACCCGATGGGCAGCATATAAATGTTATTATTGTTGTTGTTGTTGTTATTAAGATAGACCTTTGGTTTGATTTAGCAGGGCTGCTCTTACACAAAATCGCTGGTTGCCTCCTCTGTGAGTTGGTTGACTGCCCAACAAGAACAGGTTACAGCGCTTGGGACTTTTTAGTTTAAGAGAAAAGCTGAGTAAGAGGCAACATGATAGAAGTCTATAAAATTATGCATGGCATCTAGACAGTGGATGGAGAAAATTTTTTCCTCCCTCTCTCATAACACTGGAACTCGTAGACATCCAGTGAAGATTCAAGAATGTTGGAAGATTTAGGCCAGATTGAAGAAAGCTTTCCTCTGTCCACTTTCTCAAACCACGCATGATTTTATTTACTTTTATCATGTCACTCATTTCACTCACTTTTCCTCCTTAAACTAACACCCCCCCCCATATTACAATGGGGTATTGCTCCATTCCCTTGAGCATTTTTGTTGCCCCTTTCTGAACATTTTCAAGCTCTGCAATGCCCATTATGAGAAGATGCAGCCTAGTTCTAAGGTCATATAGAATACTAGAATCACAGAATTGGAAGGGACCCCAAGGATCATCTAGTCCAACTCCCTGCAGTGCAGCTGCCTGATAAGGGGATCGAACCTGCAACCTTGGTGTTATTTGCTGCTTTAAATGAGTGCTTTAGCCAAAGATGGCAGGATCAGGGCGTGGTCCTTGGAGGAGAGGTGAAATATAAACATAAATGTCAACAACAACAACAACAACAACATGAGTTTGACTAAAGCTGGGGCATGGCTATGAGACCAATGGAAGATGTATTTCAAGAGACATGTTGTTCTATTTAGTTTTCTGCACAACAGGGGGTTGGACAAGACCTTTGAGGTCCTTTCCAACTCTATAGTTCTAGGATTCTCTTGCTCTCTTATCCTAAACATGTTAATTCACAAATTGTACCACATGTCAAGTAGCACGCTTAGAAAATGATGATGGCTGTGGGTTGCAATCTTAGACAGACTTGCCTGACAGTAAGCCCTACTGAACTCAATAGCATCTACCTCTGTTTAAGCATGCATAAAGGTAAAGGTAAAGGGACCCCTGACCAGTCGCGGACGACTCTGGGGTTGCGGCGCTCATCTCGCTTTACTGGCCAGCGTTTGTCCGCAGACAGCTTCCGGGTCATGTGGCCAGCATGACTAAGCCGCTTCTGGCGAACCAGAGCAGCGTACGGAAACGCCGTTTACCTTCCCGCTGGAGCGGTACCTATTTATCTACTTCATAGCTGTCAACTTTCGGATGTGAAAATAAGGGATGCTGCGAGGCGGTGCAATGGCACCAAGTAGCCTCGCCACCCTGCGCTCCAGAGGCTGCGCGTGAACGGGTGAGCGAAAGAGCGAGCACATAGACAGCAGGCAGGCTGTCTGTTTGGTTGGGCGTGAGGGTCTCGCTGCACAAGGCATGCAAGCTCCGCCCCCACTCGGTCTCATACTCCTTATTGGCAGCCAAGCAACGCAGCTGAGGAGCCTCCCTGGCCGGCAGGGAGGGAGAGGAGCTGCTTCCTTTGAAATCCGGGAAATTTAAGGGATATCAACAATCTGGGATAGCAGCGGGAAACGGCATTGGAATAAGGGAGTTTCCCGCCCAAAAAAGGGAGGGTTGACAGCTATGATCTACTTGCACTTTCATGTGCTTTTGAACTGCTAGGTTGGCAGGAGCTGGGACCAAACAACGGGAGCTCACCCCGTCGTGGGGATTCGAACCACCGACCTTCTGATCGACAAGCTCTAGGCTCTGTGGTTTAACCCACAGAGCCACCCGCGTCCGTAAGCATGCATAGGATTGTGCTATTAGTATGTTGTGGCTTCAGTACCCCCTTCCAGACATCCTTGTTATTACTCATTCATGATGATTTGTGACCTGATGTTATCGGAGCGGTTACACACAGTCCTGCTCTTGAGACCCTTTTGCACCTAGAAACCTTTTGGGGTGAACTATCTGCTTCCTTTCCGACTGGAGCATGCCCCAGAGCTTCCTGCCCAAACCCTGTAACTTTTTTTATCTTACAAACGATCACAGGGTTTTGCTTTTTTTTTATCCCGCTTTTGTTGCGGGTACAGCACAAGAGCGCCCCCCTGCGGACAGCAGTCGTGCGAGGACTCCCGAGGGAGCATTGCGGAAGGTCTAATAAAGCGCAATGACGTGTGGGCGGTCCGCACCTCTGGAAGCACAGAACCGTAAGTTGGAAGAGACCCAAAGGGTCATCTAGTCCAACCCCCTGCAATGCATGACGGGTTGCAGGAGATCCCCGAGGGAAAGTGACGCAGACCCTTCAAAGGGAGAAAAAGAACACAGTTGTTCCTTCCAGGCACCTTAAAATAATCATCCTGGGACAAATATGCCCCAATTCTCCTTTGAGCAAAGTAAAAAGTCCGGCGCCTGAGGTGCGCATCCATTAGAATCAGGAGGGAAATTATCTTGTGTTTTTTTTTTTTTTTTAGCAGCTGAATCTGTTTTTATGCCGCTTTAGGTTGCGATCCTCCTACTCAGGGAAGTACACGTGGATTTCGAGGCGGGCGGGTTTACTTTCGAATAAGTGGCTGAGATCTAGGACAAATCGGCTAAAAAGATGAAGAAAAGCAAACAGCACAAGCAAACAAACAGCACAAGTAATTTAGAATTTCGTTTCCGACATAAAATAGAGGGTTTGGAATCTGGCACTAGATAAAATAGAAAAAACGTGGAACGTAAACAGGTGAGGGTCAATAATATTTACAATAGTAATAAAATCCCATAAATGTGAGCCCCAGCGCCTGTGATTTATGACCGCTTCTCCTCCTTGGGGGCGCGGGGGAGGATTTGCCATTTTTAAGTTTCCATCTGTTTTCTCCAGAGTAATCCCCTTCGAATGGCCACCTGGCTGACGAAGGCTGGAAATGCTCAGACTGCAGGCTTACTTAGAGAGAAGGACTGTTGAAGACTGAGCTGTGTGGAATTTACTTCCGAGTAAGCGTGCATAAGGGACGCGCACTGCAGTGGATCGGGGCCTCAGCAAGCCGAAACTTTATAAGGGCAGGCAGGGGAGTTGTGAACAGTGGGGTGGCTTTATATATTCTGGAGAAGACAGGTGAATTGATCCCGGAGCCGGGACCCCCCTCCCCTTAGCCAGTTCCTTATCGATTCAAGAAAAGATAGTGATCGATGGAGAAGATCGATTAGTGGGGACGGGGGGCCTCCGACGAGCTTACTTTTTATAACTGATGGGCGCGATCCAACTAAAGTCCGGATATGAGAGAGGACGTATTGCTGTGTCCATGGGTGCATTTTACTCGGGAGTAATTCTCTCCCTTCCCAACTTCCAAGTAAGCGTATATGGGATAGCAGGGTACGCGGTCCTGAGCCACTTGGGTATGTAGCCCTACCACAGAGGCATGTTTACTCAGAAGTAAGGCTCACTCCCACTTAAGTGGGCTTCTGGGACTGCAGCCTCAATATTTGGGAATAATAATATAGCAAAGCCATAATGGCTAGTAGCCATCGATAGCCCTCTCCTCCTCCATGAATTTGCCTGATCCTCTTTTAAAGCCGTCCAAGTTGGTGGCCATCCCTGCCTCCTGTGGCAGCGAGTTCCGTAGTTTGATTTTGCGCCACATGGAGAACACTTTCTTTTATCCTCCCGAATCTCCCAACATTCAGCTCCCGTGCGTGTCCTTGAGGTCTAGTGTCTTGTATAATCTAGTATATTCTTTGCGGGCAGGGATTCCACACGCTCGGCGCGCCTTGAATGCGTTTAGTTTTCGAGCCGGCTTCAGAGAACGCAGGGGCGCTCCTTATTCCGGTTTAGTTGACGGAGTGAAAGGGACGAACCCTCGGCTGTAGATCAGCTACACCCCTCAACGCCCCTTTAAAGCCATAGCTTAGTGGACAGGGCACCTGCTTGGCGTGCAGAAGGTCCCAGGTTCAATCTCTGGCAGGTATAATTGGGAAGGGAACCTTCCAGTGTTCCTGTTAAATCAGCCTTTCAGAAGGATGAGAACTGGAACCTTGGCGCATTTTTTTTAGGGGAAACCTGCAGTTCAGTAATAGAGAAGCTGCTTGGCGTGCAGAAGGTCCCAGGTTCAATCCTTGGCAGCATCTCTGTGTAAAGCTGGGGATACCACCGCAGCCCCCTCAAGCCTTGGAGAGCTGCTGCCAGTCAGAGTAGACAACACTTGGTCTGAGTCAGTATAAAGCAGGTTCCTTTCTGCCTATTCCATACTACTGACCTGGCATTAGAATCATAGAATCTTAGAACTGTAGAGTTGGAAGGGATCCCAAGGGTCATCTAGTCCAACCCCCTGCAATGCAGGAATCTCATCTGAAGCGTCCCTGACAGATGGCCATCCAACTTCTGCTTAAAAACCTCCAAGGAAGGAGAACCCACAATCTCCCGAGGGAGACTGTTCTGCTGTCAAACAACTCTTACTGTCAGAACGTTTTTTCCGTATGCTAAGTCAGGATCTCCTTTCTTGTTACTTGAAACCATGGGTTCTAGTCCTACCCTCCGGCGCAGGAGAAAACAAGCTTGTTCCCTCTTCCATGTGACAGCCCTTGAGATCTTTGAAGATGGCCATCCTAACTCTTCTCGGTCTCCTCTTGTCCAGGTTAAACACACCCAGCTCCTTCAACCGTTCCTCATCAGGCCTGGTTTCCAGACCCTTGGTCATCTTGGTCGCCCTCCTCTGCACACCTTCCAGCTTGTCAATGGCCTCCTTAAATTGCGGTGCCCAGAACTGGACACAGTATTTAGGCCAGGCATAGGCAAACTCCGGCCCTCCAGATGTTTGGGACTACAATTCCCATCATCCCTAGCTAACAGGACCAGTGGTCAGGGATGATGGGAATTGTAGTCCCAAGCATCTGGAGGGCCGGAGTTTGTCCATGCCGGATTTAAGCTGTAGTTCTGGACACATTTATTTTGCAGCGGGAAGTTTTCCTGAATTTCGCAGGACTTAACCTCCGAATAAATACGACTCACCTGGAAGAAGGCTAGAGGCGAAAACAGTATTCCCTCAATCCGTATTGATTCTTGGGGCGATCCTGAGGGTGCTTCCTTGGAAGTTAGTTTCACTGTTCAGGACAGGGTCCTGAAATATATTCAGGATCGCAGCCTGAAGTTGCCATCCTGTCTGCAAGCTGACCCAGGGAGTCCATCCACCCCATTAGAGAACCAGTGTGGTCTAGTGGTCAGAGTGTGGACCCGGGAGACCAGGGTTCAAATCCCCACACGGCCACGAAGCTCACTTTGGGTGCCAGACAGTCACAGCCTCTCAGTCTCGCCTGCCTCTCAGGGTTGTTGTGGGGATCAAATGATGAGGGGGAGAACCGTGCGCGCCACCTTGAGATCCTTGGGGGAAAAGGTGGGATATAAAGGCAAGAAATAAAAGAAAATACCTGTAAGAGAAATAAACGCGAGGGGAAGCATTTTAACCTGCAGCTACGATTGTAAGAGCGCGGTCACGGACACAATCGCGCCATAGGAGATGTGATCTTGTGAACCAGCGGATGTTGGAAAAGAAGAGGATGCTGCAGGGGACCCAATCCAGCGGTAAATTGTGCGGCCCCGCTGAGGGGGGATCAGGCGCAACAGAACCTCTCGCTGGATTGGGCCTCAAATCGCCAACTGGACTCCCCAAGTCTCAAGTCCTAAGCAAGTTCAGAGAAGTGGATCTGAATGAAGCCGACCAGACTTCCATTCGTTTGCCTCAGGACAGATAAAAGGAAACCGTTCTTGACGCAGCGCAGTTAAACTGTGGAACTCCTTCCCGCAGGAGGCAGAGATGGCCACCAACTTGGGTGGCTTGAAAAGATGATTAGACAAATTCATGGAGGAAGAGAGGACTATGGATAGCTCCTAGCCAGGATGGCTCGGCTCTGCCTCCACAGTCAGAGGCAGCGATGCTTTTGAATACCTGTAGCTGGAAGCCACAGGAGGGGAGAGTTGCTCAATAATAATAATAATAATAATAATAATAATAATAATAATAATAATAATAATAATAATAATTTATTATTTATACCCCGCCCATCTGGCTGGGTTTCCCCAGCCACTCTGGGCGGCTTCCAACAGAATATTAAAATACAATAATCTATTAAACATTAAAAGCCTCCCTAAACAGGGCTGCCTTCAGATGTCTTCTAAAGGTCTGGTAGTTGTTGTTCTCTTTGACATCTGAAGGGAGGGCGTTCCACAGGGCGGGCGCCACTACCGAGAAGGCCCTCTGCCTGGTTCACTGTAACTTGGCTTCTCCTAGTGAGGGAACCGCTAGAAGGCCCTCGGAGCTGGACCTCAGTGTCCGGGCAGAACGATGGGGGTGGAGACGCTCTAGTACTCGGATCCTGCTTCCCATAAGAGGCATCTGGTTGGCTACGGTGGGAAAAGGATGCAGGACTAAGATGGGCCCCTGGCCTGATCCAGCAAGTTCTTCTTCCGCTCTTATGGCTATGATTGCAAGGAGGCGGCTAGGCACAAACTCAGGCCACAGGCGTTTAAAACTCTCCTCTGTGCTTTCGGACTTCCGAGCGCGCATCTTTGCGGCTAACGAAGAGATGGGGTTGCGTTGTGTGTGTGTGTGTGTGTGTGTGTTGCGTGTCCTGTGGGAGCAAGCGTCACCATGCCTCCTCCTTCCCCTCTTCTTTCAGCCCTCCCTCTGCAGACACGTGTCAACCCCTTCACTTGGGGGGTAACAGATCCGCGCGCTTAATGGGGCGTCAAAAAGCGCCGGGCTCCTTTTTTGCGGGGAGGGGGAGTTGTTACACCTCTTCCTTGACGTCACCAAAAGGCATTATAAAAGGGGGGCGTCGGTAGAGATCCCAGAAGCCAAGATCGCCCCCCGTGAGCTGTAGCAGCGATCCCAAGGAGCGGAGACGTCGCAGCAGCAGCAGCGCCACTCCACCGTCCCGTCCCGTCCCGTCCGGCTCTCTCGCGCTCTTCGCCTCCTTTCTCCGCTCGCTTTCCCCGGGAAAGAGCCGCTCTCTCAGGCTTCGCCAGCATGCTGACCTGCCGCCTCCAGTGCGCCCTCGCCCTGCTCGTCTCGGTCGCCCTGGCGCTGAGTACCGTGGCCGCCGCCCCCTCGGACCCGAGGCTCCGGCAATTCCTGCAGAAGTCGCTGGCCGCAGCGGCGGGGAAACAGGTAAGAGACCCAGGAGTCCGAGGGAGGGCGGAGGGAGAGGAACAGAGCTAGAAGGAAACCCGAGAGTCTCTGAGCAGGTGCAGAATCCCTTTACCTTATCACTACTTCGAAGCAGTAGCAGCTGCTGGATCAGACCCTAGACCTCCTTCCCCTTAATGCAGAGGTAGACTGCCGCTGTCCATAGAGGTTCCACTCCTCAGTTATATAAAGAGCTAATACGAACAGCAGAAGATATCCCAAATGGGTGTTTGGCAACAGGTTATTTTATTTTTATTCATTTAATAAGATTTTCCCCAAAAACAACAACAACAAACGAAACTGTGAACCATAAAGCATCTCAGCCTGGGAGGGCAAAAGGACAAAGATATAGTGCATTCATTTATTTTATAAAATTTATACACTGCTTGCTTGTAATAGAAAACCTCAAAGCAGTTTACAAAGAGAATAAAGCAATAAAATTACTGTACCAGTCAAATCAGTCAAAACAACTCTTTAAGATATTCAAAAGGTAAAACTGGCAATGAAATGATCTAAAAACAGACTTACACATGCATCAGCTGTCTAAATATCTGGGTAGGTTTGTCCAGACAAAAATGTTTTTTGCAGGTGCTGAAAAGAGCACAGGGCAGGTGCCTGTCAATCGGCAGGGACTTCCAAAGTGTAGGTGCTGCCACACTAAACTACTGATTTATTACAAATGCAGAATGAGTATTACATGGTACCTGTAATGGGGTCAGCTGCAAAGGAACAATCAAGTATCAACTCATGCGAAGAGTCCCTTTACCAATAACAAACAAACAAAATCAAGCTATTCTCTACCTCTGAGTCCCGTCATTATTTGAGAATAGAGGTTCTGTGAAATCTGGTACGAGCCAGGCATTTGCACATACTGGTGGCACTGAGCTGCAAGGAATCATGCCATATAGCAAGATATATGCTGAGCTCAGTCTCTCTCTCTCTCTTTCTCTCTCTTCCTCAAAGGAATTGGCCAAGTATTTCCTGGCGGAATTGCTCTCAGAACCAAGCCAGACAGACAACGAGGCCCTGGAATCAGACGATTTGTCCCGTGGAGCCGAGCAGGATGAGGTGAGGCTGGAGCTGGAGAGATCGGCCAACTCGAACCCAGCTCTTGGACCCAGAGAACGCAAAGCCGGTTGCAATTACTTCTTCTGGAAGACATTCACAGCCTGTTAGCTCGAGAAACCTCTTCGTTTCCCCCTGTCTCCACCTCCAGCCTCTCCTTTCTTTCCCAGTCCCTTCATGCCAGGAGCTGAAGACTGTATTGTATAAGAATACATTGTTAAGATAATATGAAAAGGGGAAAAAACACCTCAGTTTGGTTTTGAAGTTGTTTTAATAAAACATTCAGTTTCAATTGTACACAGTTTCCTTGGCATTTGTGATTTCTGACTGTTTCTTCATGACACACTGGGAATGTTCAGGGAGGCAGGAGTGGATATATTGTTAAATAATATCCTTCCTAACTTGTGTTAGCAAGTCCCTTTACTTAGCAGAGTGCATCCCCCTTTTTAATACACAGCGGTTAGCTTGTTGCAGGCTCGTTTGAGCATCTCAGCATAAGATTCCTGGTAAGATCCCTTCTTGTCCCTTTTAAAAAGAATAGGCACGGCAATCTTATGTTAAAAGTATAAAAGTAGTTTACTCACATTCATTCAGTTCACAGTTGGATCCCTGAAGACAGACTTAGGTTACAAAAGTATAGATACACGTGGAACTATCCTATAAGGGAGTTAGTCCCATGTGACTGCAGACAGGCAGTCACTTCTGCTCACACGTTGAAAGCAAGATGGAGAAGAGGAGAAACAGAAAGAGCTGGGGGGCTGTGTGCCTTTTGGTTTTGTTACCTGCACAGATAAGGTCACGCCCACCTCTAGTCACATGCAGAGGAAGTTTTGTCCCAGCCCAGGAGGAAACAGGAAGTTTGTGACTGGCTGGACATTCTCCCGCATGTCCACTCTAGGAAAACAAGGAATGTTGTACTTGACTGCTACTTATGTATCATATCCCACAGTATCCTGTTCTCACAGTGGCCAACCAGATGCCCCAATGGGAAACTCACAAGCAGGACCTGAGCATAAGAGACCTCTCTCCTCCTGCGATTTCCAGCAACTGGTATTCAGAGGCAGAGCATAGACATCCTGACTGGTAGCCATCGATAGCCCTCTCCTCCTCCGTGGATTTGTCTAATCCTCTTTTAAAGTCTTCTAGGTTGGTGGCCCTCACTGCCTCCTGCAAGTTTCAAAGTTTAACTATTCATGACAAGAGACAAAAAAAGAAAGAAAAAATGTCTCAATATCACTTAAAAGCATTTTAAGAGCCTAAGTATAAATGAAAGGCTTCATTAAATAGTTCATAAACAGTCACAGCAACACCTCTTCAGTGGCAGCTGTTTCTTGTGGTTGTGCACAAAAGTTCACAATTTCTACACAGTCACAGACCGTACACCGGACCTTGTTCTTTCAACCTGCTTCCACAACATTAGGGCTAGAGAGAGTTTTGCATGTCTCATTCCTCTTCCCACAATGTCAAGGACACGCACACAGATGCTGGAAGGAAGCTATAAATTTCATTAAATTCTCATGTTAAGGATTTCTACTGTTTCTGAAGAACAATAGAGGAGTTTGACAGCAAGGAGCACTTTCAGTTGAGCTATGTGGTCTCCCCTCCATGCAGTTTCAGGGGAAATCACATTAGTGTTTGTGAACCAAACATCACCATAATATGTCAATGTCTTCCAGGAAACAACAGTAGACTTCAGCTCCCGGGCCCAGGACAGTTCATTTCACGCCAAGTGCTTTCCATTCCCCAGGAGAAGGGTCATAGCTCAGTGGCAGAAGATCTTAGGTTTAATCCTTGGCATCTCCAGGTTCCCAATGGGTGAGAACTTGTCTAATAATCCTGGGGAGCTGCTGCCAGTCAGTGTAGACAGCACTGAGCTAGATGGGACCAATGGTCTGATGGGGCAGCTTCCCAAGTTCCTATTAAATCAGCCCATGGTTCAGAACCATGAGGTCTGGAAACTTGTTTTATTTCAAAGTGAAGAGCTGTGGCTCAGTGGCAGAGAATGTGGTTTGAGGGAAGGGGATCTTCAAGATCTCTGCTGCAATCACCACAACGCCACATACAGTTCTGGTAACCTACAAGGATCTTGTAGACATGGGAAAGGTTCAGAGAAGGGCAACCGTAAGGATCAATGGAGTAGAGAAAATCTGCTATGAAGAAAGGTTGCAGTGTTTGGAGGCTTTAGGTTTAGAGAAAAGGCAAGTAAGAGGCTTCCTATGGAGAGAGTGACATGGGTGGCACTGTGGGTTAAACCACAGAGCCTAGGGCTTGCCAATCAGAAGGTCAGCGGTTCGAATCACCGCGACGGGGTGAGCTCCCGTTGCTCGGTCCCTGCTCCTGCCAACCTAGCAGTTCGAAAGCACATCAAAGTGAAAGTAGATAAATAGGTACCGCTCTGGCGGGAAGGTAAACGGCGTTTCCGTGTGCTGCTCTGATTCGCCAGAAGCGGCTTAGTCATGCTGGCCACATGACCCGGAAGCTGTACGCCGGCTCCCTCGGCCAGTAAAGCGAGATGAGCACCGCAACCTCAGAGTCGTCTGCGACTGGACCTAATGGTCAGGGGTCCCTTTACCTTTATGGAGAGAGTGGATAGAAAAAAGCTCCAGTTACAGGTAGATAGCCGTGTTGGTCTGTCATAGTCAAAACAAAATAAAAAATAAAAAAATTCCTTCCAGTAGCACTTTAGAGACCAACTAAGTTTGTTCTTGGTATGAGCTTTCGTGTGCATGGACACTTATTCAGAGAAGTGTGCATGCACACGAAAGCTCATACCAAGAACAAACTTAGAAAAAAAGCTTATCTCCCTCTCCCATAACACCAGAAATTAATACCCTCCAAGTGCCCCGATTTTCCAGGGACAGACCCGGAATAGCGAAAGCCATCCCCGGTTCTGATTTGATCTCATAATGTCCCTCTTTCCCACACCAGTGCTGGCACCACCAAACTCAAGGAGGACGATGAGCTGGTGCTTGTCCCGGGTGCGGCAATGGCCACAGGAGGGGAGAGTGGGCTCCTGTGCTGAGATCCTGTTTCCCAGAAGAGGCATCTGGCTGGCCACTGTGGGAACAGGATGCTGGACTAAGATGGGCCCCTGGCCTGATCCAGCAAGTTCTTCTTCCGCTATGATTGCAAGGAGGCGGCCAGGCACACACTCAGACCACAGGCGTTTATCCGGAGTTAAGAGAGGGCTCGTGTACCCACGGGGTTAGAAGAGAAGCGGATTGTGCCCGAGGTTACATGGGAAAATGGATCTAACCGAGGAGATTGAAACGAAGGGCCCAATCAGGCGGTAGGTTCTGCGGCTCCACCTTCGTTTCAGTGGATCTTGCGCAGCAGAACTTCCCTCTGGATTGGCCCCCCCAAATCTCCACCTAGACTCCTCAAGGCTTCAGTCCTGAGCAGATTCGGAGAAGCGGATCCGAATGAATCCGACCAGACTTCCATTCGGCTGCCTGAAAAACGAAGCAGCGCGCCTGGGGGGGGTTCATGAGCGGGTCTCTGGTCAGTTTCCTCGCTCCACGTCTGTCATATCCACCCTCTCTGGACGGAGCAACCTCCTGCCCTTTGCAGCTGCTCCGGGAGAGTACCAATTCCTCCATTGGGAGGGAAGGAGGGATTCGCGACGCCCACTCCTCCAGGCCAAAGCTCTCCTCTGTGCTTTCGGACTTGCGAGCGCGCCTGTGGGAACTTTGCGCACCGATTCTCCCCTAACAGGGCATCTTTACGGCCACCGAAGAGATTTGGGGTTGCGTTGTGTGTGTGTGCATTGCGTGTCCTGTGGGAGCAAGCGTCACCATGCCTCCCCCTCCTCCTCCTTTTTCAGCCCTCCCTCTGCAGACACGTGTCAACCCCCTCACTTGGGGGGTAACAGATCCGCGCGCTTAATGGGGCGTCAAAAAGCGCCGGGCTCCTTTTTTGCGGGGAGGGGGAGTTGTTACACCTCTTCCTTGACGTCACCAAAAGGCATTATAAAAGGGGGGCGTCGGTAGAGATCCCAGAAGCCAAGATCGCCCCCCGTGAGCTGTAGCAGCGATCCCAAGGAGCGGAGACGTCGCAGCAGCAGCAGCGCCACTCCACCGTCCCGTCCCGTCCCGTCCGGCTCTCTCGCGCTCTTCGCCTCCTTTCTCCGCTCGCTTTCCCCGGGAAAGAGCCGCTCTCTCAGGCTTCGCCAGCATGCTGACCTGCCGCCTCCAGTGCGCCCTCGCCCTGCTCGTCTCGGTCGCCCTGGCGCTGAGTACCGTGGCCGCCGCCCCCTCGGACCCGAGGCTCCGGCAATTCCTGCAGAAGTCGCTGGCCGCAGCGGCGGGGAAACAGGTAAGAGACCCAGGAGTCCGAGGGAGGGCGGAGGGAGAGGAACAGAGCTAGAAGGAAACCCGAGAGTCTCTGAGCAGGTGCAGAATCCCTTTACCTTATCACTACTTCGAAGCAGTAGCAGCTGCTGGATCAGACCCTAGACCTCCTTCCCCTTAATGCAGAGGTAGACTGCCGCTGTCCATAGAGGTTCCACTCCTCAGTTATATAAAGAGCTAATACGAACAGCAGAAGATATCCCAAATGGGTGTTTGGCAACAGGTTATTTTACTTTTATTGATTTAATAAGATTTTCCCCAGAAATGGTAAATCCGGATTAACTGGGTGGGGATACAGGTTGGCATTGTGATGAAGCCCTCTGCACCACGGAACTGCTGAGATAACTGTCACAGGTGGCACTGACCCCTCAACAAACATCGGGTTGGAAGCGCCCTTACATGCACTTACTACTGGGGTTAAATCTATTTGCACTCAGTGGGGGGCTAGATGACCTGCACTGTACTAGATGACCCTTAGGGTCCCTTCCAATTCTACAGTTCTATGATTACCGGTATATGCGTAAGCTTGTGCTGTAGCAAGTGTTAAAGAGCGCAAGAAACCCGCAAGTAGACAAAGGCAGTAAATGAGCAGCGTGAACTTAAAAAAAACCCAGCCATAAAGCCAGCTTCAGATGCAACCACACCACAACCGAAATTAATAATCCCGCTCTCTGATACAGACATCTAGGAGACATGGCTGGGAGACGCAAATTCCAAAGGTCCTAGGACTTCCTCGACAGTTTGGGTGTGTCTCAAACTAAACTCTGATCAGGGGGAACCCTGTAGCTCAGAGTCCAAGCATGCCATGCGCCAAAGGTTTAATCCTTGGCCAAAGCTCAGTGACAGAGCATCTGCTTGGAGTGCAGAACGTCCCAAACTGAATTCCCACTGGCAACCTCTCCAGGTAGGGCTGGGAGAGACTCCTGCTGGAAACCCTAGAGAGACACTGCTGGTCAGGGTAGACAACAGTGGGCTAGTTGGGTCAGCAGGTTCTGACTCAGTATAAGGCAGGTTCCCATGTTCCTTTTAAAACAGACCTTAACTCGGGACCATGAGAACTGGAATCCTGTTTTATTTTCCAGGGGAAGAGCTCAGTGGTAGAACATCTGCTTTGCTTGCAGAAGGTTCCAGGTTCAGCCCCCAACATTCCAGGTAGGGCTATGAATATCCTCTGCCTGGAACCCTGGAGAGCTGCTGCAGGTCATTGCAGACAATACTGAGCAAGATGGACCCAGGGTCTGGCATAGGCAGCTTCCTGTATTCATCCTCCCTGAAACCCTGGCGAGCTACTCCTGCCTGCCATTTGCTCCTCTGCCTCAGGCAGCCTTGCACTGGCTCTGAGCGCTGCAATTTCCCCACCTCACATTGTTGCCATCAATTTCAAAAGCACGAATAAACACATGCAATACTAGAGAAAAGCTTCCCCGGAATTTCCTAACAGCAGAAAGCAGCTTTATGTTTTCATCCGGTCCTCTTTTATGTAATAGGGAACTGGCCAGGGCTACCGTAACAGAGTTGTTTGATGCAGAGCTCTCCAGGGTGCTGAAAAGAACACGACTCCAACCTGACCAAGGCTACTCAGAAGGAAGCCTTGCATCCTAGCGAGTGTGTTTACATTGCAGGCTTAAGGAAGTGACCAGAGGGATGTTGCGCTGGTCCTGGGATGGCAGAGGGGAAAGGAAGTTGGCTTCTAACCATGTAAGAGCACAGAGTTTCAGGGGCCAACTGTGTTGGCAAGCATAGGAACAAAGGAAGCTGCCTCACACCGACTGTTGGTCCATCTTGCTCAGTATTATCAACAGTGATTGGCAGAACCTTTCCAGGGTTTCAAACAGAGAGTCTTCCCCAACTACCTGGAGATGTTTGGGTTTGAATCTGGGACCTTTTGCCAGCAAAGCATGCTCTCTACCACTGAGCCAAGCCAATGTCTGAGCTGCACAAAATGACTCAATGCAATAGTGAGATGCATTGGTCCGATAGCTGGAGAATCTTTTAATTTTTCTCTGTCTTTCCCACTGAATATCTCAACAAGCTTAAAGAGCTGGTTCACACATGCTGTGACCCACCATTCCGAGTGGATCCAGATTACTGCTTCCTTCCGCTTTTGTTAGATGCTGCCTTCTGCAATAGCTGCATCCATAGGAAGCTGGTTTGTACTGAGTCAGACCATTTGGTCCCTCTAGCCCAGTGCTGTCCACACTAAGTGGCAATGGTTCTGAGGCAGGTTTCAGGCGCGGAGTTTCTTCCAGCCTTAAGTGGAGACAACAGCGATTGAACCTGGGACCTTCTGTGTGCCAAGCAGATGCTGTACCATTGAGCTAGGGTCCTTCCATTTGGCAGTGGGTGCCAAAGGGACTGAGGAATGGCAGGTGCTGGCACTGCCCTCCACCCCCAAGCCATGAAAATTTTCCTTTCAGAAAATGTGATGGCCTCAAAATCCACTACATGGTGAACCTCTCTAGATGATGGGCCTCCTGTTCAGGGCCATTCCTACTCTGGGTGGTGATCATGTGGAAGATGCAAACCAACCTCTTTTCCTTGGATCAATTATTGTACAGATCACAGATCCATCTGCAAATAACTGGGGGGGGGGGAAATAGGAAAGGGTATGAGGTGAGATCTTAAGACAGGGGTCAGCAACCTTTTTCAGCTGTGGGCTGGTCCACCATCCCTCAGACCATGTGGTGGGCTGGACTATATTTTTTGGAGGGAAATGAACAAATTCCTATGCTCCACAAATAACCCAGAGATGCTTTTTAAATAAAAGCACACATTCTACTCATGTAAAAACACGCTGATTCCTGGACCGTCTGTGGGCTGGATTGAGAAGGTGATTGGGCCGCATCCGGCCCACGGGCCTTAGGTTGCCTACCCCTGTCTTAAGATCTGCCTTGGTGGATCTGACGAAAGTTCACCTAGTCCAGCATTTGCCCGCAATTGCCAACCAGAAGCTCCTGGAAAACTGAGAAGAAAACTACTTGCTGTTTTCAGCTGTTGTTTGTCCCCCCCCCCAAGAAAACCTCACCTCTGGTACTGAGAGGCAAAATGTGTCTATACATGGAGACGTCTTTAGCTGTTTTCTTCAGCAGCCGCTTCTGGATCTGTCTTATATGATCTAATCTAATATTGAAGTCAGACCACTGGGCCATCTTGCTCAGCATGGTTGACACTGACTGGCAGTTGCTCCCCAGGGTGTAAGGTGGGTTCTCTCCCAGCCCTATCTGGAGAGGTTTGTGTGTGTCCGTCCCCCCCCCAATAATTTTTTTTTGGTTTTTCAAATTAGTACAATAAAACACACAAACAACAATCAAACAGAAAAAACACAGCATACAAAAGAAAAACAAATAAGAACATACATACATCCTTTTAACCTATCATTATTTCATATCATCGTGGGTTGACTTCCTCCCGTCCTCTCTTCCTGCGTAACATGTAAATCATCTTTAGTAATTTCTTTACATAATTAAAAACATTTTTTTTATTAATTTACCTTAACATCTCTACTTTTCTATTGTCCATAACATTTATTCAAACAATTATAAAACATAGATCTATTTTCTAACTCTACAGCCTCACTTATCTTTCAGCTTACTTCTACTCTTTAATCTTACAATACCTTTTAAAATATAATTTGAATTTCTTCCAATCTTCTTCCACCGCTTCCTCCCTCTGGGGTCACGAAGTTTTCCTGTCAGCTCAGCAAGTTCCATATAGTCCATCATTTTCATCTGCCAATCTTCTATCGTTGGTAATTCCTCTGACTTCCAGTTTTTAGCTAGCAAAATTCTAGCTGCTGTTGTGGCATACATAAAAAAAGTCCTATTACATTTTGGGATTTCCTTTCCAATACCAAGTAAAAAGGCTTCTGGTATCTATCTGGAGAGGTTTGAACCTGGGGTCCTCTGCATGCCAAACAGATGCTCTGTCATGGAGGTATGATCCTTCCCAATTAGGAACATGAGAAACTGTGTTATAACGAGTCAGATCAGTGGTCCATCTAGCTTGTTGGCAATGGCTCTCCAGGGTTTCAGGCAGAAAGGGGCCTTTCCAAGGATGGAGTGGGGAATCTCTGGACCGCAGACCAAACATGGCCCACCAGGCCCCTCCATCCAGCCCAGGCCATGCCCCCTCTTCCCAGACCACACCCCTCCCCAGCTCTGCTTTGTGCCCTCCTTGAACACTTTTGCCTGACTAGAATATCTCCTTGAACCTGCCTGCCTGAATGGAGGTGTGTGGATAGGGGCGTAGCCTACCATGCGAATGAAAGATCCACACCTGTTGCTCCGCCCTCTGTTGTCTTTGGCTCCACCCACTACTGGCAGGTTACCACCAGAACATTTCCCATGAGGTCATGTGACCCTCGGGCTGTGAAAGATTCCCCGCTGCCATTCTAGGTCCTCTTAAAGCTGTTCCTTTGTCCGAGAGGAAATGTATGTAAATAGAAGGCATTGTCCAGGGACACAGAACCACTTTCTGAGCCAGTGGCTCATGTGGTCATCATCAAAAAAACTATTGATATGAGCATCTCTCTTGTCTGATATGCAATATTGGTTAATTGATTTTGTTTTGTCAAAAAGCACAAACATAACAAAAAGAGAGAAAGAACAACAACAAGCGAAACTGTGAACCATAAAGCATCTCAGCCTGGGAGGACAAAAGGACAAAGATATAGTGCATTCATTTATTTTATAAAATTTATACACTGCTTGCTTGTAAAAGAAAACCTCAAAGCAGTTTCCAAAAAGAATAAAGCAATAAAATTACTGTACCAGTCAAATCAGTCAAAACAACTCTTTAAGATATTCAAAAGGTAAAACTGGCAATGAAATGATCTAAAAACAGACTTACACATGCATCAGCTGTCTAAATATCTGGGTAGGTTTGTCCAGACACAAATGTTTTTTTGCAGGTGCTGAAAAGAGCACAGTGCAGGTGCCTGTCAATAGGCAGGGAGTTCCAAAGTGTAGGTGCTGCCACACTAAACTACTGATTTATTACAAATGCAGAATGAGTATTACATGGTACCTGTAACGGGGTCAGCTGCAAAGGAACAATCAAGTATCAACTCATGCGAAGAGTCCCTCTACTAATAACAAACAAACAAAATCAAGCTATTCTCTACCTCTGAGTCCCGTCATTATTTGAGAATAGAGGTTCTGTGAAATCTGGTAAGAGCCAGACATTTGCACATACTGGGTGCACTGAGCTGCAAGGAATCATGCCATATAGCAAGATATATGCTGAGCCCAGTCTCTCTCTCTCTCTTTCTCTCTCTCTTCCTCAAAGGAATTGGCTAAGTATTTCCTGGCGGAATTGCTCTCAGAACCAAGCCAGACAGACAACGAGGCCCTGGAATCAGACGATTTGTCCCGTGGAGCCGAGCAGGATGAGGTGAGGCTGGAGCTGGAGAGATCGGCCAACTTGAACCCAGCCCTGGGACCCAGAGAACGCAAAGCCGGTTGCAAGAACTTCTTCTGGAAGACATTCACATCCTGTTAGCTCGAGAAACCTCTTCCTTTCCCCCTGTCTCCACCTCCAGCCTCTCCTTTCTTTCCCAGTCCCTTCATGCCAGGAGCTGAAGACTGTATTGTATAAAATTCATTGTTAAGGTAATATGAAAAGAAAAAACAAAAAAACCCAAAAAAACACCTCACTTTGATTTTGAAGTTGTTTTAATAAAACATTCAGTTTCAATTGTACACAATTTCCTTGGCGTTTGTGATTTCTGACTATTTCTTCATGACACACTGATCCCCCCCACCCCACCCCACATTGCAAGTCACTTTGATGTGCCCTTTTTAATCCCTTCTTGCAATAAAGCTTATGCTTCAAAGTGTCATGGTTATAAATTTTCTTTCTGTGCTTCTGTAGAGTTCAGGTGAAAAAGCGATGTCACGATGGAGACCTCTAAAACCATCCTTGACTGTGGTCATCTCGAGTTTCTCTGTTTTTAGGAGGATTGAGTCCAGTGCAGGTTCTTCAGTTTAATATTTGCTTATGTGGAGATGTCAGGAGGTCTTTTACGGGCCAAGGACATTGAACCCAGCACACCAACTGATGTTGGCCCTCACGCTTAAGATGTGTGTCTGAAATAAATAAATAAATAAATAAATAAATAAATAAATAAATAAATAGGGCAATAAAAATAAAAGGCACAAATACAGGATGGGTGACACCTGGCTTGAGAGCAGTACATGTGAAAATGATCTAGGATTCTTGGTAGACCACAAACTTGACATGAGTCAACAGTGTGATGCAGCAGCTAAAAAAGCCAATGCAATTCTGGGCTGCATCCATAGGAGTATAGCATCTAGATCAAGGGAAGTAATAGTACCACTGTATTCCACTCTGGTCAGACCTCACCTGGAATACTGTGTCCAGTTCTGGGCACCACAGTTCAAGAAGGATACTGACAAGCTGGAGCGTGTCCAGAGGAGGGCAACCCAAATGGTCAAAGGCCTGGAAACGATGCCTTATGAGGAACGGCTTAGGGAGCTGGGTATGTTTAGCCTGGAGAAGAGAAGGTTAAGGGGTGATATGATAGCCATGTTCAAATATATAAAAGGATGCCATATAGAGGAGGGAGAAAAGTTGTTTTCTGCTGCTCCTGAGAAGAGGACATGGAGCAATGGATTCAAACTACAAGAAAGAAGATTCCACCTAAACATTAGAAAGAACTTCCTGACAGTAAGAGCTGTTCGACAGTGGAATTTGCTGCCAAGGAGGGTGGTGGAGTCTCCTTCTTTGGAGGTCTTTAAGCAGAGGCTTGACAGCCACCTGTCAGGAATGCTTTGATGGTGTTTCCTGCTTGGCAGGGGGTTGGACTGGATGGCCCTTGGGGTCTCTTCCAACTCTATGATTCTATGAAATAAATAAATAAAATAGAAGGAATTTCCAGAATGGTTAGATATGTACCTTTTTCACAGAAAAGACATTTTGGCAGTGAAATAAACTGACCACACAAACATTTTAAAGTACAGTATATTAAGATATTAAAATCTGTCCTGGTGAGAAGCAGAAAAGTCAGCTATCAGTAGCTGTTAAAAAAGAGAGCGAGACCAATGCGATGAAACCTTTCTAGCTCAGCCTTCCATAACTCAGTGCCTTCCAGATGTTTTGGACTGTGCATCCCATAATTGTTAGCCACATTTGGCCATGTTGACCAGGCTTGATGAGAGTCCTAGTCCAATAGATCTGGGTTGGGGAAGGCTGTTTACAATATCTGCTAAGGTGTGGTGGTTTGGTAATTAAATATGTTGCTCTGAATATCTTTCATAAGGAAAGCCTGCTGGATCAGGCCAATGGCCCATCTGTTCCAGCATTTGCCAAACATATTCTGCAAATGTTGGGAAAACAGTTCTCACCAGTCCCGGCCTGCACCGCCATAACAGTTGGGGAAGTTCCACGTTCTCTTGTTTTGTCAGTTTAAAACATGTTGCTAGTCCACAAGGATTGAATGCATGGGAGCGGATGTGGTGTAACATTGAGGTTTTCTTTTTATTTATTAACTGCTGCTAATAAATATTAACTGCTGCCTCCCTTGCTTTGGGAGGGGTGGGGCTGAAGCTGAGCTGTATCGTGAAATCAGTGGACAAATGGGTTTTTCTAAAAGGTTCCTGAGCGATGTCAGGGAGAAGTGGAACTAAACTCATGGCTAACATAAACTCTTGAATAATATTTTGCAGCTCCTCTGCGAATGATAGACCCCCCTGAATCATATCAAATACTGAAGCAAAGTCTCCAGCACTTGAAAAAAACAATCAATCACCTCTCATACAAATTATCCTAGTAGTTAATGACAATCATATATACCAGCAGAGGATGTAACCCAATGTCCAGTACTGTGTTGAAAATATCATTCTTGCATGTTGTGTTCTGGACTGGCCCAGAGTTGTCCGGTAGCCAGAGCAGTTGCTTTAATTGCAGAAAGTCCCAAGTATCTACCTTCAACACATTCAGCAAAAACTTGGCTCTCAAGTGACAATGAATGGAGAAGACCCTTGTCTCCCTTGGATCATACAAACCTACTGCCAACTAGGGTGGGAAAGATGCGGCAATGGGCTGGTTCATTAAGAGGCAGCCTCATGTCTTTATTATCAAATTTTTTCCCCCTAATTAAAAGCAAGAAAAGATGCTCCCTTTATAAAGGACATGCTTATAATGGACAGCAACTTAGATTCTTCTTCTTCTTCTTCTTCTTCTTCTTCTTCTTCTTCTTCTTCTTCTTCTTCTCCTCCGCTCCTCCTCCTCCTCCTCCTCCTCCTCCTCGGCTTATAAGGTCTTAAGAACATAAAAAGAGCCTGCTGGATCAGGCCAATGGCCTCTCTAGTATCTGTGGGAATGTTCAGGGAGGCAGGAGAGGATATATTGTTTATTAATATCCCTCCTAACTTGCGCTAGCAAATTTCTTTACTTAGCAGAGTTTCACATTCTCCTTTTAAACACACAGCAGATAGCTGGTTGCAGGCTTGTGTAAGCCTCTCACTATCATATACAATTCAGTATTGTATATTCCTGGTAAGCTCCCTTTTATGCCTCTTAAAAGAATATACACACAACAATATTGAGTATAGTATATAATAATAATAAATTTTATTTATACCCCGCCCTTCCCAGCCGAAACCGGGCTCAGGGCGGCTAACACCGATAAAAATTACAATAAAATATAAAAGAAAGAAAAAACGTTAATTAAAATACAGGTTAAAATACAATTTAAAATTTAAATGCACCTTCAATTATCGCCCAAAATCAAAACCATAAGGGGAGGAAAAAACATCAGACTGAGTCCAACCCGAAGGCCAGGCGGAACAGCTCTGTCTTGCAGGCCCTGCGGAAAGATGTCAAATCCCACAGGGCCCTGGTCTCTTGCGACAGAGCGTTCCACCAAGTTGGGGCCAGTATTGAAAAGGCCCTGGCCCTAGTTGAGACCAGTCTAACAACCTTGTGGCTATATATAAAAGAAGCTTATATATAGCCTTGTGGCTATATATAAAATATGCTTACTTACACATTCAGTTCACAGTTGGATCCCTGAAGGCAGACTTAGTTACAAAGTATATATATGTGGAGCTATCCCATATAGGGATAATCTCAGTGTCCTCTGTTGGCTGGAAGTCTTCATTGCAAAACCCCCCACAAAAAACTGAAATACCGAAATGCATAATAAATTTATCAGAACAAATAAATTCTTATACAAAATACATTTTCTATTTAGTTTCCCTTTATAAAAAGGCACTTTGTTTATAGCTAAAATTGATTAATTGTTAATTTGCCTTTTCTATTTTAAAGTAAGGTTCTTTAGTGCTGGAAAAAACACTGAGTTTACACATACTACTTACACATATGCGGCCTAGGACCCTCGTACTTACGGGACCACCTCTCCTGTTATGTCCCGCAGAGGACCCTAAGGTCCATGAATAATAATAGTTTAAGGGTCCCAGGCCCTAAAGAAGCCAGATTATCTTCCACCAGGGCCAGGGCCTTTTCAGTGATGGCTCCGACCTGGTGGAATGCTCTGTCCCACGAGACTAGGGCACTGCAGGACTTGATCTCCTTCCGCAGGGCCTGTAAGACAGAGCTATTCCGCCTGGCCTTCAATTTAGCCTGATCCATCATTCCTTATTTCCCTTCCCTTTTTCTGTGAAGAAATCCTTCTGAGACCCCACATTTAAACTCTTCCCTGGTCTCCTTGCTGGCCCTAGCAGGACTAACTTGGCCAGTTAGCCCTGGCAATGCTACATTTATGTTGCACTTTATGCTGTTTTTAAGCTGTTTTTTAAAGTCGTCTTTAATCAATGTTTTATATTTGTTGTTAGCCGCCCTGATCCCGGTTTTTAAATCGGGAAGAGCGGGGTATAAATAAAATTATTATTATTATTATTATTATTATTATTATTATTATGTATCAGACATATGACATCATGGTGCCATAGCACAATAAAAAAAAAATCAACTCATTTTCCTTGTCACACGCACTATGTGAGGCATGTGCATGTGATGTCGCACGTCCATGTTGCAGTGGCGCCATCTCCTCCTCCTCCTCCTACAGCCAGCGAGGCACCCTTTTCTGTGGGGGACTCAGCCTCCATGTCCGGGCCCCACCCCCCAGAAAAGGGTGCCTCACTGGCTGGCTGTGGAAGGCAGAGCTGATCTGCTTCTCCCTTGGAGGCAGTGCCACTGCCAACTCAACTCATTTCATTTCGGCTTTAAGCCCATAGACATAACAACCAAAAACAGAAACAGCACAGTCTGGTTTACAACTGCTAACAGTAAAATAGATTAAAAGGGATACTCAATTGAATAAAATATGATAAAAATTAAATTAAAATTTCAAGCTGTATATAACAATCCATTGCGTTCCTTAAGTGTCAGAACTGATGTCAGAAATTTTGCCGTATGTAGGGTTATAATCGAGTCTGAATCTTGCAACAGAAGAGCAAGGTAAGACTCTTCCAAATACCCCGGTAATTTTTGAGTTAATGGAAGTAATAGAGTCTTTTGGGAGGCAGAATACAAGGGGCAGACAAACACTATGTGATGAAGAGATTCAATCGAACGGTTATCACAGGCACATGAGACCGAAACTTGGCCCCTAGAAAATCTATGAAAAAGGACGTTTGAGGGGAATACATTAAACCATGCTTTAATAAAAGCAAAATGATGACTAGCAATAGAAAGAGTTGATAGATAGGCTGGTACTTGAAGTGGGGGTACAATGCCCAGGGATCAGTGCCACTGCCACCTGCTGGCTTTTTTCGTTGACTTTGTGGGTGCCCGGCCCCCACAATTATATTATTGTGGGTGCCCAAGCACCCATGTCCCCCTGGAGTTGGCTCACATGGGCAGGGGGCAGGACTGCCCTGGGCAGGAAGAAAGGGGAGCTGAGCGGAGAGCAAGGAGTCTTGATATTTTTTATAAAAATGCTTTGTGCGTCCGTATCTAATCTTGCCCCTTGTGTGTATTTCTTTTTGTAAATCTGCCTAAGAATAAAATGAAATCAAGGGGTTTTCTCCGGGCTTGTGTGCTGTGTCCCGTTGGTGCAGTGTTGGTGGCACTCCCCCTTTTTCTGATAGGAAGAAGAAGAAGAAGAAGAGTTTGGATTTGATATCCTGCTTTATCACTCCCCTTAAGGAGTCTCAAAGCGGCTAACAATCTCCTTTCCCTTCCTCCCCCACAACAAACACTCTGTGAGGTGAGTGGGGCTGAGAGACTTCAGAGAAGTGGGAATAGCCCAAGGTCACCCAGCAGCTGCATGTGGAGGAGCGGAGACGCGAACCTGGTTCACCAGATTACGAGTCTACCGCTCTTAACCATTACACCACACTGGTAAGTGGAGGCTTTGATCCTTCTGGAATCTGCTTACCCATTGGTTCCTCTGCAGGCATCCTGCATAATACAACACCCTATGGCAGCACCAAATCACTCTGGGCAACCCAACCTGAGTCAGGGCAATCCAGATGTGTCTCGGCCTGACTTGGATTCCCCTAAATTGGCCCAAGGTCACCCAGCAGCTGCATGTAGAAGAGCGGGGAAGCGAACCCAGTTCACCAGATTACGAGTCTACCGCTCTTAACCACTACACCACACTGATAGGAAATGCTCTGCATGGAACAGGGGGACAAAAATGTGGGGGATTGAGGAGGGTCAGTTGGGCAGGGAGTGAGAAATGTCCCTATTTTCAGTCGAGGAATGTTGGAGGGTCTGGAACTTGTGGGCATGCAATGAATGTTGGCAGATTCAGGACAGACAAAAAAAAGACCCCTTTCATCCAATGCATAGTGTGTGTGTGTGTGTGTGTGTGTGTGTGTATTCTTTACTGAAGAATAAAAAGTAAAAAATTAGAAGTGCACAGAGTAAGATGACACACACACACACACACAAAGAAATAGTACCCATGTAGATCAAAACAAAACAAAACAAACAAACAAACAAACAAACAAACAAACAAACAAACAAACAGATACTGTATACATTCCAGACCTCACCTGGAATACTGTGTCCAGTTCTGGGCACCACAGTTCAAGAAGGATACTGACAAGCTGGAACGTGTCCAGAGGAGGGCAACCAAAATGGTCAAAGGCCTGGAAACGATGCCTTATGAGGAACGGCTTAGGGAGCTGGGTATGTTTAGCCTGGAGAAGAGAAGGTTAAGGGGTGATATGATAGCCATGTTCAAATATATAAAAGGATGTCATATAGAGGAGGGAGAAAGGTTGTTTTCTGCTGCTCCAGAGTAATGGATTCAAACTACAAGAAAGAAGATTCCACCTAAACATTAGAAAGAACTTCCTGACAGTAAGAGCTGTTCGACAGTGGAATTTGCTGCCAAGAAGGGTGGTGGAGTCTCCTTCTTTGGAAGTTTTTAAGCAGAGACTTGACAGCCACCTGTCAGGAATGCTTTGATGGTGTTTCCTGCTTGGCAGGGGGTTGGACTGGATGGCCCTTGGGGTCTCTTCCAACTCTATGATTCTAGGATTCTACATTACACAAGGAGGGGGCGGGTTGTTATTGTAGATAACCATTGCATAGTTAAACTATGGAACTCACTCCCACAAGAAGCAGTGAAGGTCACCAACCCAGTTGGCTTTAAAAGAGGATTAGACAAATTCATGGAGGAGGAGAGGGCAAATCGATGGCTACTAGCCATTATGGCTATGTTCTCACTTTACTTTGAACACCACTTTCTGGGAATTGCAGGTGGCCAGGGTGCTGCTGTGCTCATGTTGTGCTTTCAGGCTTCCCAGAAAAGGCACTGGGTTTGGCCGCTGTGACAACAAGATGCTGCTGGATTAGATGGGCCATTGGCCTGATCCAGCTGGGCTCTTTTCATGTTCTGATAGATGGTGAGGGAAAGGGCTGTGTGCGCACTTTTGTTTCCTCCCAAGAAAACAGCAGCTTCTCGCTTACCCCACCTCCCACTTTCTGATTCCCTGAGAGCTTTTCACTCTCCGCAAATAAATGGCAACAAATTCTCTCCATGTGCCGGAGGCTAAACAAATAAACAGGCAAGCAAACAAGAGCACACACTTATGATTCATTCTTTATTCTGCAATCAGAGCTCGAGCACATTTCCCAGAAGAAACAATTTGTAGAAAAGCACTGGTTTCCTTTGCACAAATTGTTAGGCTTCGTATTAGGGTTCAGGGAGGAGGAGATGCTGGAGATGCAAACATTTCTTTTTTAATGCAAGACTTTTGGCCGCAGAGGTCAAAATAAATGGTGCTGTGGCAGCTGCCCGTTATGTGCAACAAATGTTTGCCAAGCTACTTATCTGGCCTAGCAGGTCTGCCAGGATCTACCGGTAGTTGCCTGTTGACACCAGACCCAGTTAGCAGATTTGTGGTGTAGTGGTTAAGAGCGGTGGACTCGTAATCTGGTGAACTGGGTTCGCGTCTCCGCTCCTCCACATGCAGCTGCTGGTTGACCTTGGGCTAGTCACACTTCTCTGAAGTCTCTCAGCCCCACTCACCTCACAGAGTGTTTGTTGTGGGGGAGGGAGGGAAAGGAGAATGTGAGCCGCTTTGAGACTCCTTCGGGTAGTGATAAAGCAGGATATCAAATCCAAACTCTTCTTCTTCTTCGAGGGAAAAAGAATGATCTGAAGAGAGCAGTATAGAAATGATGGTTTTTGAGAGCTAGGGCCCCTTCTTGGAGCAAAAAAACTAAGCAGGTATCTCACACAAAATGGGGGCAAAAATGGCAGAATTAGTAAAGAAAACTTGCATAATATGCAGATTAGATCACCCAGGTTAGTGAAGTGGGACATGGCAACCCCCTCGAGGCAGAATTCTGTTCCGCCAACCATGCATTCATTCTACATGCATTTGTTGTATGGACGGAATGAAAAGTGAGTAAAACAGAGATAACACAAGGATTAAATACTTAACTTTCCTTAGGAAGCTAATAGAGGCAAGAAGGCTTCCTCCAAAAAACGGAACAGTGAGGAATGCTAAAAAAGAATTTGAGGAACACAGTGCTGAAAACATTAAGATAAACAACAAGTTCTTTAAATATATTAGTAGCAGGAGACTATCTAGGGAGGTGGTTGGATTCATGGATGACACTCTAACTACTATAAGACACTATAGCTACCCACCACTGATGAACAAAGTGAAATAGAAGGGAGATGGTGATAATAGAATCAGAGAATTATAGACCTGGAGGGGGTCCAATGGGTCAACTACAATTCTATGCTTCTGCGATTCTTTGGGTACTGTTTAACTTGGTCCACAGCTGAAGAATCCCTAGCAGATCCAACTTCTGCTTAAAAACCTCCAAGGAAGGAGAGTCCACCACCTCCCAAGGGAGACAGTTCCACTGTCAAGTGGCTCTTACCATCAGAAAGTTCTTCCTAATGTTTAATCAGAATCTCCTTGCCTGTCATTTTCATCCATTGGGTCAGTTCTACCTTCCGGAGCAGCAGAAAACAAGCTTGCTCCCTCTTCCTTGTGCTTGGTTCTCCAGCTGCACAGCCAGGGAGAAGAAGGTACTTCAGAAGGTCATAACCACAGCCCAAAATATTATTGGTCATCCTCTCCCATCTCTGGAAGAACTATACAGTTCCCGTTGCCTTAAAAAGGTAAACAATATTTTAAAGGATCCATCTCATCCAGGATATAGTCTCTTTGCACCACTGCCTTCGGGTAGAAGATAGAGAACAATTAGAGCAAGAACAAATAGATTGAAGAACAGTTTCTACCCAAGAGCTATAACCATCTTAAATGCTGTAACCAGATAATATGACCTTGGAGAGCTGTGATGGGTGTGTGTGTGTGTGTGTGTGTGTGTGTGTGTGTGTGCGTGCGTGCATGCATGTGTGTGCATGTGTGGCTTTTTTTGGTGTGTGTGTGTTTTGTGCTGTTTTTTTTTCCTTTTTCTTTCTGGTTTTTACTGGATGGCATGCAATTTCGTTGCACTTGTATAGCGTTGTGCTTGTACTTGTGCAATGACAATAAATAAATTATCTATCTTCCTTGTGATCGCCCTGCAGATATTTGAAGACAGTTCTCATACCTCCTCTGAGTCTCCGCTTCTCTGGGCTAAACACCCCAACTCCCCCCAACCGTTCCTCATAAGGCTTCAGTTCCAGACTGTTGGCCATTTTGGTTGCCCTCCTCTGCACACTTCCCAGCTTGTCAACATCCTTCTTTAAACTGTGGCACCCAGAACTGGACACAGGACTCCAGGTGTGGTCTGACCAAGGTAAACTAGATCTGGACACACCTTAACAAGCTTGGAAGAGAATTAGCTTTTGTTGATGATGATTTAAAATTATCTCCCAACCTTCACCCTGAGGGCCCACAGCGGGGTTCAATAATTAACGCACCATGTTAAACAACACAGTTGTTTTTAACTTACAAGCCCCACATCCCACTCTGGGGGTTTTCATGGCGGTTGCAAGAGTCTCTCCCCTCCTGACTTTTCTTTCCTCTGCTGTTGCTGTTGCTGCTGCTGCAAGCTCCTGGCTAGGGTCCTGATGACATCACAATGAGCCCAGCCTGCCTCCGGGCAGAAGCCACCGCTCACCAGCGGGAGCAACAACCCCTCAGGAAGGGCCCCTTCCCCAAGGCGTGGGAACCATCACCTCCTTTCTGGAGGGGCCCAGGGAGGAGGCTGGGGGGCAGCCAGGAAGACTTGAGGGTCCTTCCGCCACCTCTCTTACTCCCCGGAATGTCCTCTGCCCTCCCTGGTCTGAGGGCCGTCCAAGGGAGGACAAAGCCACCATGCCCCGCATGGCCAGCCAAAGTTCTAGAACTCAAGGTGAGCCAAGATGCTAGATCCAAGGACTGCGCCAGAGGCGGAACTCTCAGAGGAATCATGTGAGCTGGAAGCTGCCGCTGTCCTCCCAGCATCCTGCCTCCGGGACATGGACAGCAGTAACTGGAAGGAGCGGATTTCCTGCCTGGAGGTGTTTGAGAAGGCCGTGGAGAAGATGGAAAAGAGCCAGATGCCCTGCCAGGCACTTGTGAGACTGCTGGATAGGGAGCCCGGGTGGAACGAAACCAAGTTGCAGGTGATGCAGAAAAGGTTGCACATCGTCACCCTCATCGCCCAGAGGGGGAACTTCACCAAGACCACTGCCCAGTTTGTTCTGGGGAACCTGGTGGACAAGATTGGGGATGTTATCTGCAGCGGTGACACCAAGGAAGCTCTGACGGCCGTAGCAGAAGCCTGCGGGTTGCCCTGGACAGCAAGGAAGGTGGTGGAAGCGGCCTTCCTGCAAGACAGCCCCAGGACCCACTCGGAAACCCTCAGCTGGCTGACTGGTGCCATCAAGGACTTTGGCTTTGACAGCCTGGAGGCCCAAGACTTTGTTGGGTACATCAAAGTTGCCTTGACTGCTGCTCACCCGGACGAGAGAGCTTCTGCCTTCAGCCTCCTAGGGGTGATGTACCTGTATGTCGGAGCCCCGCTGAGGGTCTTCTTTGAGGATGAGAAGCCGGCTGTGCTCTCCCAGATTGACATGGAGTTTGAGAAGGTGAGTGGTCAGCATCCGCCCTCTCCGACACGAGGCCGCTGCAAATTCTGCAGGGACAGCGGGAGCGAGCAGAGAGGGGGCGATGCTCAACCCTGCAAGAGAAGTGATGCTGTTGACATTAGCCAGAAGATCTCCAAGGAGCTGATGTCAAAGATGCAGGACACGAGCTGGAAGGTCCGGAAGGAAGGGCTCGAGGAGGTTTCCAGGATCCTCAGCAATGTCGGTTCCATCCAGCCCAGCCTGGGGGACCTCCCCGTCGCCTTGAAGGCTTGCCTGCACGACTCCAACAAAGCCCTTGTGAAGCAGACACTCGCTGTCCTCCAGCAGCTGGCCAAGGTAATGGGCCCAGGCATTAGGCAGCACGTCAAGACTCTGGGGATGTCCATCATCGCCATCTTGAGGGACAGCAAAAGTGGTGTGCGGGCTGCAGCTCTCATGACTGTGGAAGCCTGGGCTGAGCAGACTGGCATGAAAGAATGGCTGGAAGTAGAGGATCTTTCTGCAGATCCAAAGAAGGAGAGTTTCTTCCAGAGGCAGGGGCTCCTGGGTTGGCTGGTGGAGAAGCTGCCATCCTCCAGCTCCGCCACCAATGACCTGCTCCGTTGCGTGCCCCACCTCTACTCTGCCCTGGAGGACAACCACGAGGACATGCACAAAGCAGCATATGAGGCTGTGCCGTTCTTCGTCCTCCAGCTTGGCTTTGAGAGGATGTCCGAAGCTGCCAACAAGCTGAAGCCGGCTTCCAAAGACCAGGTGCTCTCTCTGCTGGAGCGAACCCAAGCTGGTCATCCAGCAAAGCCCACCCGGGCTTTCCCCAAATCCCTTTCGAAGCTACCACGGGGCAAGTCTTGGCCCAAATCCATCTTGGCTTCTCCCCAGCAGTGCAAGCCAGTCTCCTCCTCAACAGAGAACTTAGGAGCCAGGGATGGGGGCATGGATGTCAAGAAAGCCAAGTCGGAAGGCGCCGTCCCCAAACCAAAGAAGCTACCAAATGTGAAGGCGCAGGTGAAGCTCAGCATGAAGGAAGACATCAGTAAACTGGGCCCCATCTTCATCATCGTCCCCAAAGCAAAAGAGCAGAGGGCAAAGGACGAGAAGGCTCTGAAGGTGCTGAGGTGGAATTTTAGCAGCCCCAGCAGCAAATATGTGGAGCAACTCAAGGCCCAGATGTGCAACTGCTTCTCCACCTGGCTGCAGGAGGAGCTCTTTCACTCCAACTTCCAGCACCACATCAAGGCGCTGACTGTGATGACCAAGCACTTGGAGAGTGAGAAGGATGGGGTCATCAGCTGCCTGGACCTCATCCTGAAATGGCTCAGCCTGCGGCTGTTTGACACCAACACATGGGTGCTGATGAAGACCTTGGAATACTTAAAGAAACTCTTCAGTCTCCTGATTGAGGAGAGGTACCAGCTGATGGAGAACGAAGCTGCCTCCTTCCTGCCCTACCTCCTTCTGAAGTTGGGAGGGACAAAGGAGTCCATCCTCAAAGAGGTGCGGGCGATCGTGAAGCAGACCACCCTGATCTACCCGGCCTCCAAGACATTCTGCTTCCTCCTGGAGGGAGCCCAGGCTAAGAATGCTAACCAGAGGGTGGGGTGCTTGAAAGAGCTTGGTTGGCTGCTCAAGACGTATGGTCCAGAAGTGTGCCAGCCAAACCCAAGCAAAACCCTGAAAACCCTGATCACCTTGACGGGAGACTCAAACAATGCTGTCCATTGCGCGGCCTTGAAAGTCATCGCCATTGCCCGGGACGTCTATGGAGTCGAGGCCTTCAAGGCCATTGGGAACATCTCTGACAAGCACATGAACTTGCTGGAAGGGAGTATGAAAGATGCAGCTGCGAAGCAAGTCAAGGAAGAAACATTGGACACCCAGGTCTTCAACCTGAGTCTTAGGCTGGGGTCCTTAGAAGGGTACAAACAAAGCCACGGAGCTGGTGGCACCCACACAGGGGGAGAACATCTGGCTTCCCATGCGGACCAAGCTGGGGGGCAGAATGTCAGTAATGGCATGGCCTTCTGCAGAAGTCCAAAAGCAGTTGATGTTGTCCCCTACCGGACTGAGAACCCCAGCATCAACATGATCATCTGCCGGGTAGCCAGCGGCAGCACCAGCACCAGTATTGAGGCGCTTTTGCAGATCCAGGAGATTTTAAAGCAGGAGGGCCAAGCAGAAACCCTGTCTGGCCATATCAACCCATTCCTGATCGCGACGCTCCGGCAGCTGAAGTTCATCCACCAGCTCCATGTGATGGCGGAGGAGGAGATGAGGACTCAGAAAGTCATGGAGCTTTACAGCTGCATAATCTCCAACATGGTCTCCCTCTTCCAGGTGGAGAGCCTCGCCCAGGAAGCCTCTGCTGGGGTGCTGAAGGACCTCCTGAGCAGCCTCATTGCCTTGCTGCTGGATTCTCCCATGGAAGAGGTCCAGGAAGAGCAGGGCACCGCCCAGTCTATCAGCCACTTGATAAGCAAGGTGCTGGAGAAATCAGACCACAACAGACTTCTCAGCTCTCTGCTGCTGCTGCTCCACGAAGGCTTGAATGCCCCCACTGACCTGGTGGCCTTTTCTGAGATGGTTGCCAAGTGCTTGTGGAAAGCCATCAAGTACCTGCCACAAACCATCGGCAGCATCAATCTTGACCAGCTTCTGCTGGACATCCACGTCTTCATGAAGGCAATGCCCAAGGAGAAGCTGAAGCAGTACTCAAGCAACTACCCATTCCGAGCCCTGAAGTCTCTTCTGAACACTCTTTGCAAGCTGAAGGGGGCAGAGATCATGGGTCACCTGACACTGATCAAGAACAGAGATGAGTCTGAGTTGGAGGATCACCTGTGGAAGGTTGTGGAGCACTTGTCAGAGCAGGCTGCTGTCCATCAGGACAAGGGCTCTCCTCGCCCAGATGAGCACAAAGCAAATGAGACTCTGGCAGCCATTTTCAAGAAGATCAACTGCAAGGAGACAGCCAGGGCGGGCCTTGAGGAACTGTATGAATACAAGGGGGGAAACCCACAGGCGGACTTGGAGCCTTTCTTGAGAAACAGCTCGCTCCTTTTCCGGAGTTATGTCAAGCACGGTTTGGCAGTTATAGGGACAGAGAGACAAAGCAAACCGAAGAGCTCTTCTCCTGCAGAAAGTGGCTTAGAGTGGTGCTAACATTACAGACCCCCCCATTGCCTAAGAAAAGAGAAAGAAAAACCTCAAGTAAGGAGTCCCAGGAGAAGAGGGTCAATGACTTGGCCAGGCATGCTTTCCACTGGCCCTCCCTCTCCAGCCAGCAGATCATTCTCAAGGTGAAAAACTAAACAATAAAATCAACGCCTACCTAACACACCAGACGTGCCATCATTGAAATCATGCTTGGGTCATTGGGGCTGGATTGATGCGCTCACTCTCATAACACTAGAATTCCTGAACATCCAATGAAGCTGAATGCTGGGAGATTCAGGACAGGTAATGTGGGAATGTTCAGGGTGGCAGGAGAGGACATATTGTTTATTAATATCCTTCCTAACTGCACTGGCAATTTCCTTTGTGAGTCGAGGACCCGCCACCCGCATAGAGATAAATAAGACACAAGGACACCTGTAATTTAGGTTAATGGGCTAATAAGGCCACAACTTTATTGGTTACAGCATGTGAGTGGTATTGCCTTAGGCATTGGATCAAGCAATCTATACATGACTCCTCCCCACTTAGCAGGGAGCCATTCAAGGGTTAACAACCAGTGGGAGGAGCTTGTTGATGCAAATACAATTGGAAGCTTCCCCTGATGTCACTGGGGGTCGTGCCATGGCAGGGCATCGGACAGGATCCATGACCCCCGGATCCTTTTAATGGAATACCCAAAAGAGGAGGGGTAGGTGATGGCCACAACCTGCCCTCCAACACATATTCCAATGCCTAACCGCCAATACCATAAAAATTGTGACGAATTGCTACGAGGTAGGTGAAAAACCAAGAGGCTGGTGCCAATTTGTCAAATGGATAAAAATTCCTACCAGGCCCCCTAGGCAACCAACGAAGTCCGTAGCGAGGTCAAAGCATAGAAGTGACCTAAAGGGAGGGTGGGAGGGTGATCCGACGAGAACAGGAAGCAGAATGGAGCCCCCAGTGCCGTTGCGGCCGCTTAAACGTGGCTAAACCCCGCCCCCAAGCCAGCCCTATTGGCTAGCCGAAGGGCTTCGCGCGAATACGCCCCCTGCTGACGCGGGAACCGGCTCCCGCTCACAACCCCTCCCCTCTGGAAGGAGGAGAGGTCTTACTCAACAGGGTGCATTCCCCTTTACACAGCAGAAAACGAGTTGCAAACTCGTGTGAGTTTCTTAAGACAATACGCAATTCCATCTGGCTTGTCCAGACTGAAATGTGTTCTAATACTTTCCTGGTAAGACCCCCTTGAATCCCTCCTAAAAGAATAAAGACACCACAGTCTTATTCATAAGTAACAAAAAGGAAGTTTACTCACGATCAGGCAGAGCAGAGTGTGATCCCTGAAGTTGCAAGCATATACAAACAGGTTTACCCCATATGTGGGTTGACCAAGTGACTGCAGTTAGCAGTCCGGGAAGTTTGCAGGACGAAAGGAAGATGGAAAAGAGGGAGAGTGGCCTTTTACCAGGGAGGGGCAAAGAATTAGGGAAGGCCCTTTAAGTGAGGGGCTGCAGCATAGTGATGGATATGGCCATGCGGATCCCCATCCAAATAAGGGCAGGGGGATTTCTTGCAAAGGAGCAGCCTGTAGGATTGACTTCTCTGCTCACCAGCTGGTAAGAAGAAGAGAAGAAGAAGAGTTTGGATTTGATATCCCGCTTTATCACTACCCGAAGGAGTCTCAAAGCGGCTCACAATCTTCTTTCCCTTCCTGCCCCACAACAAACACTCTGTGAGGTGAGTGGGGCTGAGAGACTTCAGAGAAGTGTGACTAGCCCAAGGTCACCCAGCAGCTGCATGTGGAGGAGCGGAGACACGAACCTGGTTCACCAGATTATGAGTCCACCGCTCTTAACCACTACACCACACTGGTAAGTGGAGGCTTTGATCCTTCTGGAATCTGCTTACCCATTGGTTCCTCTGCAGACATCCTGCATAATACAACACCCTATGGCAGCACCAAATCACTCTGGGCAACCCAACCTGAGCCAGGGCAATCTGGATGTGTCTCGACCTGACTTGGATTCCCCTAAATTGGCCCAATGCAGCTCAGGAATGAGACTTGGGTTTAACCCAGTGCACAACCCTCATGAACATCCTTATGACAAGTCTGGTGACTGGGAGCGGCCACCAAGACCACATAACACCGGTCTTGAAAGACCTACATTGGCTCCCAGGATGTTTCTGAGCACAATCCAAAGTGTTGGTGCTGACCTTGAAAGCCCCAAACGGCCTCGGCTTAGTATACCTGAAGGAGTGTCTCCACCTCCATCGTCCAGCCTGGACACTGAGGTCCAGCTCCGAGGGCCTTCTGGCAAGAAGTGAGGTTACAGGGAACCAGGCCGAGGGCCTTCTCGGTGGTGGCACCCGCCCTGTGGAACGCCCTCCCATCAGATGTCAAAGAAATAAACAATTCTCTGACTTTAGAAGAAGAGTTTGGATATGATATCCCGCTTTATCCCTACCCGAAGGAGTCTCAAAGCGGCTCACATTCTCCTTTCCCTTCCTCCCCCACAACAAACACTCTGTGAGGTGAGTGGGGCTGAGAGACTTCAGAGAAGTGTGACTAGCCCAAGGTCACCCAGCAGCTGCATGGGGAAGAGCGAACCCGGTTCCCCAGATTACAAGTCTACCACTCTTAACCACTACACCACACTGAAGGCAGCCCTGTTTAGGGAAATTTTTAATGACTGATGTTTTAATGTACAGTATTTTTAATCTTTTGTTGGAAGCCACCCAGAGTGGCTGGGGAAACCCAGCCAGATGGGTAGGGTAGAAATTATAAATTATTATTATTATTATTATTATTATTATTATTTATTAGTCAGCCACAAGTCTTCAGTACTTGAACCCCAAAAGTAGCATTCTCTTGGGACACGCTGGATACGGAGTTTGGCTTTTAAAACTTTCTTGCCTGCCTTGTTTCCACAAAACCTCTTTCTCCTGTACCATAAAACATACCTCTCGCCGCTTGACCCTTCTGGCTTTGCAAACACACCTGAGGCATGGAAACTCTCTGAGATGTCAATAGGCCGGGTGGTTAGAGATGCAGCCTGTTCCCCATCATGTTATACAGGGAATCAAAACTCTCTGCAGAATTTCAAAACCCTCCGCCGCTTGTCGGATGCAAAATGGCTCATGCATTGAGGTTGCTATGGACACCCACAGAACAATGATCTATTACAAGGATCATAAGTTCCCCACCAGCATCACAGGGGAGTAGAAAAAGCTTTATAGAATTTTGCTCTTCTGCTCGAAGCATGGAATTTGTCTTTAAACACACCTACTTTTGCCAGTGTCCTCAAGGCGACTGAAACACATAGTTCAGCTTACAAAATTCTTCATGAAGTGGAGAGTGAAAAGTTCTTCTTGACCCCTGGTCATATGAGACCTTGGGTCATCCAATGGAAGTGACTGGCTGCAAACTTAGAACACTTTATTTAAACAAATTGGTTTCATTGGGCTTACTCTTGAGTATGGCTAATGCTCAGCATCATCCTAAATATTTCTGTATATACTTTTTGTTTCTTACACAGTGCTTTTTGCCAGAACATGGCTTCAAGGAAGTTTGCATCAAAACAAAGCAAATCAATAGAAGTTGCAGAAGGGAGAAGATTGTGCTACAATTTTAAACCAGCCACAACCATCTTACCAATCTTTCTAAAACACAGAAAGACTTAATGCTTAAAAATGGTAAAATTAAATGAAACATTGCCTCCAAGCATGGGATTTTGGAGATTTAAATCTTTAAACATTTGCATTGCTTGTCCAGATCTCCAAAAAAAGCGCGGTGGGTGATTTTATACATTTCTTGTAACTTAGGAGATATCCAGTTCCTTTGGACCATCAGGATTCATAATAATAATAATAATAATAATAATAATAATAATAATAATAATTTATTATTTATACCCCGCCCATCTAGCTGGATTTCCCCAGCCACTCTGGGCGGCTTTCAACAGAACATTAAAATACAATAATCTATTAAATATTAAAAGCCTCCCTAAACAGGGCTGCCTTCAGATGTCTTCTAAAGGTCTGGTAGTTGTTGTTCTCTTTGACATCTGAAGGGAGGGCGTTCTACAGGGCGGGTGCCACTACCGAGAAGGCCCTCTGCCTGGTTTCCTGTAACTTGGCTTCTCGTAGTGAGGGAACCGCCAGAAGGCCCTCGGCGCTGGACCTCAGTGTCCGGGCAGAACGATGGGGGTGGAGACGCTCCTTCAGGTATACTGGACCGAAGCCATTTAGGGCTTCAGGTGGCGCTGTGGGTTAAACCACTGTGCCTAGGGCTTGCTGATCAGAAGGTCGGCGGTTCGAATCCCTGCGATGGGGTGAGCTCCCGTTGCTCGGTCCCTGCTCCTGCCCACCTAGCAGTTCGAAAGCACATCAAAGTGTAAGTAGATAAATAGGTACCACTCCGGTGGGAAGGTAAACAGCGTTTCCGTGCGCTGCTCTGGTTCGCCAGAAGTGGCTTAGTCATGCTGGCCACATGACCTGGAAGCTGTACGCCTGCTCCCTCGGCCAATAAAGCAAGATGAGCGCCACAACCCCAGAGTCGGACACGACTGGACCTAATGGTCAGGGGTCCCTTTACCTTTTACCATTTTATTATTTATTTCAATGCTGTACGTTCCCTTCCCACTCCCGATTTCATTTTAATTCTTATGCCTTCCTGCTCTATTTCCAAACGTGCATCATATAACTTCAGCTGTAATCCCTTCTGACATAAGATTCAGCAACAGCTTCCAGGTTTCCCCACTAAACTTATTGCCCATAGATTTCTTGCAGCACAGGACCGGATCAGATTATTTCGATCTACGTTAGTAGAACACTCTCTGGTTTGGTTGGGGAGAAGTAATAAAAAAGAAAGAAAGTGAACAGATAAATGATTGAAGAGTGTGGAGTGGCCTGGAAGGAAGTCTAACAAAGTTCTGATTTCCCCCCATGGTGACTACGTTGATTCCTTTTTTGACATACGGTATCACCCATCAAATTCTTAAAAAGTAAAAAATAAATCTCTCTCTTGGTTTGTGCCACTGCTTTGCTGGTGCTCTATGAAAGTGCTTCATTAAAAAAATTGAAGGGTATCTTTTTATGCGCTACGGTGGCAGCAAGAGTTCTCATTGCGGGAAAATGGAAGAGTATTGAAACCCCCTCTATATATGATTGGGTCCAAAGACTGACAGAATATGCTGAATTACCGGTAGATGGTCTATCAGAGAAAATAAACAATAAACCAAAACAGGATTTTGTTTCAAAATGGGAGGTTTACAAAGAGTATTTGAAATATAATTACAGTGGTTTAAATTCTGTTGCAGCATTCGAGGAATTTCAGTAATAATTGTAAGCTAGATATAAAAGTTAAGATATATCAAGAAGATGTTAAATTATGATAAACATGGTGGTTGTTTTTTGGCGATAAGTAATATGAAATCGAAATAAGGAAGAGGCAGGAAGTCGGGTCTATAGTGTTAAGACCAACTTGTGTTTTTGTTGGTTGAGTTCTGTGTTTGTTGCTATTCTTGTGTGTAGTTGTGTATTTATGGTTTTTTCCCCTTTTTTCTGTTTGTTTGCTGTTGTTGATGCATCAAAAATAAATTTTTAAAAAGGAAAGGAAAGGAAAGGAAAGGAAAGGAAGGAAGGAAGGAAGGAAGGAAGGAAGGAAGGAAGGAAGGAAGGAAGAAAGAAAGAAAGAAAGAAAGAAAGAAAGAAAGAAAGAAAGGAAGGAAGGAAGGAAGGAAGGAAGGAAGGAAAGAAGAAAGGAAGAAAGGAAGAAAGGAAGAAAGGAAGAAAGGAAGGAAGAAGGAAGAAGGAAGAAGGAAGAAGGAAGAAGGGAAGGAAGGAAGGAAGAATGAAAGAAAGAAAGATAGAAAGAAAGAAAGAAAGAAAGAAAGAAAGAAAGAAAGAAAGAAAGGAAGGAAGGAAGGAAGGAAGGAAGGAAGAAAAAAGAAAGAAAGAAAGAAAGAAAGAAAGGAAGGAAGAAAAAAGAAAGAAAGAAAGGAAGGAAGGAAGGAAGGAAGGAAGGAAGGAAGGAAGAAAAAAGAAAGAAAGGAAGAAAGAAAGAAAGAAAGAAAGGAAGGAAGGAAGGAAGGAAGGAAGGAAGAGCTTAGCCTGCCTGTTGGGTAACACAGGGCTGCCTCAGATTGCCAGTTGCTGAGAATCAGGTCCTGGACATCTGTGAAAATAGCATCAGGTGAGCCCTGGGCTTGAACCACCGACATCAGGAAAGTGCACAGGGTGCCCATGTCCGTTACCAAGTTCCCTGCCCGCTGCATCTTCTTAGGTCAATCTCCGTTTTGATTTGTCCCTCTAATGAGCAAGGGAACAGGTTCCAGGAAGCAACAGGCGAGGAAGAAGGAAAGAGCAGGCTTCGCGAAAGATCAAGGTAAAATAAACACAAGCAGGGCAAACAAACCCATCATCAGAGCTATAATAAAAAAATAATAATCAAAAAGCCTGCCATTAAACAGAGGCATGCTAATTAAAAATATAACAACCCCGATCCTCGCGCCGGAGGCTTATTTAAATTTGTGCAAGCGCAGGATTTCATTTTCTCTGCTCAAATTAGCGGCAAAAGGCAGAACTGCCTGAGTTGTCCATGATGCACTCTGGGTTCACCCTGTAGCATATAATAATAATACCGGTAATAATAATAATAATAATAATAATAATAATAATAATTTACTTGTACCCTACCTTTTTCTGATGGGACTCGAGGTCGCTTACAGATAAAAATAATAACCACGAAAACATAGAAAAACAAAGCGATCATTAAAAAGCAGTTAAACATCAATAAAGGAAACTATATACATATATAAAATATATTAAAACCATACAAATAATTGCAATAAAAACAGCATGGCACCAGCCCTTTCATTTAAAGCAGTCAGTTCCCCAAAGCCTGTTGGAATGAGAAAGTTTTCACCTACTGGCAGGACAGCATATTTGATTACCCTCCATTGTCAGAGAAACTTTTATTCTTATTCTTATTCTTCTT
This sequence comes from Darevskia nairensis, assembly GCA_034642065.1. Classification (NCBI taxonomy): domain Eukaryota; kingdom Metazoa; phylum Chordata; class Lepidosauria; order Squamata; family Lacertidae; genus Darevskia; species Darevskia nairensis. Next base: position 404,513 of record JAWWNI010000591.1, read on the forward strand.
CTTATTCTTATTCTTATTCTTATTCTTATTTTCCCATTGGCCAGAAGCAACAGGGAAAGGGAGAAGAAGTCCCCATTCCAGAAGCCCTCCTTCCTTGCACTAATAGCATCCATGATAAAAAGGGTCCATAAATATTGGGAAGCAAACAAATTAAAATAGGTACGTAGGGAGCTGCGTAATACAGAATCAGACCATTGGTCCACATCAGGCTCAGTATGCCCTGCACTGACTGGCAGTCGCTCTCCAGGGTTTCAGGCAGGGAAATCTCTCACCCCTACCCAAAGTTGTTCCCAGGGATCGAACCCAAGACCTTCTGCATGATACAGTGCGACTGAACCGGTCGCGCTTCCTGAAACCTGCCTCTGCCCTGAGGCTAGCACTCCCTGCCTTTGTCTTCAGAGACGCTGCCTTCATAATGTTGTACGTAATGAGAACCTTAGTTATTAAAATAATTGCCAAACACAGGTTTAGGAGAAATTGAAAGTAAGTTTTTATTGCTGGCAGCAATAGGCCCAGAGGAGTACTCTCCAAAGTCTGGACATCGAATCACAGGTGTCCAGAAGTTTTATAGGTTTCTTCAAACATTACATATTCATATATTGCATTAGGCGTCAAACCAATAAGTGCGTTACAGCACCTCAGATATCCCACCCTTGTCCCCAGAATACTCTCCAAACTTTACCCTAGTTTGTCTCACTGAGAAGAATCACTTCTGCTTTCTGGTAACGACCTTCTATGGACACTTAAACTTTTCCCCAATTACTCTCATTAGGCCCTTGATTTAGCAGTGCAAGCAAATAAATCCACTGATGTCAAAGTACCTTTGTCCCAGTTATGTCTCGAGCACCCAGCACCCAACTGCAGACATCCTGCTTCACCCAACATCCTGTTTTAGTAAAACACTTGGAGACACGAGACTCAATGACATAATTGATTTCTTCCTTGGTCAACCTGCTTAGCTCAGCTGTAACCCACAGAATTACATTGTGAGATCAGTTCTCACAAGGCACAATCTTTAAATGCATAGAATACAAAATGCAAGCATATAATGATCAGAATAAGGCAAAAGTAAGATTATATGTTTCCTGCAGGTAGTCTTACTACAATAAGACCAGGCCAGTCTCTTGGACTAGAAGTTGCAGGGGGTTGGACTAGATGACCCTCAGTGTCCCTTCCAGATCTACAAGTCTATGCAGGGGTGTCGACTTGAATAAAATATGGGGTGGGGGGTGGGGGTGGGCAGGTATACCTTGCCCTGCATAATAGATCAGATGATGTTGCATATACACAGTGATGTATTTACGTATAAGCTAAACAAGTTCTAGCTTAGGGCCCCACTCTCTTGGGGGCCCCCAAAAAAATTTAAAGGAAAAAAACCACTGGATGTACATTTCCAAAATATAAGATAAAAAACAAAATTAAACCTACATACAGCAACAGTGTTTTGTGTTGTGTAGGCTCCTATGATGTAAGTCATGGGCCCCGCTGCTAGCCTGCTCCCTCAAATGTCACTGGTTTGCTCCTTTCTATATATAGGGTGCCTACATTCTGCTATTTATAATTATTAGTAGTTTGCATCATATATTTACACCTATTATTATTTCATGTTATAGCAAGTTTCTAGAGACTAGGTTATGAGTCTTTGTAAATTGTGTTTCATAGAATCATAGAATCCTAGAGTTGGAAGAGACCCCAAGGGCCATCCAGTCTCATCGTTCTGCCCAGACACTGAGGTCCAGCTCCAAGGCCTTCTGGTGGTTCCCTCATTGCGAGAAGCGAGGTTACAGGGACCAGACAGAGGGCCTTCTCGGTAGTGGCACCCGCCCTGTGGAACGCCCTTCCAGCAGATGTCAAGGAAATAAGCAGCTATCCTATTTTTAAAAGACATCTGAAGCAGCCCTGTTTAGGGAAGTTTTTAATATTTAATGCTGTATTTTTTTAATATTTGATTGGAAGCCGGCCAGAGTGGCTGGGGAAACTCGGCCCAGATGGGTGGGGTACAATAATAAATTATTTATTATTTATTATTATATGTTGTTGTTCCAGTCATTCAGTCGTGTCCCGACTCTTCGTGACCCCATGGACCAGAGCACGCCAGGCACGCCTATCCCCACTGCCTCTCGCAGTTTGGCCAAACTCATGTTAGTAGCTTCGAGAACACTGTCCAACCATCTCATCTTCTGTCGTCCCCTTCTCCTTGTGCCCTCAATCTTTCCCAACATCAGGGTCTTTTCTAGGGAGTCTTCTCTTCTCATGAGGTGGCCAAAGTACTGGAGCCTTAACCTCAGGATCTGTCCTTCTAGTGAGCACTCAGGGCTGATTTCTTTAAGAATGGATAGGTTTGATCTTCTTGCAGTCCATGGGACTCTCAAGATCTCCTCCAGCACCATAATTCAAAAGCATCAATTCTTCGGCGATCAGCCTTCTTTATGGTCCAGCTCTCACTTCCGTACATTACTACTGGGAAAACCATAGCTTTAACTATACGGACCTTTGTTGGCAAGGTGATGTCTTTGCTTTTTAAGATGCTGTCTAGGTTTGTCATTGCTTTTCTCCCAAGAAGCAGGCGTCTTCTAATTTCGTGACTGCTGTCACCATCTGCAGTGATCATGGAACCCAAGAAAGTGAAATCTCTCACTGCCTCCATTTCTTCCCCTTCTATTTGCCAGGAGGTGATGGGACCAGTGGCCATGATCTTAGTTTTTTTGATGTTGAGCTTCAGACCATATTTTGCGCTCTCCTCTTTCACCCTCATTAAAAGGTTCTTTAATTCCTCCTCACTTTCTGCCATCAAGGTTGTATCATCAGCATATCTGAGGTTGTTGATATTATTATATATAGCTGCTTATTTCCTTGACATCAGATGAAAGGGCGTTCCACAGGGCGGGAGCCACTACCGAGAAGGCCCTCTGTCTGTTGTTGTGGACAAAGGACAGCTGGACATATAAAGGGCCCCATTACCTTCAGGAGCTGAGGGCCTCATCGAACCTAAATCCGGCCCTGCATATACACACCATTTAAATAGCAATGCCAATCAACTTTGCCCTCAAATATTTTAGGGTGGGAGGGGGCAAAGGGACCTTGGCCCCTACTGGGCAGGCTGAGGGTGCATCTTTGAACGACAGTTGACTTTGTGTGCCCACGCTGCATTTATGTGCTCGAGACGAGCATTTTTAGACTCTCTGCTCTCTGCCTTTGTCTCCGGAGATCTGCTAAGGGGGGGGGGGGGGGGCTGCTCCTTTGCTTTCATCTGCATATAATTTCCAGCATGTGATTAATGCCTGAGACCCGCTAGGTTGGGAACAGCATATCCTTCATTAGTGGAGAACGCTGCTACTCTCTCTTCCTGTTTACCCAGAAGGAGTTTGCAAGCTCCTCGCGAAAACCAGGTTGTGTCGTTCCTGGGACAATGCATTAAGGTGAATAAATATTAACTTTGTGGGAGGTTGCCCTCCCCTTCCCTCTTGCTTAAAATGGAAACAATTAACTCTCTTAATTAATCAGATTAGACCTTCAAAAGCTATTTCCCTTTTAAGAGCTTTGTTTCTGTTTTACCAGCAATTAGCATTGATGACTTGAGTGAATGCCCATCCTTGGAATTTTTTTTAAAGGGGCTGGCGGGCGGTAGGGAGTGGAGGGGGGGCCGGGAATGGCAGAAAGTGCTATTGTGTGTTTAATGGAGCCGTAATATGAATTAGCTAATCAAGTGTGAAGTGTCTGTTTGCCCTCTATTCGGTAATTATTTGAAAGCTTTCGGAAAACCATGCCAAAACTCTTGACTTTTTCCACCAGTCTTTCCATCGGGGGGGGGGGGGGGGGAATGTGTGCCGAGATCGCCACCTTCTGGATTCCCTGTGCAGGTCCGGCCCCGTTGTTGGGCAGAGCGAGACGCGCCACCTCCAGCTGCAAAATTTATGGGTACCATTCCAAGAGTAGTAAATTTGTCGTTTGCTGCATGCATTCTTCTCCCCCCCCCCCCACCCGCCTGCATCAAACTGAGAAAAGATGTCACGGAAATGAGAAATTTGGCACTTTGTGGAATGTTTACATAATCTGAATTTAAGGCTTTGTTGTGAGTTTCCCACACTGTTTCACCGTTCTCTTCCTGCATCTCTTCCCTTTATCAAAACAAAATAAAAAATAAAAACAAAAAATAAAAACAAACTAAGTTTGTTCTTGGTATGAGCTTTTGTGTGCATGCACACTTCTTCAGATAGACTGAAACAGAAGTCACCAGACCCTACGACTGCAATTGGTCTTGCAGGAAAAAGCAAGGGGTGAGATGGCTAAAAAAGCTTTGTCATGTATAATGAGATAAGAATCCAATGTCTCTATTCAAACCAGGTCTCTCCATGGTTTTAAGTTTGGTAATGAGTTGCAATTCAGCAACTTCTCTTTCCAGTCTATTTCATATTGAAATTCCTTTGCAATAAGACAGCTACTTTGAGATCTTGTATAGAGTGTCCTGGGAGATTGAAGTGTTCTCCTACTGGTTTCTCTGTCTTGTGATTCCTGATGTCAGATTTATGTCCATTTATCCTTTGGCGTAGGGTTTGGCCTGTTTGTCCAATATAGAGAGCTGAAGGGCACTGTTGGCATTTGGTGGCATACACAATGTTAGACGATGAGCAATTAAATAGTCCTGAGATGGTATATTTGATGTTGTTGGGGCCAGTAATGGTGTTGTCCGGGTGTATGTGGCAGCAAAGTTGGCATCTGGGTTTATTGCAGGCTCTGGTGCCAGTGTCCGTGTTAAGTCTGGTTGTAGTATTATTGTGGGTGAGGAGTTGTTTAAGATTGGGTGGCTGTCTGTAGGCGATGAAATAATAATAATAATAATAATAATAATAATAATAATAATAATAATTTATTATTTGTACCCCGCCCATCTGGCTGGGTCTCCCCAGCCACTCTGGGCCACTCTGGTCTTCCTCCCAGAGCTTCCCTTTATGTAACCCTAGGGATGGTCACTTTGGTGATCCCAACCAATCAGGGAACAATGGGTACCGGCCCACAGTGGCTAGGCTCTACATCTACTGCCAGAGACACAACACTTTGGGGTACCAGCTGAGCCACAGGTACGCAGACTGCTGTTGTGCCCATGTCAGTTTACAGAGTTCATGGAGCACTTGTTTGTTTTTTAAACAAGCAAGCAAGCAAACAAACAAACAAACAAACAAACAAATAAACACTCAAAAGTTGCAACACAGCTTTATCCACTCCCATATTACCATAGAATGATCACTCCAAACCTGAAAGACATGTACATATTTGTAACTGAGTCCGCCTTCAGGAATCCAACTGTGGACTGGTGTGAGTAAACTTATTTTATTGACTTTGAATAAGATTGTGGCGTCTTTATTCTTTTAAGAGGGATTCAAGGGAACTTACCAGGTACATACAATTCAATCTGAAACAGACTGAATTGTATAATAGTGAGAGGCTCACACACGAGCCTGTAACCAGCTATCTGCTGTGCATATAAAAAGGGAATGTAAACTCTGCTAAGTAAAGGATATTGCTAGCGCAAGTTAGGAAGGATATTAATAAACAATATATCCTCTCCTGCCACCCAGAACATTCCCACAGGAATGGACTTTCTTGCCATTTGAATCCATTGGTTTGGGTGCTTCAGATCTTCAAAGACAGCTGTCATATGGTGATGTGGTGAAGGCAGCACCGTTTGCCCTCACTATGAATTGCCAGTTGGAAATAGTTGTGGAAAACAGACCGTGTGTCATTTAATCTCCCACACACTCCATGATCCCTGATTCCTTCCATTGAACAGGATGACTCGCTTTTACGTCTTAATGGCAGGACCATCTTGCCTTGAGATGCCACAGGAGAAGCGCATACAGCTTCTTGCCGTCCTCAGAAGAAACAGCTGCCTATTGCAACTCCATTTTATTGCAACTCTTGCTGTTAACATCAGGCAGTCCCCCTTGTTATACTGTTTTAATTTTTTAAAATTTTTAAATTTTAAATATGTTTCCACCCTCCCGAACAGAATGTCATAATATGTCTGAATACATTGATTAGAAGCACAAAGAAAACCAGGGAGAAGCACAATATACGCCTGTCATATGAACATCTTATTACTATATTGAAAGAAAACAAGAAGATAAATTGTAAATTATATTGAAGTTTAATAAAGCTAATGGGACGCGGGTGGCGCTGTGGTCTAAAGCACAGAGCCTAGGGCTTGCCGATCAGAAGGTCGGCGGTTCAAATCCCCGCGACGGGGTGAGCTCCCGTTGCTCGGTCCCTGCTCCTGCCCACCTAGCAGTTTGAAAGCACATCAAAGTGCAAGTAGATAAATAGGTACCGTTCCGGCGGGAAGGTAAACGGCATTTCTGTGCACTGCTCTGGTTCGCCAGAAGCGGCTTAGTCATGCTGGCCACATGACCCGGAAGCTGTATGCTGGCTCTTGGCCAATAAAGCGAGATGAGCGCCGCAACCTCAGAGTCATCCACGACTGGACCTAACGGTCAGGGCTCCCTATACCTTTACCTTAATAAAGCTATTCATTTTCGCAGCTTGATCACTCTTTCTGACATTGCCCTTTTTTGCATCTTCCCCCCCCCCGACTGATACAAAAACACAGTCTGTTTATTTCCCTTTCTCTACATTTGACACTGAAGCTGGTTCCCAACTAGTTTCTTATAGATCTACAGGAACAGTCTACCCTCCCAGAACAAACCAGCCAGCGGAGTATCAAACTTGGTGTTGGGCTGTGGGTAGCAGCTCTTCTGTTCGGGAATAGAATGAAGACCTTGAGCAGAAGCTGGGAAAAGGCAAGCTGGACCCTCCTCCTGGATATTTTTAACCCCTTTAAATTTTTAGACTTCTATATTCATTCTGAGTTTTAATTTCTTTTACCTCTGTAAAGCACTTTCCAGATTTTAAATGCTGGTCTATGACCGTAATAAAATTTGATTTGATTTGATTTAGTTTCTTATACTGTTTTCACAGGAGTCAGGGGTCTTACTCCTTAGGCCACCACCAGGGCCCATTCTCCAGTGCATTTTCCTTTCAATTTGCTTATTGCAGAAAGTCCACTTTTGGGGGTGAAGCAGGTTTCTTGGACAAGGCATCCCATTCAATTATAATTGTACAACCTGAATTTGCCCATATGAAGGAGCTCATAGTTTCAGACTATAAATAGGCATGCGCTCCTACAAAGGAATCTTCCTTAACCTGGTTCTCTTAGGAACCCCCTATTCTCTTCCTCCCACTAAACTGAGTTCGAGGGAAGTAGTTCAGCAGAATTAGCTACCTTCCAGAAGAAGCTGATGGGAAGGAAGTTGGACCAGGATGTTGACTCACACAGAGAGGTAATATGCATTCATGAAAGTGTGGATTATAAATACTTTGGTAAAGAAGACTGGACTTAATCCCTTCTTACTCCTTCTTTAGCCCTCTTCCCTTTGAAGGAGACCTTCCTTTCCTCTTCCCCTGCTCCCTCTCCCAGAAACATATTTATCTCCCAGCCACTTTTACCCAGCATGCAAGCAGGAGGTGGGACTAGATGGGCGTTCCTCCAAGTCCAACTCTATAATTCGATGAATTGGTGGTGCTGGAATTGGGCCAACCAAAAGGCTACAGGACACAGGTAGGAAGCAGACCAGTGGCTTTGGCATTGATGCCTATTCAACAGTAGCCTAAGTCTCACCGGTGGTTTCCGATCCATTCTTTGAGAAAGTCTCCTTTAGTAGAAGCAGTAATGCTCAATACAGATATATGGTATCAACAATAAAGCTTAATGAATATATGTATATATATATAATGAAATATACATCTCACCCTCCACCCCGAATTTTGCAAAATGTGTTTTATGAGCGTAGGAGTTCCCATCTAACTGTCTCCATTCTAATGAGATCTTTCGCAGCAGAGTTAAGGCTGGAATCATGAAAATGAAGTGAGAGCTGGGAGAAAGCTTTTGAATTGGCGCTGGCTCGCTCCATCGCTCGAGAACACTCCTGCCTTAAATTGACAGCTGTTCAGTCCACCTTAATGGCTCTGCTGCAACACCTTGTAACGAGAAAAATGTAACTTCCTGCACTTTATCTGAAGTGCGAACATTATGCCAGAAGCATGAAAAAGTCCTTGAGATCCGTAGTCAGAGACAGCCACTTTGCCATCACTTCCATGTGAGAGAACATCTTTCTTTCTTTCTTTCTTTCTTTCTTTCTTTCTTTCTTTCTTTCTTTCTTTCTTTCTTTCTTTCTTTCTTTCTTTCTTCTCTCTCTCTCTCTCTCTCTCTCTCTCTCTCTCTCTCTCTCTCCTCTCCTCTCCTCTCCTCTCCTCTTCTCTTCTCTTCTCTTCTCTTTCACTAACAGAAAGCAGAGACCAAAATGGTTCTTCTTTTGAGCTGGATCAGAAGTCTAGTGAAGGGGGTTGTTAGGAGTTGAGCTGACAATGTCAACTCAACTCCTAACAATTTACCTCAGTGTTTGGATGATGGGGGCAGAGATGCTCCTTCAGGTAAACAGGGCAGAGGCCATTTAAGGTTTTAAAGGTCAGCACCAACACTTTGAATTGTGCTCGGAAACGTACTGGGAGTGAATGTAGATGAAACGTACTGGGAGTGAATGTAGATGAGCACTGCCTGGTTGCCTTTAGAGAGCCAGCTGTACAATAGTCTAGAGAGATGAGCATTTATTGTTCAGTTGATGCACAGTATTCCCATTTAAAGCTCATTTTCCCCACATGTTTATGCATTGCATTTCCCTAATAGAATGCATTATCACCTGTTATTTTCACTAATGTAATCCTTGTTAATATATACTTTACCTTAGCATATGAATTTTCGCAAGCACTGCCTAGCTGGAGAATTGCATTGCAAAAATTTGGAGTGAATTTGGAAGAATGGCTGTGTTTTGGTTTGCATATTGCTTTGGAAACTGCGGATTAGGTAGAGTTGCTTTTCAATGCAAACTGAATTGAATTCCACCCACCCCCAATCCCTAGGCATTTGTGGGTGTCCTTTCTTTCATTTTACAAAACATCTCCCCAGCATTCTGAGCAACGCAGTCTTCCTGTTAGGCTCTCTCCTCCGCTCAGTTTTTACCTTTCCTCTATTTATTATTTGTTTATCTACTTCATTTATATCCCACCCGATTCTCCCCTTCCACATTTAATCCTCACAACAGCCCTGTGAGGTAGGTTAGGCTGAGAGGCAGTGACTGGAACCCAAGGTCACATCCAGTACAGTGGATGCTCGGGTTGCGAACGCGATCCGTGCGGGAGGCGCATTCGCAACCCGCAGCGTTCGCAGCCCGCGCTGCTGTGTCTGCGCACATGTGTGATGCAATTTGGCGCTTCTGCGATTTAGCGCTTCTGCACATGCATGAGCGCTGAAACCCGGAAGTAACCCGTTCCATTACTTCTGGGTTCGGCGCGGTGCGCAACCCAAAATCGTGCAACCTGAAGCGGCCGTAACCCGAGGTATGACTGTAATCTTCATGGTTGAGTAGGGATTTGAACCCCAGTCTCCCAAATCCTAATCCCACACTCTAACCATTCCACCACACTCCTGGGTTACTGGGCTAAATATTTGACCTTTGTGGTCAGAACAACCTCTAACCAACCTTTTCATAACAACCAAACATAACCCAAAATTTTAGGGCAGTTTCATGTCTCCACCACATTTCTCTTTGGGAATATTCACATCGCAGATTTAAACTGATTCAACAGCCATTGCTTCTCTGTGTTTTGCAATGTAGACAGTCCCTTTGGTACTGAATTCTGGGAGGTAAGAAGCTGTTCCCTCAACCACTAAAAACAATTTGCTTCCAAGCATCTGGTAGGCATCTTTGCCGGTCTGTGGGCCACCAGACATATGCCATGACAACTGTTTTTCTGCCCAAAGTTGTTGTGAAGGATGGCTCCCACCTGAAAGAGTGTGTGAATTCGGCTTGGCAACGAGACAGCTGGAATCCTGGAGGGGCAGATAACAGATGAAGAGAAGTCATCCACCTGCCTCTGTTAATTTGCCTAAAGGAATTTTTTCTTGATCGCACAGTAAAATATGCACACTTCTACCTACGAAAACAATTGCTTATATTAACTCAATAGTTCTCAACCTTTCATCTACTACTGCCTGATGGAGATGGATACAGGGTTAAATCCGTAAATTAAAATGTAAACCTCCTGTCCCACTTGTGTTGGAGAAATATGAGAGTAAACAGGCTGTGAAGGCCTTTTAGCAGAGTAAAAACACTTGCACACTTTTGCAGCTTAAAGGAAGCTAGGAATGAGGAAATTACACCTTTTTATCCCTGTTTATTTGCGGTCTTTGTCCCCGTTGCTAAGAATGAACCACACGTTTTAGTAAAATAAGCAAAAATAGTTTACTTACATTTCAATGCAGGTGGCAAATACCTCAAATTGGTATGCAGGTAAAAATACTTCTTAGTTACAAATTATAAAACTAGTTTCCAAAATGGAGTCTGGGCTCTGTGTGAAGCCAGGCATCTATGTCTGCTCACATTACTGGCTTGAAAGAAGAGAGAGAGAGCTCAGACAGATAGGAAGTACATAAGATTATCTCCTTTGTTAGAAATCACCACCAAAGCCCCTTCTATATTGATTCAGGAGCTCTATGATGCACAGCCCCTCATGTGCCTGTCTGGCAATCATGCACTGGTGATTTTGACTGGAAAGGCCTACCAAGAATACAACGGCATTATCAAATCTGCGCAAACTCCCAGCAAACAAAGGGGAGATGTCAAAAACCAGCATCCCAGGCAAGGCAACTGAGATGGAAGGATGGAGATGGAGGGGAAAGATGGAAGAGGAGGTGTTGGTTCTAGAATCCCTAAGTGTCACGTTGACAGTGCCGGACTAGGACTGAGGTGATCCATGTTTCATTTACCATGTTTCTCCTAAAATAAGACGTAGCCATAAAATAAGCCGTAGCAGGATTTCTACACATTTGTGAAATATAAGCCATACCCTGAAAATAAGACATAGTGACACGGCGCCTCTCCCTTAAGACAGCCTAGATAGGAGTGGCTATGCAGCGTACCGACGCGGAGTGGTTAAAATAAGACATCCCCCGAAAACAAGCCATACTGTGGTTTTTTGATGGGGAAGAAAAGACGGTGTCTTATTTTAGGAGAAACACGGTAATCCCCACTGACTCAGCCATGGATCTAACTAGAGTGAGCTTAAATGGTTTCATACTATTATCCCTTATTTTTGCTATCCTTTCCCTATAAGAAGATCTATTCAAGAACCTTTCACAGTGACTCCTGGGGTTGGACTAAATGATGCTTGGGTTTACCAGTACCTACCAACTCTACCATGGCCCTAAGTGTTCTTCACCTCTTTGCTCATCAATTCTTCTCCCTCCCTCCATTGCTGCACAATTTCTCCCTCCCCATCTTGATTTTTAGCTTCATTCTCTCTCCCCCCGCCCCACCAGATTCCTTCCCTCTCCTTCTGTTTCAAGTCTTCAATAATAACACAGAAAGAAACCTTCCTCCTATGGGGCTCTAATCCGCTGTAAGGCTCTTAACCCAGACACCATGAAGAAGATCCTTGAAGCTTGGAGAAACGGTATGCTGTTTTCATCCTGGATTTACCTAAACATGCTTAACTGGATAAAAGTCTCCAAAAAAACAAAGCAGGATTAAGGTTTAAGCTTCTTGCTCACCCTACAAGGAAACGTCCAGGGGTCTCTTCCTCTCCATTTTCTTCAGGGGAAAAGGGGATATAGAAATGCAGACGTCATCCCTCTTGGGCCGTGTCAGTGGGGAACTAAACAGGTCTAAGTCATACTGGATTTAGCATCAAATCCCACTGTTTGGGTCAACTGTACTGGATGAAATCTGTCATGGTGGAAACGAGGGTGGGGAATGGCGCGGCTCGTCAATTCTCCCTGTGTCCTGCAGCAGATTGCATTCACAAACCGAGTTAGCCTCCAAGCCAAAGTAAAATTAAATGCAATTACCAAGCTAACAAACTAATATATGCTAACTTTGGAGCCTCCAAGTCCAGAGGGAGCAAAATGAAATAAGGCTTATTGAAAATAATAATAAAATATTCTGAGGGTATACAAGAAAGAAGGGAAGAGGCTGGAGTTGAGCAGAAAACTCTCCATAGAGAGCTTTCACCCCTCAAACCAGGGTGATGAAGCTGTCTCAGCAAATTCTGGGGAGCAGGAGGGCCAAACATACCGTAGGCAGGAAAGCTGGCCCAAAATACCTCCCCATCTCCAACTAGGAAGGTGAAATGGGTGGGAATTTTCAGGCTAGCCCTAGCTGTTCTTTTCATGTGCTTCTGGTGCGCTTCTCAGGCGCATCTTGCCTACCATGGATGAATTTTGGACTAGATTGACATCTAGATTTGGGCAGGCCCGTGGCTCAGTTGCATGCAGGAGGTCCCAAATTCAATTCCTGGCATCTCCAGGCAGGACTGAGAACGTCCCATGCCTGGAACCCTGGGGAGTCACTGGGCCCGATGGTCTGACTCAGTAGAAAGCAGCTTCCTATGTTCATCAGACGTGTGAACTGATACAACAGCAGGGCTTTGCTTTTCAATCTGATGTTCTCCTCTGTTTGTCCAGTGTGGAAACTGGCTATGTTCTACCTCCACTGCAGAGGCAATATGCCATTGAATACCAGTTGAGGAGAGTTGCTGTTGCACTCAGGTTCTCCTACCAGCTTCCCACTGGGGCATCTGGTAATAATAATAATAATAATAATAATAATAATAATAATAATAATTTATTATTTATACCCCGCCTATCTGGCTGGGTTTCCCCAGCCACTCTGGGCGGCTTCCAACAAAATATTAAAATACAGTAGTCCATCAAACATTAAAAACTTCCCCAAACAGGGCCGCCTTCAGTTGTCTTTTAAAAGTAAAATAGTTGCTTATTGCCTTGACATCTGCTGGGAGGGTGTTCCACAGGGCAGGTGCCACCACCGAGAAGGCCCTCTGCCTGGTTCCCTGTAACTTGGCTTCTCGCAGTGAGGGGAACGCTCTCAGAGCTGGACCTCAGTGTCTGGGCTGAACAATGGGGGTGGAGACGCTCCTTCAGATATACTGGGCTGAGGCCATTTAGGGCTTTAAAGGTCAGCACCAACACTTTGAATTGTGCTTGGAAACGTGGTTGGCCACTGTGCGAACAGGATGCTGGACTAGATGGGCCATTGCCCTGATCCAACAAGATCTTCCCACATTCTTAGGAGAGGAGATCAAATGTGCTGTAGTGATTAGGGTGTTGGAGTAGGGTCTGGGAGACCAGGGTTCAAATCCTCACTCAGCCATGAAACTCTCTGGGTGAGTGACCTTGGGCTGCTCATTGCCTCTTAGCCTAATTGTTGTGGGAACTAAACGAGGAAGGGGAGAGATCTGCGTACACCACCTTGAGCTTCTTGGAGAAAAAGGTGCAATATAAACGCAATAGACGCATAGACAGGCACACAGACTGGATGGACCACCGGTCCCGTCTGACAAGGTGATTCATATGTCTTGATGCAAGTTGGCAACGGCACAAATTGTTCCTTTCATGCTGCTTTTGTAAGCTAGACGACAACCAGCCTGAACTGAACCTCACGCTGGAGGTTGTGCTGCCTCAATGGATGAGCATATTATGTTCCTGCTTGATGTTGTCATCTTAAACATGGAAACACGGGCGCTACAGAAGCCACAGCTGATGGGTCAGCATGTGGGTAATTAAATAAACGACCTGTCCAGCTGGGGGAGGGGACAATAGCATGACAAGTAGCCCCCCTGCGATAGGAGGAGGGATAGATGACAGCGGAGTTGTGTTTGCTTCCATCCGGGTGCAATTAATGCCATTAAACTCAGGCGACGTTCTCGGATTCTGGAGATAACGTGATGTGACAGGTAGGCTTGTTTGACGCCACGGAAGATGCCACAGCTGGTGGGCAAATGAGACGAAACAGCAGTCTTGTGTTTGTTCTGGTTAATTAAAATGCTTACGCATTTTGTGGCTTATGCCCTACTTATCTCATCCTAAATTCACTCAATCCGTGGATGGTAACAGTTTCATAAAACCATAATATTAACAGGCACGGTGTATGCGAGGGTGGAGTAAAGTCCTATCCAGACTCAGTATGAACACCACAATCTTCTGGTGTGCTTCCCTTCTGGTTGCTCACAGGTGTGGGCAGAGCATTAGACTGACTTTGCGCCGGAGCTACCCTTGTATTGATGGCCTGCTTATCTTTAGTCACAGTTACAAGCAAACCCTGAGGAATCAGCATGTTCTATCCCAGGCATGGCCAAACTCGGCCTTCCAGCTGTTTTGGGACTACAATTCCCACCATCCCTGACCACTGGTCCTGTTAGCTAGGGATGATGGGAGTTGTAGTCCCAAAACAGCTGAAGGGCTAAGTTTGGCCATGCCTGTTCTATCCCCTTAGCAGCCCAAATGTCCAAATGCATTTATTATCATGGTGAAGCAGCGGAGACTAGAAACTTGAAGGTGCGGCAAAGCATTCTCCAAAGAACTGGTTGGAGAATTCGAGGACCCTGACTTCTTTATCACATGCATGTGGTTGGCATCTGTCCTTTTCGGGAGACAGTGAGAAGGCCTGCTGGGCCCACAGTGGCCAACCAGATGCCCCAATGGGAAGCCCTCAAGCAGGATCCGAGCACAAGAGTAACTCCCCCTTCCTGTGGTTTCCACCAACTGGGATTCAGAAGCATCGCTCCCTCCGACTGTGGAAGCAGGGCAGAGCCACCCTGCCTAGTAGCCATCGATAGCCCTCTCCTCCTCCATGAATTTGCCCAATCCTCTTTTAAAACCATCTAGGTTGGTGGCCATCATTGCCTCCTGTGGCAGGGAGTTCCACAGCACAGTTTAACCATGTGCTACATCAAGAAGAAGGGACCCAGGTGGCGCTGTGGTCTAAACCACAGAGCCTAGGGCTTGCTGATCAGAAGGTCGGCGGTTTGAATCCCTGCGACGGGGTGAGCTCCTGTTGCTCGGTCCCAGCTCCTGCCCACCTAGCAGTTCGAAAGCACGTCAAAGTGCAAGTAGATAAATAGGTACCGCTCTGGCGGGAAGGTAAACGGCGTTTCCGTGCGCTGCTCTGGTTTGCCAGAAGCGGCTTAGTCATGCTGGCCACATGACCTGGAAGCTGTATACCGGCTCCCTTGGCCAGTAAAGCAACCCCAGAGTCGGACATGACTAGACCTAATGGTCAGGGGTCCCTTTACCTTTACCTTACATCAATAAGGACTTCTCTCTTCTTAGCTGGTCTATTTGCACCTTTCCCTGCTTGGACACCTTTCCCCAAATTCCAAGCATCATGTGGATTTAGAGCCATAGAATCACAGAATTCCTCCATGAATTTGTCCAATCCTCTTTTAAAGCCATCCAGGTTGGTGGCCATCACTGCCTCCTGTAGGAGTGAATTCCATAGCTTAACCTCGAGGGCCGCCTCTCCCCATATGAACCCGCCCAGACCCTGCAATAATAATCTGAGGTCCTTCTTCAAGGTCTGGAGGGTGGCAACATGAGAACGGGGCCTTTTCTGCGGTGGCTCCCTGTTTGCAGAATGCTCTCCCCAAGGAGACTCACCGATGCCTTCACTAAATATCCTTAGATGCCAGGGGAAAACGTTTCTCTTCAACCAGGCCTTTGGCTGATTAACGTTCTAAAGGTAAAGGGACCCCTGACCATTAGGTCCAGTCTCGGACGACTCTGGGGTTGTGGCGCTCATCTCGCTTTACTGGCCGAGGGAGCCGGAGTACAGCTTCTGGGTCATGTGGCCAGCATGACTAAGCCGCTTCTGGCAAACCAGAGCAGTGCACGGAAAAGCCGTTTACATTCCCGCCGGAGCGGTACTGAAATAATCATAAATCTGCTCTTATTCCCTTATGGGGTACACAAGAGCCTTCCAAGGTTCTCCATCGGTAGGAGTAAATTTGCAGAGACCAACCAGAGAAAAATTGAGAAGCAAAGTTTTATTATATCTGTTGCAACAGGGCCCTCTCACCCATGAACAATTATTTTATATATATATAAGACCTTGATATTCTTACAACAGTACCTATCTATCTACTTGCACTGCGTGCTTTTGAACTGCTACCGGTAGGTTGGCAGGAGCAGGGACCGAGCAACAGGAGCTCACCCCGTCGCGGGGATTTGAACCGGTGACCTTCCGATCGGCAAGCCCTAGGCTCTGTGGTTTAACCCACAGCGCCACCCGCGTCCCTGATTAGCGTTCTATGGCCTTTTAAATGAGCTTGTGGAAAGGGTGTGTGTTTATTGTTTTTGCTTTATTATGTATTTTGTGTTCTCATTTTGTATTTTCATACGATCTCAAATTTTAAAAAATAATCCTAAATAATAATTGCAACTTTGTGCTGTGTGAGGAAGTGCTTTCCTTTACAGTATCTGTCCCGAATCTTCGAACCTTCAGCTTTATTGCATGTCCACGAGTTCTAGTGTTATGAACAAAGGATAACCACAGAGCAACAGTTGCTCAACTCAAAAAACAGTTTTGAAGAGAAGAAGCTCAGAAGAATCCCATTAACTGAAACCCTCTGAGACATGTTCACTTTGCTGCCACCATCACGGCTGAGGAATATGATGAGAGCCAGGGATAAAAGGGGGGGGGGAGTGTCAACATTTCTACCCAGCATAGTGAACGCCTTGGTTCTCATGCCAGTGGCAACCCATAATACCTCAGGAGCTTGCAGCCAAGGGAGGGGAGAGAAGTTCAGTCTGGCCCCGAGGCCATATTTACCACCTTATGAATTAATCATATCCCACCCGCTCCTGAGTTAAACCTCGGAAGGATGCTGAGGACCGGATAGGACAAGAAATCTAGATTTAGTAACTGCAGGGAATGAGTTCTCCGAGGCCACTATTTCTGTCTTCTTGGTTTTAAAAGCATTACACGGGGGTGGGGGTTATTATGATTATGAGCACTTGACATTATCCCTGGGGAGATAAACCTCAGAGCAATTTCATGATCCGGTGCACCGTTGCAAAGAAATTAATCTGATTGCTCAGCGAACAGAGAGTAGAGAAATATTGCTGCTGGTGGAGGGGGGTGACATGTTGGTTCTCACAAGGGGTTGGACTAGATGATCCCTGGGGTACCTTCCATCTATCTATCTATCTATCTATCTATCTATCTATCTATCTATCTATCTATTCCCAAGAGCATCATCTGCCAGCAGCAAAGGGAACTCAGAATTTGCCTTCTCCGCTCGACGGGTGTTTGCAAGTGGGAGGAAATCTCACAGAAACGGGTCTGCCAGGTTGAGGCTGCGATTACAGCAAGTGGCGCAGAAGGTGATGCTCTTAAAACATACAGAGAGTAGCAGGCAGTTGGCACAGCTGTCTGTGTGGGAGGCCTCAGCTCTGGCAGGAAAATAGCTTATCAGACCAACAGAGGCTTAAGTCTGTGTTGGGCTGTAAATATATACATAGAGAGAGAGAGAGAGGCATTGGAGAGGCTGCTCGCTTCAAGGCACCCTGTAATCCTTGGCACTGCTTCCGTGCGTCCGAAATGAAACAGGCTCCGTGTTGCAGAATGAACAGGCTCCCCAGGGTGGTGGTGGTCCACAGACTAGCGCATCGCAGAGCCGTTCCTGATGCAGCTCGAAAGCAGAAGTTTGCTAGGGGTTTGTTGCCCTGGTCGATCTGGGGGCTCACCCACCCTTGTTTCTGCCGTCCTTAAAAGGCATGGGTCCAAGCAGTTTCCCCCTTGCCCTGCTCCTTTCCCAGGGAAAACCTGCTATTTAGCTCTATAATAGTACCACTGTATTCTGCTCTGGTCAGACCTCACCTGGAATACTGTGTCCAGTTCTGGGCACCACAGTTCAAGAAGGATACTGACAAGCTGGAACGGGTCCAGAGGAGGGCAACCAAAATGGTCAAAGGCCTGGAAACGATGCCTTATGAGGAACGGCTCAGGGAGCTGGGTATGTTTAGCCTGGAGAAGAGAAGGTTAAGGGGTTCAAATATATAAAAGGATGTCATATAGAGGAGGGAGAAAGGTTGTTTTCTGCTGCTCCAGAGTAGCGGACACGGAGCAATGGATTCAAACTACAAGAAAGAAGATTCCACCTAAACATTAGGAAGAACTTCCTGACAGTAAGAGCTGTTTGACAGTGGAATTTGCTGCCAAGGAGTGTGGTGGAGTCTCCTTCTTTGGAGGTCTTTAAGCAGAGGCTTGACAGGCACCTGTCAGGAATGCTCTGATGGTGTTTCCTGCTTGGCAGGGGGTTGGACTGGATGGCCCTTGTGGTCTCTTCCAACTCTATGATTCTATGATTCTAAATTGAACGGCAAGCCAATGAAATCTCAATTGTCTTTTTTTCTCTCTCAAAATTTTTTATTGGTTTTCCACACTTTTTAACAAAGTCACAAATACAAACAAACAAACAAAACAATACAAACAACAAAGCAAAACATAAAGATAACCACTGTACCCAAATTTCTATTCCTCTATATTTTAACCTAATATTTGACTTCCTCTGAACCTCCCTATCTAAAGTTCCATACTTTACTTCTTTAGCAGTTGTCCAAACTCTTACTTTTATTTACCTCAATCCTATTTTAATCCCTAATGTACCAATTCAAACTCATATTGTCTTTACTATTAAACTTATTCATCATAATCCCTAATTTCTGACTATTAATTAATTACACTTATCCTACTCACTAGACATCTATTTCTAATCTGAGCCTCTTTTATCCTTCCAAAACATTCCTAAATTTTAAATATTACAATATTTCTTTAAATAACTTCTAAATTTCTTCCAATCTTCCTCCACCGTCTCCTCCTTCTGGTCGCGGATTCGTCCAGTCAGGTCTGCCAGCTCCATGAAGTCCATCATCTTCATTTGCCATTCTTCTATCGTAGGTATCTCAGTATTTTTCCAGTTCTTGGCAAGTAAAATTCTCGCTGCTGTTGTGGCATACAGGAAAAATCTAACATCTTTTTTGGGTACTTGATCTCCTACAATTCCAAGCAGAAAGGCCTCTGCTTTAATAAATGTGTACTTTAACACCTTTTTAAATTCATTATAAACCAGTTCCCAGAAGCCTTTCACCTTGGGGCACGTCCACCACATATGATAGAATGTACCTTCCTTTTCTTTGCACTTCCAACATTTGTTCTCATTTTTATGGTACATCTTTGCTAACTTCACAGGGGTTAAATACCATCTAATGAAATGTCAATTGTCAGTTGCTCCGACTGAGTGCTAAAGAGTGCTTTTCTCCATGTTGGAAGCAGTGGGACAATGTGGATGAGCCCTGACTCAGTGGTGGAGCAAGCCGATCGGGCGCCTGGGGCGGTGTCAGAAATGCAGTCGGGGCAAAGCCAAACTGCCCCAGACTCCAGGCACTTCTCAGTGGCCACTCCCTGGCTGCCGATACCCGAACAGTCCAGAGGCCAGTAATGTGCAACTCTTCTCCGATGAGACGAGCACACACATTCCCTGCATTTCGCAGTAGGAAAGAATAAGCCAGAAGTAGATCTACAGCTGGACCCAGGTGGCGCTGTGGGTTAAACCACAGAGCCTAGGGCTTGCTGATCAGAAGGTTGGCGGTTCGAATCCCTGTGACGGGGTGAGCTCCCGTTACTCGGTCCCAGCTCCTGCCCACCTAGCAATTCGAAAGCACATCAAAAGTGCAAGTAGATAAATAGGAACCGCTCTGGCGGGAAGGTAAATGGCGTTTCCATGTGCTGCTCTGGTTCGCCAGAAGCGGCTTTGTCATGCTGGCCCCATGACCCGGAAGCTGTACGCCGGCTCTCGGCCAATAAAGCGAGATGAGCGCCGCAACCCCAGAGGCGGACACGACTGGATCAAATGGTCAGGGGTCCCTTTACCTTTACCTTTAGATCTACAGCTACTTTATTAAAGGCTATTTTACAAAGTCCATTCTCTGTTTCTCTGCTCCCAAGACTCCAACACAACAGAGCTAGGCATCTTGCTTCTTACTCCATCAAGAACCAGAAGCGAAAGAAAAAGGATACAATAACATCACATGGTAGGAAGAGATAAAAACACAGACTTCCTTTCTCACGCTGAACTCAGTATGTGAAATACAACAGACACATTATGCTGCATAGCTGTAGCAGCAGAGGATATGCTAAAATCCTAACAGGCGGTGCACATGCCCTGCGTCGGGGGGGGGGGAGGCAGCCACCCTTGGGGCAGGGCGAGCTGGGGCAGGACGCTCCACGGGGCCTCCAAGGAGTCTGCCTGCCTCCTCCCACTCGGCCGCCCTACAGCTGAGGCTGAGGGGTGGCGGTGGGCAGACCATTTGGGGCAGCGCGGAGCCTGCGGGCACCCAAGTGACTGCGTCGCTCCGAGGAGAGATGCGTGGCTTGGGCGTGCTGAAGGCCCTGCGGTGAGTGCTGCCTGGCATTTTGTCACCCCCCTCAGTGGTGACACCCGGGGCGAACCACCCCCACTGCACCCCCTTCCTCCGCCCCTGCCCTGACTCATAGAACCATAGAATCCTAGAGTTGGAAGAGACCACAAGGGCCATCCAGTCCAACCCCCTGCCAAGAAGGAACACCATCAAAGCATTCCTGACAGGTGGCTGTCAAGCCTCTGCTTAAAGACCTCCAAAGAAGGAGACTCCACCACACTCCTTGGCAGCAAATTCCACTGTCGAACAGCTCTTACTGTCAAGAAATTCTTCCTAATGTTTAGGTGGAATCTTCTTTCTTGTAGTTTGAATCCATTGCTCCGTGTCTGCTTCTCTGGAGCAGCAGACTCAGTACAACCACAACTCAGGGCTCACCTCCACTTCCTCTTGTGCCTCTGCTTTCCCTCGGAGGCCTTTGGGAATTGGCTCTTTCTGAGGAAAATGGCTTGCCCTGGGATGCATGTATGGTTATTGCCTGTGTTTTCATAGAATGGCAGAATTGCAGAGTTGATCATCTAGTCCAACGCCCTGCAATGCAGGACTATGCAGCTGTACCATACGGGGGATCAAACCTGCAACCTTGGCATTATCAGCATCACGCTCTAACCAACTGGGCTATCCAGGTTTTAAATGGATCTTTTAAATGTTATTTTAATAGCGATTGATTGCATTTTAATGGTGGTCTTTTCTATGTCTTCAATTTGTTCTATTTTATCTGTGTATGCCGCCTTGCCTCCTGGACTGAGACAGAGGCCGTTAATAATAATAATAATAATAATAATAATGCTCTTCCTGTGTTGGGTCCATTTTGCAGCATTTACCCAAGGCAGGGCACATTATCTCTGAGCTGCAACTCACCTAAGCTGGAAGAAGTGAAACTGCAGGAGTAAATGGAAATAGGGTCTGCACTGTGTGAATCCAGCTGATCATACCTATCAGATATTCAGAGGGTGGGCAGGCGCTGATTTTGCCGTCCGCCTACTCACTGAAGAGGCAATGAATGTTATTGCTGATTGCCTGTCTGGGGATGGACGTAGGCACCTCTGCTGATCGCTCCATCTGCTTGTGGCTCCATCAGGGCACACCATGCCAGACCATAATTGAATTTTGCCATCCTTTCTACATTAGTTTGCTCAAAATCACACACACACACACACACACACACAAATCCTTTATTTATATCAATGCCATCCACCTAGCTGCCTATATTTAAAGAAGCCAATGTAGCCCCAGCGACTCTAAATAAAGGACGCGGAGTCTGACTCACCCTGCACAAGTGCTCATTAGATGTGGTCCCATTAGCATGAACTTTGAGAAGAACCCCGCTAATGATATCAGGATAATAAAGCCATTACTGCACATGGCGAGGCTCTGGGCACACCCACAAGCACTGCCAACAAAGAGATAAATTCATTTTTATTGCCCCACTGACAGGCCGGCTCCTCTAAAGCAATTATTGACCGACGTGGACAGCCTGTTTGCTTTGCATTTAGAGATTCGTTAGGAAAGCAAACACTCCTGCGAGCATCCGTCAAGGCTGCTCAAAGGACGGGATTCTTTGGTCGCTAATTGTCTCCAGTCCCCAGCTCCATAGGATTCTCATTCCCAGCTCACTGAAGAGGCTGCCTTCTCCTTTTGATGGGGGGCACGTGGGTGTCTTCACGCAGAGGCCAAGCTGTGATCTGTGCGCCGGAAACAGCCAGGGCTGGAATGTTCCCCCCTTCGAAATGACCGAATTCATGTTCCCAGGCAGGAATGGTACTTAAGGAACGGAAAAAGGCCTCTTGCTGCCCCATTTAACTAATATGGCTCACAGCAGCAAGGCACCCTGAGTTCCTGCTTTCATAATTATTTATTGCTATGATGGTGACTTCCAGCACAGCACTTATTGCATTGCTATTTATCCTCATAAGAACATAAGAAGAGCCCATGGTCTCCAACATTTCTCTGATGAAAATAGGGACATTGGGCTAAACAGGATATACAGAATCACAGAACCATCTATATATATAAAAATGTTCCCATTGCGTGTTTGTTCGAAACACCCTTGCTGCGTAACCGCTGGACCAAATCGCATCAAATTAGGACACAGCATTCCATTACCATGGCATACTAATCTGGCATAATAAAAATTCATAAAAAACACACCTGACATACCTAAAATAAATAAAAAACGCAAAAGAAATTGGCGCGCACATATGACATCACCAGTAAAACAGCGCCCTCTAGCGACGGCTATACTGGTACTACAGCTACAAAAGCAAAAAATTGGCGCGCACATATGACATCACCAGCAAAACCTCGCCCTCTAGCAACGGCAGGCCTGTCTCCATTTTCACTCCCAAACTGACAAACTGTTTGTCTGCAAGGAAGGAGGGGGTGATTGTCTCAGTGGCTTCCTGATACCTGAGTGCCAGACAAAAGGGTGTGATTAACTTGGCTGGGAAACAGGGAAATGTAAATATCTCTTTTGTCAAAGGCACACTGGGAAATGGAGGCCGCCACCTCTCGCAGTTAACTAGGCCAGACCTGCAAGGCACGCTGGGAAATGGAGTCAAGGCGCCCTGTGGGTGAACTAAGCTCTTTCGCCCAAACTGCAAGGCATGCTGGGAAACGGTGGGCTTATTATCCCAACCAACTGTGCGCTCAAGGCACTCTGGGAAATGGAATCAAATCCTCTCTAGAGGGTTACTAGCACTTTTCCCCTTGAAAAGGCCACAGGCAAGGCACGCCGGGAAATGGCCACCGTGATCGTCCCTCAGTGATCTCCCGATGTGTGTTTTTTATCTGTGCGTTTCCATAGTGCTTTCCCCTCAGACGGCGTCAGAGGCCTCCTTCCTCGGCTTTTTCTGTCATAGGCCGCGAGAGGGCACCTGAGCGCGTGCAGAGTGCACACGACGCCGGCGGGGGTAGGTGGGGGTTTATTTTGGCTGCACCTGCTACTGATGGTAATAAGCATAAAATCAGCCACAGCAAGGCGTGGCCGGGTCAGCTAGTAGAATCATAGAATCGTAGAATTGGAAGGGACCCTCAGGGTTATCTAGTCCAACCTCAATGAATGAGAGTACACCACTTTACAGATGAACGATGTCCAGCCACTTTTGATTGATTGAATCTGCGTGGAGAGGGTAACAACGTTCAGGTTTCTGGGCATTGAGTTACAGGAGGATTTGTCCTGGAGTGTGAACACAAGGGAGCTTGTGAAGAAGGCGCAACAGAGACTGTACTTTTTGAGAATTCTAAGGAAAAACCATCTTCCGCAAAAGCAGCTGCTTGCCTTCTATCACTGTGCCATTGAGAGTGTGCTCACTTATGGTTTATGTGTGTGGTACGGAAGCTGTACTTCTCAGGATAGGATCGGGTTGTGCAGAATTATTAAAACAGCAGAGAGCATTATTGGCTGCTCACTCTCCACTTTAGAACGAATCTATATCACCAGGTGCCACAGGAAAGCACTGGGCATTGCAAAAGATCCATTGCATCCTGGTCACCGTTTCTTTGAGCTCCTGCCATCGGGACGGAGATACAGAACAATGAAGGCGAGAACGAGCCATCTCAAGAACAGTTTCTTCTCTAGAGCAATTTCGGCCTTAAATGGAAATTCTGGACTTTGAAGTCATCTTATTTTACTTGTTATATTGTATCGTATTGTACTGTTTTAATTAGTGTTTTGTAGTTATTTTAAATTTATGTGGAGTGCCTTATCTGAGTGGATAGAGCAATCGAGTAATTTCGTTGTTCCCGCAAGGGGACAATGACAATAAAGATTATCTTATCTTATCTTACATGTGATTATCTTATCTTACATGTGAAAAGGATCTAGGAGTCTTGGTAGACCACAAACTTGACATGAGTCAACAGTGTGATGCAGCAGCTAAAAAAGCCAATGCAATTCTGGGCTGCATCAATAGGAGTATAGCATCTAGATCAAGGGAAGTAATAGTACCACTGTATTCCGCTCTGGTCAGACCTCACCTGGAATACTGTGTCCAGTTCTGGGCACCACAGTTCAAGAAGGATACTGACAAGCTGGAACGTGTCCAGAGGAGGGCAACCAAAATGGTCAAAGGCCTGGAAACGATGCCTTATGAGGAACGGCTTAGGGAGCTGGGTATGTTTAGCCTGGAGAAGAGAAGGTTAAGGGGTGATATGATAGCCATGTTCAAATATATAAAAGGATGTCATATAGAGGAGGGAGAAAGGTTGTTTTCTGCTGCTCCAGAGAAGCGGACACGGAGCAATGGATTCAAACTACGAGAAAGAAGATTCCACCTAAACATTAGGAAGAATTTATTGACAGTAAGAGCTGTTCGACAGTGGAATTTGCTGCCAAGGTGGAGTCTCCTTCTTTGGAGGTCTTTAAGCAGAGGCTTGACAGCCACCTGTCAGGAATGCTCTGATGGTGTTTCCTGCTTGGCAGGGGGTTGGACTGGATGGCCCTTGTGGTCTCTTCCAACTCTATGATTCTATGATTCTATGATCTTATCTTACAAGGTAGTGTTTAGCTGATATCTCCTTTCTTGAATCCATTGGTTTGGGTCCTGCCCTCCGGGGCAGGAGAAAACAAGCTTGGTCCATCTCCCATATAACATCCCCTCAGAGATTTGAAGATGACTATCATATCTCCTCTCAGTCTCCCCTTCTCCAGGCTAACTCCCTCAACAGTTCCTCATATGACTTGGCTTCCAGACCCCTGGTCATCTTGTTAACCCTCCTCTGTGCACATGGTTTGCATACTGGCGGCATAGTACAGTGGTACCTTGGTTTGCGAACTTAATCCGTTCCGGAAGTCCGTTCTTAAACCAAAGGCTCGCTTTCCCATAGCAGTGGGGGGGACTCAATTTACACTCAACAGGAAGCGGAACATGTTCTGCTTCCAAGGCAAAGTTCACGAACCAAAACACCTACTTCCAGGTTTGCAGCGTTCTTAATCCAAGTTGTTCATAAACTAAATTGTTCTTAAACCAAGGTACCACTGTATAGGGAAGCTTTTAAAGCTTTTTACTATGTCTTTATATATGCTGGAAGCCGCCCACAGTGGCTGGGGCAACCCAGTCAGATGGGCGGGGTACAAATAGTAAATAATAATAATAATAATGGTACCAGTTACAGGTAGGTAGCCAGTTACAGGTAGGTAGCCGTGTTGGTCTGCCATAGTCAAAACAAAATAAACAAAATCCTTCCAGTAGCACCTTAGAGACCAACCAAGTTTGTTCTTGGTATAAGCTTTCATGTGCATGCACACTTCTTCAGATAGACTGAAACAGAAGTCACCAGACCCTACAACTGCAATTGGTCTTGCAGGAAAAAGCAAGGGGTGAGATGGCTAAAAAAGTTTTGTCATGTATAATGAGATAAGAATTCAATGTCTCTATTCAAACCAGGTCTCTCCATGGTTTTAAGTTTGGTAATGAGTTGCAATTCAGCAACTTCTCTTTCCAGTCAATTTCTGAAATTCCTTTGTAATAAGACAGCTACTTTGAGATCTTGTATAGAATGTCCTGGGAGATGGAAGTGTTCTCCTACTGGTTTCTCTGTCTTGTGATTCCTGATGTCAGATTTATGTCCATTTATCCTTTGGTGTAGGGTTTGGCCTGTTTGTCCAATATAGAGAGCTGAAGGGCACTGTTGGCATTTGATGGCATACACAATGTTAGACGATGAGCAATTAAATACTCCTGAGATGGTATGTTTGATGTTGTTGGGGCCAGTAATGGTGTTGCCCGGGCGTATGTGGCAGCAAAGTTGGCATCTGGGTTTATTGCAGGTGGTGGGTTCTCCCTCATTGAAGGCTTTTAAGCAAAGGTTGCATGGCCATCTGTCTTGGATGCTTTAGCTGAGATTCCTGCATTGCAGGAGGTTGGGCAAAAGACCCTTCAAGTCCTTTCCAACTCTTCAATTCTACGATTCTATGACATTCTTCAACCGGTGGCCAGAACTGGCGTCCAAAGATATGTTGGCATCACTTGCTCAGCCAGGACTGAGCTTGATGGGCCAACAGCATCACTCATTATAAGGTCGATTCCTGTGCTTTTGTCCCATCGGGTACCAAGAGATAAGAGCACTGTATCTTTCTGCCCTGCATGTTGAAACACAGTTTTGGAGAGAGAAGGGAATTTGGAGCAGAACGAAAGCCAAATGTGAAAAGGCTAAGCAGGGCATCTCTCCCTCCTCCCCACCATTTTTCTACTCAAAGTTTCGGCTTCTACAACAGCTTTACATTAAGAAGGGGGGGGGGAACCTCATTGGGGAACAATGCAGACATCTGAGCCCCGTGAGTCATATATAGTCCTGAGCAGCAGTGTGTGATTTCTCCTCTCACAATGGCAAATGCAAAATCAATAGCTGGTTATGGCACCCGAGAAGCTGTCTGCGTTTGATTTATTCCTGAAAAGCGGGGAAATTGGTGAGGAGAATGACGGAGGAGATGGTAACCTGTGCAACACACAGCGGCGTTCTAATTGCTCGCCGAGGAAGGATGGAGGGTGAACAAACGACCCCCCTGCTTTGGGCACAAGACATTTTAGGAGTGATTGTTGCTTATCTCCAACTGCTAAAGCTGTAGTGAGGTTCCTGGTAGGGGGAGGTGGGGGTGGGGGTCTAACCATGGAGGCTGGAAAGGAAAAGGTATCTGTAACGGGGGAGATATATGCCCAGAACATGACTTAATGCAGATGGGACGAAAAGGAAGAGTATCACTTAAGAGACAATATATTTATTTCATTTTTAACCCACCCACCCACCCTCAAACAAGGGATCCCAGGACAAGGTACCTCAAATATAGAATCAAGCTCACAACAGCACCACTGAAAACAGTAAAACTATTCCAATGGAGTCATGGGATTGTAGAGTTGGAAGGGACACCGAGGGTCATCTAATCCAACCCCCTGCAATGCAGGAATCAGAGCTAAAGAATCCCTGAGAGATGGCCATCCAACCTCAGTGAAGGAGAGTTCACCACCTCCTAAGGGAGTCTATTCCACTGTCTAATAGCTCCTGCCCTCAGAAGGTGCCTCCTAAGGTTTAGGTTAAAGGGGTTTAAACCATGCAGGCATCAGTAAATACAATCTCTACTCTACCAGTGTGGTGTAGTGGTTAAGAGCAGTAGACTCGTAATCTGGTGAACCGGGTTCGTGTCTCCGCTCCTCCACATGCAGCTGCTGGGTGACCTTGGGCTAGTCCCACTTCTCTGAAGTCTCTCAGCCCCACTCACCTCACAGAGGGTTGGTTGTGGGGGAGGAAGGGAAAGGAGAATGTGAGCCGCTTGGAGACTCCTTCGGGTAGTGAGAAAGCGGGATATCAAATCCAAACTCTTCTTCTTCTTCTTCTTCCGTAGTACCAAACCAGTGGCTGAATGCACCAAGGCCAGTTGCTGGAAGTCACAGGAGGGGAGAGGGCTCCTGGGCTCAGCTCCTGCTTGTCGCTTTTCCACAGGTATTGGACTGGTCACTGTGAGAAGAAGGATGCTAGGCTAGATGGGCCACTGTCTGGATCCAGCAGGCTCTTCTTATGCTATTATGCATTATGCAAACCAATGTAGAAGTTTGTGGTGATGAAGCAGTTTATAAATCCTGATAAATAAAGATAGAAAAATAGTAAGGGAGAACCCACGTCTTTGAAAACCTGGCTGAAGAGATGAGGTTTTAGCTGATGCAGGAAACCAACCATTGTTGGCCCCAGCTGCATTTCAGGAGGAAGAGCATTCTAGAGCCAGGGAGCCACCACCAAGAAGACCCTTCCATAAGTTGTAGAGATATGAAGCTCACTCATCTCTGTAGAGATATGAAGCTCCCCTGTTTAGGGAAGCTTTTAATATTTGATGAATTATTGTATTTTAATATTTTGCTGGAAGCTGCCCAGAGTAGCTGGGGAAACCCAGCCAGATAGGCAGAGTATAAATTTGTTGTTGTTGTTATCTGTGGGAATGTTCAGGGAGGCAGGAGAGAATATATTGTTTGTTAATATCCTTCCTAACTTGCTCTAGCAAATTTCTTTACTTAGCAGAGTTTACATTCCCCTTTTACCTGCACAGCAGATAGCTGGTTGCAGGCTTGTGTAAGCTTCTCACTATTAGGTTCCTGGTAAGTTCCCTTATATCCCTTTTAAAAGAATCAACACGCCACAATCTTGTGTAAAGTATGTAAAAGTAGTTTACTCACATTCTGTTCAGTTGTATCCCTGAAGGCAGACTTAGTTACAAAGTATATACATGTGGAGCTATCCCATATGGGGATAATTCCAGTGCTGGAAGCCAACACTGCATCTCTAGCCAAAAAGCTGCTCCAACGACGGATTTAGTCAAAAAGAGAGAGAGATGCTGCGTGCCCCGCCCTTTTGTTACCTGGACAGGTAAGGTCACGCCCACCTCTAGTCACATGCAAAGGAAGTATGCCCCAGCCAGGAGGAAACAGGAAGTTTTCGACTGGCTGGACCAAACATTCTCCTGCATGTCCACTCTAGGAAAACAAGGAATGTTGTACTTGACTGCTACTTGTGTATCACATCCCACAAGTCCTCCAACCAAAGTGAGCATACAAAAATGGGTATGTTGGGGAAAGTGTATCTCCAAACTAAAGATTAGGAGGAACTTTCTGATGGTGAGATCTCTGATAGCGGAACGGGCTCCCTTGGAGTTTTCCAGTCAGATTTTGGATGGCCATCTGCCATCAAGAGATTCTCCAGCTGTGATTCCTGCATTGGCAGGGGGTTGGACTGGATGACCCTTGGGGTACCTCTTCCAACTCTACAGTTCTAGGGCTCTAAATGGGCATCTTGGCAAAAACAATACACCAAGATGCATTGCATTAGGTTTCTTGCAAAAATAAATAAATGTGCACACCAGGGCAAAACTGTGAACGAAAAATGTGCATATTAGGAGTAATGCATATGGAAATATTTGTGAATATTCAAGCTGGCTTTTAAAGATGTAAATGGATCACAAACTGCAGATGTGGTGGAGGAGAAGCTGAATTTGACACATGTGTCCATTCCTGCTTTTGAGTACCAGTTGTCAGTGACCAACCCCCCCCCCCCACCAAAAGACAAACAAGCCAGGATTGGAGCTCTTGCCTTCTCCTTATGTTCTTAAGAAAGTCTGCAGATCCTGATGGTGTAACCCTCCTATTATTCAACTCCATTTTCTCCAGAAATCAAAGTGCCATTGATTTTTTATTTTTTTTACCCGACTTGCTATTTACTGAGCATGAAAAGGCTTCTTTGGCTGCATCCCTTCTGCTCCGGTTATCAATCAAGGAATGTTTATGCCATAGAAAAGCATTTGTTAAGACAACAGCCTCTCTCTGGGTGGCACTTTAATACCCTCACTGTGGAAAAGAAATATAAGAAATAATAAACAGATCTCAGGGGTTTTAATTCATCGTTAATGAGCCTTTCAACATGACTGTAAATGTGCAAGAGCATTTTTTTTAAAGAAGGAAGGCAACATGAAACGAAATAAAAACTGCAGCTGATATTAAAATCAATGAGACTTAACTACTTTGGAAAAACGTTTTCTCTCTCTCTCTCTGCGTTGGCTGTCAATTAAAGTGTCAGGCATAATTGGTCTATTCTGTAGAAAATGCATCTTCAATAATGTGGAAGGGGGGGAAGGGAGATGTCGATATTTTTCCTCTCATCCTCTCCTCTTCTCTTTCAGCTTTACATAATAACCATCTCACAGCTAAAATGCATTTAATTTGATCTTAATGCCAGGGTAGCTAGCAGGTTTTAAACTGTGTAAAAAGTTCTTCTTGTCTGTTAACTGCAGAAAGTGCTTCTCTGACACCAGGCTAATAAACTCTGCATCTGAAAATGGCCTTTCTCTTGAGTTGATGCCTCTTGGTTGCTGCTTTTGCAATAAACAAAACACTTAGAGGTTCACCCCACCCAACAGTTAATGGGGACCAGCTTCTGCTTTCCGTGATGGTCTCTGCTCTCTGCATGGCCCCAGTTCAGGCTGATTCCAGGAGCTGACCCACTGACTCCATTTCCAAGCCGCCCTTCAGTGATTGCGATCGTAGGCATTCACGTATGGCATTAAAACCATAATTAAAAACCATACCAATGGATGGAGCAACTCCCCAGTGAGGAAATGAGGCTTTTTAGCTTAGAGAAAAAGCAAGAAAGAGGAGGCATGATTGAGGTGTATAAAATGACGGAGGAAGTGGATAAAGAAGAGTTTTTCTTCCTCTAAAATTCATGGACCTGCATGCCGAACTATCGTAGAATCGTGGAATTGTAGAGTTGGAAGGGACTCCAAGGGTCATCTGGTCCAACCTCCTGCAATAGAGGAACCCATGACAGATGGCCACCCAACCTCTGCTTAAAGTCCTCCGAGGAAGCAGAGTCCACCACTCCCCGAGGGAGTCCGTTCCGCTGTCAAAGTTCTTCCTGGTGTTTAGTTTGAATCTATGGAACTCACTTCCCTAGGAGGCAGTGATGGCCATCAACTTGGGTGGTCCTAAAAGACAGTTAAACAAATTAATTAAAGGGAAGGCTGTTGATGGCTACTAGCCAGGATGGCTATGCTCTGCCTCCACTGTCAGAGGCAGCAATGCTTCTGAATCCCAGTTGCTGGAGAGGACTCTTGTGTTCGAATCCTGCTTGCGGGTTTTCCTTCGGAGCATCTGCTTGTCCACAGGATGGTGGACTAGATGGGTCATTGGCCTGATCCAGCAAGGCCTTTTTTATGTTCTTAGGTCAGGCATAGACAAACCTGGCCCTCCAGATGTTTTGAGACTACAGTTCCCATCATCCCTGACCACTGGTCCTGTTAGCTAGGGATGATGGGAGTTGTAGTCCCAAAACATCTGGAGGGCCTGAGTTTGCCTATGCCTGTCTTAGGTTCACTAGCTGATTTGGGCTACAATTCCTATCAGCCCCAACCAGCATATGGTCTGGGACTGGTGGTAGTAGTAGACCCCCAATGGCTGGTGGGTTGTGGAAGGCTGCCTTAGAGATCCAGCAGCCTCTTCTTGTGCCCTTATGTTCTTACAAGACAAAGAAATTATATGCAACAAAAAATGTGATGGCCTGGGATTCAGACTCAGATGCTGAACCTGAGGGATCCCAGCCTGCACAGGATTCCCTGCCTCCAGAACCAGCAGAGCCGGGGCTGGGGCCTGAGTCTGAAGGGGACTCACCTGTGCTGGATCCTCAGGTGCAGGCATTGGCTGAGTCTGCTCTGGCCCCTGATGGGATGGAGGACTCATTGCCTGCAGGTGCTCCACTCCCAGCCCTGTCAGGGGAAGCTGAGGTTACCTCTGGGTCCGGTAACCCTCCAGCCTCTCCTGAGCTGCAGAGGCTCAGGGCAGAGAGGCGAAGGGAACTGAGTTCCCGCAGGAGGAGTGCTCGCCTCCAAGCCAGGAGAGGCGAGTCACCAGAGGATCAGGGCCGCCCTATGCCTCGGGGCAGATAAAAGCTGGCCAGCCCCAGCCCCAAGTTGCAGGAGCAACATCGTTGGTTACTGGTTCCTGCCAGTGGTCCTGCTTGAAACCTGTCCTGCTTTCCTGCCTGAGCTCCTGACCCGCCCTGGTTCCCTGCTTGCCTACCTGTTCCTGACTTTGCCTGACTCCCTGCCCTGCACCCAGCTTCAGTTATTATGGAATGCCTTTACGTTGCACCTCTGACCACGGACCGGACTTGGACCTTGCCTTTCGGGTAACCCACGGGACCAGCACAAAAAATGGCTTTAGAAATGCAAGCAAACAAGCTCTCTCTTAATTGACCCCTTCTTATCTTCCCTGTGCAAAACTAGGGATAGTTAAAATAAAAATAAAAATCTTAACGGATGATGCCCCAGCAGTTCTCCTGAGCAGACTTAAAGCCAGGCTTAATGATAATGAACACCAGAGTTCAGCAGCTCAGCCGGACATGGCTGCTGGAATGGTGAGGAAGTTGCCCAATTAGGCTAACAAGGTGCAAGTGCTAACATCATGAAAGCCCTCAGAATAACTGATAATTGAGACGGGAAACTGAGCGTGTGGCCGGCAGACAAGATAATGGCCGGCATGAACAGTGGGTGGTCTGGAGCAGCCTAGAGAGCTTCGTTTTCATCTTGACCCTAGCTAGAGAGGCATCTTGAAATTTCTCTCCATCTTGGACAGAGTCACAAATCTCCAAGCTAAAATTCAAGCGCCCTGCTCTTCCTCACTCGGATGCTGTTTTTATTTTGAAATTTAAAGAAAGGGTTCAAGCTGTACAGACGTCTGATCACAGAAGACAGGAAGGCGGGTTAGGCAAACCACAATGCTCCTTCAGGGTATGCTGATCAAAATCAGAAGTAGAAATGGAGAAATCCGTCAGTTTCACTTCTCTCGCTTTCACATTTTTGCCCCCAGTCTTAAATTCAGCACTTCAAGTTGCTGCGAAAGGTTGTTGTGTTTTTTTATAATAAAAAAAAATCATGAAGATTCAACAGGATTTTACTGGGGACTTCCCCTAATAAACACATGTTCATATGCACTTTTGACATTATGCGTTCCTTACTCATGCCATCCCCTAACAAATGCACTTTTGGACGTGTGGGTTGGAGAACTGAATCATGAAATGTGGAGATGTTGCCAGGGTTTCATCCCAGGGTGGCTAAAGGTTTTGGAGACCTGGGTCTCTGATAATGTTTAAGAACACAACATGAGCCTGCTGGATCAGGCCAATGGCCAGGGCTGGATTTAGGTTTGATGAGACCCTAAGCTACTGAAGGTAATGGGGCCCTGTATATGTCAAGAGGAGACTCTTGAGAGTCCCATGGACTGCAGGAAGATCAAACCTATCCATTCTTAAGGAAATCAGCCCTGAGTGCTCACTGGAACGACAGATCCTGAAGCTGAGGCTCCAAGACTTTGGCCACCTCATGAGAAGAGAAGACTCCCTGGAAAAGACCCTGATGCTGGGAAAGATGGAGGGCACAAGGAGAAGGGGACGACAGAGGACGAGATGGGTGTTTTTGAAGCTACCAACATGAGTCTGACCAAACTGCGGGAGGCAGTGGAAGACAGGAGTGCCTGACGTGCTCTGGTCCATGGGGTCACGAAGAGTCGGACACAACTAAATGACTAAACAACACAAACAAAATATGTCCAACTGTCCTTTGTCAACAACAAACTGTCGCTGTTTTTTGTGTTGAATATATGCCATATGGTAATTGATGGACCTCATAGGTATCTCAAAGCATTTGCACATGTTGCCATGCCACCAGTCCATGCAGAATGTAGGGACCCTATATATAGAAAGGAGCAAAGCAGTGATATTTGAGGGAGCAGGCTAGCAGGCGGGGCCCATGACTTACATCATAGGAGCCTACACAACACAAAACACTGTTGCTGTATGTAGGTTTTATTTTATTTGTTTTTTATCTTATATTTTGAAAATGTACATCCAGGGTTTTTTTCCCCTTTAATTTTTTTTGGGCCCCCCAAGAGAGTGGGGCCCTAAACTATAGCTTCAGGTAGGTAGCCGTGTTGGTCTGCCATAGTCGAAACAAAATTTAAAAAACGTCCTTCCAGTAGCACCTTAGAGACCAGCTAAGTTTGTTATTGGTATGAGCTTTCGTGTGCATGCACACTTCTTTAGTTTATATGTAAATCTGGCTCTGCCATCCAGTCCAGCATCCTGTTCTCACAGGGGCCAACCAGATGCCTTTGGGCAAGCAGGATCCGAGCACAAGAGCCCTCTCCCCTCCTACAGCCTCCAACTACTGCAGCTTCCAGATACTGCTTTGAGTTTTTTCCTACAATCAAGCAGTAGATAACTTTTATGAAATGAATGAATGAATGAATGAATGAATGAATGAATATTATCCGATCTTTTAATGCCATCCTTCTGTGGGAGCAAGCATGTTGGCTTGCATCTGCTTTGGGTAAAAACTTTTGCTCTTAGCTTTTTAAGACTAGCCCAATGATTTAAACATTACGGGGCAGTGGATCTGGATCACAAGAAATGCAAATAACTGTTGATTAATCTTCCTGTAGGGAAAAGTGCTTGTTGGAAAGAAGGTTTTGTTCTCGTCAGGGCTGATGGATGGCCTCTTAGAGGTACATGCCATTGTTCGCTTTTCGCAAACAGATCGGGGGTAAAAATAGGCATTAAGCATCCATCAGGCAGCTGATGGTGGAAACTGAGGTCTACTGTGGCACACATTCATTCAAGGTGCCTTGCAATTGTCTGAAAGGAGGGCTGGGGAAAACGGAATGGGGCAGCAGTCAAAATAGTGTGCAAACCATTGAATTCAGCTTGAACGCTCCATTTTTCAGTTTCCTATATTCAAGTTTGAAAACTTGACACTTCTCCTTAAAAGTCAGCAGCTAAAAGCAGCTGGAAACCTTCAAAATGTGCACTTTGGTATATTTTGAGGAGAAACAAAAACACTGGTGTTTTGATTGAAGCGCTGAGGAACACAGCTCCTGGCCAGCAAAGTGTCATCAGTGACCATCCCATGAGAGATTCAGTCAGACTCTTCATTTAACCCCGGGGATCTTCTCTTGCCTCAAAGACAACAATTTGAAATCACAGCCCAAGTGTTAAGAGACAGCGCCAGAAACGACTTGGGCACTCTTTTAATGAAGGTCGCCTTTGATTTCCCAGAGTCAAGATTTTTGTCCCTAAAAGGCGATGTTCTTGCCTTCCTGTTTCCATGGCGCTAAGCAATTTAGCTGACCAACACATAGGGACAAATGCTACCGATAAGATGTGATTATAGAGCCCGTCTTGCAATCACGGCGGGAGGTGGCGGGGACATAATCAGCTTCAAGACATGCCCTTTTGCAAACTTGTCTCGCGTTTCTTCTCTGCAATTCCGTGGCCTTTGCCTCAGCACCGGAAGGAGACGGTTTCGGAGGAGATATTGGTTTCCTTCCTTCAACAGAGAAACAGGACATCCTTTGACCCGATGGCTAACAGTGGTTTGGCGACATGGTTGAGGCTTCTGGCATTGGCCCAGCTCAAGAGATATTGCTAATCTGGAACAGGGCAGAGGCTTTTGAAGTGGTGACATCACATGGATAAGAACAGAGCCCTGATGGATCGGGTTGAAGGCCCATCTAGTCCTGAATCATGCTGTCACAGTCACCAACTAAAAAGTAGGATCTCTCCCTACTCATGTTCCTCTTCCCTAGCAATTATTAATTTGTTGGTTTGCATTGGTCTCCCTCGGAAGGTGGTGGACTCTCCTGAGACCACCACACAATGGCTGAAACTATAATAAAAGATTTACTGGAATCCTCTTCTGGAAAACTAATAGTCTTTCAATAAAGCCAGATGATTAACAAGCCATATATGCGTGATATACCAGAATGTATAATGTTCACGTGACCTAAACATTAGGAAGAACTTCCTGACAGTAAGAGCTGTTTGACAGTGGAATTTGCTGCCAAGGAGTGTGGTGGAGTCTCCTTCTTTGGAGGTCTTTAAGCAGAGGCTTGACAGCCACCTGTCAGGAATGCTCTGATGGTGTTTCCTGCTTGGCAGGGGGTTGGACTAGATGGCCCCTGTGGTCTCTTCCAACTCTAGGATTCTATGATTCTATGACTGAACCATTCAGCAACAGGTTGGGTATAGCAACAAAATCTTGGTGCCGACAAAATGTTCACAATTGGTTGATGGTGAGTAGATAGTAGAATTCTTCAACAGTTCAAAGCAAAAATCTCATGGATGTAATAGTAGATGAAGCATATTTATATGAGTCTTGCCACATCACCATCCAGCCGAAATCAACACAAGTGGCACATGAGAAGGACGAAGAAGACCTGTCCTCCGGATTACTCACAGGTTTCGCTATATAGCTTCATCAGTTCAGGTTGAGCATTCTGATTAGCACAACATGAGAAATATTCCACAGAATGGAATTCTGTTCAGCTCAACCTGAACTGATGAAGCTATATAGCGAAACCTGTGAGTAATCCGGAGGACAGGTCTTCTTCGTCCTTCTCATGTGCCACTTGTGTTGATTTCGGCTTGATGGTGATGTGGCAAGACTCATATAAATATGCTTCATCTACTATTACATCCATGAGATTTTTGCTTTGAACCGTTGAAGAATTCTACTATCTACTCACCATCAACCAATTGTGAACGTTTTGTTAGCACCAAGATTTTGTTGCTATACCCAACCTGTTGCTGAATGGTTCAGTCACGTGAACATTATACATTCTGGTATATCACGCATATATGGCTTTGTTAATCATGTGGCTTCATTGAAAGACTATTAGTTTTTCAGAAGAGGATTCCAGTAAATCTTTATTATAGTTTCAGCCATTGTGTGGTGGTTTTGGTTGTTTATGGTTCATATTATCACCACAGTGATACTTTATGCTGTTTGTGGACTCTCCTGAGAGCCAGTGTAGTGTAGTGGTTAAGAGCGGTAGACTCGTAATCTGGTGAACCGGGTTCAATTCCCCGCTCCTCCACATGCAGCTGCTGGGTGACCTTGGGCTAGTCGCACTTCTCTGAAGTCTCTCAGCCCCACTCACCTCACAGAGTGTTTGTTGGGGGGGAGGAAGGGAAAGGAGAATGTGAGCCGCTTGGAGACTCCTGAAG
The DNA here is from genome assembly GCA_034642065.1 of Darevskia nairensis. Classification (NCBI taxonomy): domain Eukaryota; kingdom Metazoa; phylum Chordata; class Lepidosauria; order Squamata; family Lacertidae; genus Darevskia; species Darevskia nairensis. Next base: position 441,426 of record JAWWNI010000591.1, read on the forward strand.
GGGAGTGATAAAGCGGGATATCAAATCCAAATTCTTCTTCCTTCCTTGGAGGTTTCTAAGCAGCTGGAAAAGTAAGGAAAGTGAAGGGACCTTTTACCACATGTGGTGGATGTGCCCCAAGGTAAAAGACTTCTGGGAAAGGATTTATAATGAAATGAAAAAAGTGTTGAAAGACACTTTTATTAAGAAACCAGAAGCCTTTTTATTGGGGATAGTTGGAGAAGAAATGCCTCAAAGAGACTTAACATTCTTTATGCATGCCACAACTGCTGCGAGGCTAATACTTGCTAAGAATTGGAAGACCCAGGAAATACCTACAAGAGATGAATGGCAAATGAAGATGATGGACTTTATGGAACTTGCCGAACTGACTGGAAGACTCCGCGATCAGGGAGAAGAGACGGTGGAAGAAGATTGAAAGAAATTTAAATTTTACTTGAATAAACAGTGTAATTTTTAGAGATACCTTAGGAAGTAGTTATATACCGGTACCTGAAGGAGCGTCTCCACCCCCACCGTTCTGCCCGGACACTGAGGTCCAGTGCCGAGGGCCTTCTGGCAGTTCCCTCGCTACGAGAAGCCAAGTTACAGGGAACCAGGCAGAGGGCCTTATCGGTGGTGGCGCCTGCCCTGTGGAACGCCCTCCCTTCAGATGTCAAAGAGAACAACAACTACCAGACCTTTAGAAGACATCTGAAGGCAGCCCTGTTTAGGGAGGCTTTTAATGTTTAGTATATTACTGTATTTTAATGCTCTGTTGAAAGCTGCCCAGGGTGGCTGGGGAAACCCAGCCAGATGGGCGGGGTATAAATAATAAATTATTATTATTATTATTATTATTATTATTATTATTATTATTATAGGTTTTTGCTATATTTTTTCTTTTGAAATAGGTTAGTTATATGTTAGAATTATATTGGTTAAGATGATAGATTATAAAAACTGCTAGATAATGTTAAGGAAATGAAACTCAGATGGGGGGGGGCGAGGGAAGTTCCCCAATAATGTAAAGAATAAGTTATGTATGTAAGAAGAATTTGTTGTCTTTTTTCCTTTTTTTTCCTTTTCTGTTCTCTTTTTTAGCTTTGTTATTAATGGTAATATGATGTTACTTTTTAAATAAATCTTACAAAACCAATAAAAATTATTATTGAAAAAAAAATGGAGGTTTCTAAGCAGAGGATGGATGGCCATCTGTCATGGGTGCTTTAGTTCAGATTTCTGCATTGCAGGGGGTTAGACTAGATGACTCTTGGAGATCCCTTCCCACTCTACAATTCTATGATTCTATGACACTGAGATGCTGCAAGAAAATAAAATAGAAGCCCCTAAGTATGACCAGTGCATTGCCTCTTATTTTAGTTCATGGTCATTCCTTGTTGTGGTTTCTCATATTTGCTCCCAATATTTTAATGGCTCTGTTATTTGATTTTCCTCTGCTTCGCTGTACTGTATGATTTGTTCTGTAACTTTGTGCCTTGCCCCCTCCTGCTAATATCCTTTCGTCAGCAGCTCAGCAGTCTGCCACTCTTTCACTGTTGGTTTTATTGGCTCATTATTATTGTACTAATGTTATTTTCTTTGCATGGAGAAATATTCGTCTCAATAAAAATAATAATGTTTCCTTAAAAAGGAGAAGGGGGCTGAGTAGAGCAGTGACACATCCGTGACTGGCTCTTTTGCATTATCTCTCCCCAACTGGGTTTCTGTTCTGGCTCACCCCAGCTAAGGAAGGAACGCGTCTGATAGTTGAGTCTTTATTGACAAAATAAGGGCTTGCAGCAACTCTCACAATTCTCTGGGTACGTACACACACACACACACACACACACACACACACACACACACACACGGCTCTAGCCACTAGGCAAGTGTCCCCCACAGATCTGCGCCTTGTGCAGCAGTTGCAGCAACAGTGAGACCCCTTCCCTCCGCCAGCTTATATACCCTCCCCTGATAGGCTGCGCACTCTCTACCTGAGACGTCTGAACAGGAAGCGAAGAAGGAGAAATGCACCCATCTAGGCATGCTCCAAAGTAAGCCCAGGGCTGTCTTACCCATAGGTGCTAGGGGTGCGGGGCGCCTGGGCGCCGGGCTCTCAGGGGCGCCAGGCCGAGAATCTGGGGCCCGAGAGTTGAGTCCGGGGAAGAGCCCGCCCCTCAGTCGGAACGCTGCGGTGGGCTCTTCTGCTGCGGGTGGCTCTGAGCCGCGAGTTCGGGGGCGACCAAGATAGCAAGGCGCTGAGGCAGTCGGCCGGCTCCGCCCTCCTATCCACCTGGGACTGGGCAACCTGGGGGGGGGACGCTGGGCAGATCTTTGCACCCCTGCGCCGCATATGCTTAAGACAGCCCTGAGTAAGCCAAATGGAGTTCAAGGGAAAGTAAGTGAGCTGGAGATTGCAATTGTAGGCTCTTGAAAAGTCAAGGGAGCTGTAGGGTCTTTTAAAATGTATGCTCATTTTGATTATTTTGCTAAATGTATTCAGGCTGAGCTGAATTTCTCAGCAAGGTTTGGTGCTAGGGGCATTCTGTTACATTTCATAGACACATTTTTGAAAAACAATAACAACAGTGGAACCAATATGAAAATGGGTCATTTATTTATTTATTTACTCCGAAGCCAGAAACAATTAGATGCTTTGGGCTGCTGTATTTTACGGTGGATGAGTGCCAAAGTGGTTTGGGTGGAATAAGACCAACAACCTTACGCTCCTGCTGTCAGAATCCTGAGGTGTATAATTATAAAAGAGTAACTCAAAAGCCCCCCCCCCCGTCCCCTATTGCCTTGCATTTGTCACTATTTCTGAAATGCAAGTATTGGAGAAAGATGGTCCTTCGGGGAAAGAGAAACAAATGTTTTGTTTTAAAGGAAGCACCGTTTTTTGTTTTTGCAGAGAAATATAAAATCTGCTTACCAGTATGTTCAAGGTCTCTAGCATCTAGTCACGGGTTGTGCTCAGAGACAAAGTGAGATTTCAAGAGACACATCTCCAGAATTTCCTGAGATGACCCTCATAATTATGCCACGGAAGTGACAAAGACTGACACTATAAGGAGCATCTCAACATTTTATCTTGAGAGCCATTGCGGGAGGGTTTCATTTGCACTCACTGGGATAGCACACACCCCCTCCCATCCGAAGGCACGGGAATATTTAGTCAGGCTGAATTATGCATGCATTAAAGATCAAGTAGCCTGCATATCAGGGCTGATAATTGCATCGCATCTGAGAAGACAGGGACCCCCGGGGGAGGAAGTTGAGAGCTGTCACAAGCAAGGATGAGTTTCAGTTGGTAAGGCTCGAGGATGTGGACAAGGTGCTCGGATCGGTCAGGGCGACCACTTGCACTCTAGGCCCTTGTCCCTCTTGGCTGATAAAATCCAGCAGGGAGGGAACAGCTGGCTGGGCCAGGGAGGTGATCAATGCCTCTTTACAAGAAGGGATGGTCCCTACCTGTTAATAATAATAATAAAAATAAAATAATAATAATAATAATAATATATTATTTATACCCCACCCATCTGGCTGGCTTTCCCCAGCCACTCTGGGCGGCTTCCTGTTTGAAGGTTGTTGTTGTAGTTGTTGTTTAGTTGTGTCCGACTCTTCGTGACCCCATGGATCAGAGCACGCCAGGCACTCCTGTCTTCCACTGCCTCCTGCAGTTTGGTCAGACTCATGTTAGTAGCTTCGAGAACACTGTCCAACCATCTCGTCCTCTGTCGTCCCCTTCTCCTTGTGCCCTCCATCTTTCCCAACATCAGGGTCTGTTCCAGGGAATCTTCTCTTCTCATGAGGTGGCTAAAGTATTGGAGCCTCAGCTTCAGGATCTGTCCTTCCAGTGAGCACTCAGGGCTGATTTCCTTCAGAATGGATAGGTTTGATCTTCTTGCAGTCCATGGGACTCTCAAGAGTCTCCTCCAGCACCTGTTTGAAGGAGGCAGTGGTAAAACCACTCCTTAAGAAACCTTCCCTGGATTTGGAAAACCTAACCAACTTCTGGCCAGTTGCTAATCTCCCTTTCCTAAGCAAGAGTCATCTAGTCCCTGTAATGCAGGAATCTTAGCTAAAGCATCCAGGACAGTTGGCCATGCAATCTCCACTTCAAAGCCTCCAAGGAAGGAGAGCCCACTGCCTTCTGAGAGAGTCCATTCCACTCTCAAAGTTCTTCCTGATGTTTAGCTGGAATCTCCTTTCTTGTAACTTGAAGCCATTGGTTTGAGTCCTACCCTCCAGAGCGGGAGAAAACAAGCTTGCTCCATCTTCCACGTGACAGCTCTTGAGATATTTGAAGATCAAAGCTATTCCAGCAACTCTGAATATCTCACAGGAGATATTCTGGTGATCAAAGTTCTCAGTCATGCAGGGAGCACCCGGGAGTTAAACAAAATCCCTGCTCCAGATGACCAGCTCCAACACAGGGAGCCAGAGTGGGGCCAGACCATCAAGGATCCCGCAGGGCAGCGATGGGGAACCTGTAGCCCTCCAGATGTTCTAGACTTTGGATAAACTGCCCAGAGTTGAAAGGAAGCATTTAAAAAAGAGAGGTGAAACATGGGCCACTTTCCAAGTTCTTTGGCTGCCATTTTTAATGTAGGAATAGGAATAATTTATTGGCCAAGTACATTTTCCAACATACTTGGAATTTTGCTTCGGCTACATTGCAATGTAAACATACCTTATACAAACACTGTTCCACTCACAATACAATGACACAGCAAAGAAACCCCACCCATAACTGGCCTCCCCTTCCGCTACACAACTACAAATTTAACAATTTAATGGCACAAGGGAAAAAACTGTTCCTGTGCCTGGCCGTTTTTGGGTATAAAGTCCTGTAGCGACATCCAGATGGAAGTAAGTCAAACAGATGATGACCGGGATGCAAAGGATCTGCGACAATTCCCTCTGGTGTCTTCGTCACTCGGGTAGCATAGAGTGTCTCTATTGAAGGCAAGCTAGCACCAATTACCCTCTCTGCAATTCTTACTGCTCGTTGGAGCCTTTTCTTGTCCATCTTGGAGGCTGTGCCATACCAAGCAGGAATAGAATTACAGAGAACAGTTTCAATGATGCCTCTGTAAAATTGGATCAACACTTCCTGGGGCAATTTAAATTTCCTTAGTTGACGCAGGAAACACAACCTCTGGCGGACCTTTTTAATAATACTGTTGATGTTGCCTGACCAATTAAAGTTTTGAGAAATTATAGAGCCCAGGAACTTAAAGGACTCTACTACCACAGCCATGTTACCAAGGATGGAAAGTGGCAGCAGGACGGAAGAGTGCCTGCTAAAATCAATTACCATTTCCACTGTCTTTTGGGCATTTAGCACCAAATTATTTCTGGTGCACCATGAAACAAGATGGTCTACTTCCCGCCTATACACAGATTCATCGTCCTCCCAGATAAGCCCAATAACTGTTGTGTCACTGGCAAATTTCAAGATCTTAACCGATGGATCAGTTCTTGAAATTTGCCGATGACACAACAGTTATATGTAGAGGGTTGGTGCTATGGGGTGGGGAACTTGATAGAGGGCGATAGCTGTCAACCCTCCCTTTTTTGTGTGGAAAACTCCCTTATTCCAATGCCGTTTTCCACTGCTATCCCGGATTGTTGATATCCCTTAAATTTCCTGGATTTCAAAGGAAGCAGCTCCTGCCGGCCAGGGAGGCTCCTCAGCTGCGTTGCTCGGCTGCCAATAAGGAGTCTGAGACCGACTGGGGGCGGAGCTTGCATGCCTTGTGCAGCCAGACCCTCACGCCCAACTAGACAGACAGCCTGCCTGCCGTCTACGCGCTCGCTCTTTCGCTCTCCCGTTCGCGCACAGCCTCTGGAGTGCAGGGTGGCGAGGCTACTTGGTGCCATTGCACCGCCCTTGCGGCATCCCTTATTTTCAAATATGAAAGACAGGAAAAAATCCCTTATTTTCAAATCCGAAAGTTGACAGCTAGGTAGGGGGCTGCCCTTTTTGATGGCAGTGCCATCTTCTTTCTAATGTTCAGCCCCACCCAAACCGTCATCCTTGTATCCATTTGGCCACTATCAAGAAAGCCTTATCGGCCCATACCAGCGGTAGCCATGCGAAGATCTGCATATGAATGAACACGCCTTTCAGCTGACATATAAATAAGCAAACAAAACGAAAGCCCGCTCCCTCTTTGGCAAATGGGGAGTCACGGGAACCCCCGTTAGCCGGAGAGCCTTGTGCCTTAATGCCAATAAATGCCCCAACCCAATTAATTCAACTTGCGCTCAATAGACCATTAAACCTTTGTTGTCGCTGGCAATTCCCTGCACACTTTGATTTCCACAAGGTAATTAATCCCATTAAAATGTAAAGCATCTTGGCGGGTTGGAGGGGCGGAGAGGAGCCTTCGAAATGAAAGCCGGCGTTGAATCACGCCATGCCTGATGGCTTCGATTCCCCCTGCTATTTCCTCGATGTTCGTTAGCGCCCATTCATTAGCTGTTTTCAAACACGGTCTTCACGGTGCGCTGTTCAGCTGGCGTCGAAGAGGCACGCCATTCTGAATGGAAGCCAGGAGAGTACCCTGGCTTGGAAAGTGCTGCAGCTGAATGACCCCCCCAATGGGAGAAAATGGGCAATCAGAGGCAATTTCAGGTGGGCTCATAACACAGGACTGCTAAGCGCGGCCATTTCCACTGGGGGCACATGACTTCCAAAATGACAATCTGGGGGAAGCAGACTTATTATCCAGGTGACCACTCAAAAAAACTGGATATACCCCAATTGTGTCTATTTAACATTAGTAAAATGCAATGTACATTGTACAAGATATTAGGCTTTTTTCTCCCCCCCCCTCTGATTTCCTTCAGAATGGATAGGTTTGATCTTCTTGCAGTCCATGGGACTCTCAAGAGTCTCCTCCAGCACCAGAATTCTAAAGCATCCATTCTTTGGCGATCAGCCTTCTTTATGGTCCAGCTCTCACTTCCATACATCACTACTGGGAAAACCATAGCTTTAAATAAACGGACCTTCTCTAGTAGTCTTCACTATTTCACACGCAAGATCAGGTTTTTGTTGGTGCTTCTGGGTGGGAGACAGCCTTCTCCCGGCACGTGTCCGGAACGCATAGCACAGCATTCACCTCTCACAAGCAAGCAGAAGAGCTTAGCAGAAGCTGAGACTGAGGACATGTAGAATCTGGCTTTAGTGATTTATTTACAGGATCAAAAAAAAAAGAACAGAGCAATCATGGCGTCTCTTCTCCTCCGAGAGAGCACAGCAACAGAACAAAGAGCAAAGAATCATAGAATCATAGAGTTGGAAGAGACCCCAAGGGCCATCCAGTCCAACCCCCTGCCAAGCAGGAAACACCATCAAAGCATTCCTGGCAGGTGACTGTCAAGCCTCTGCTTAAAGACCTCCAAAGAAGGAGACTCCACCACACTCCTTGGCAGCCAATTCCACTGTCGAAAAGCTCTTACTGTCAGGAAGTTCTTTCTAATGTTTAGGTGGAATCTTCTTTCTTGTAGTTTGAATCCATTGCTCTGTGTCCGCTTCTCTGGAGCAGCAGAAAACAACCTTTCTCCCTCCTCTATATGACATCCTTTTATATATTTGAACATGGCTATCATATCACCCCTTAACCTTCTCTTCTCCAGGCTAAACATACCCAGCTCCCTAAGCCGTTCCTCATAAGGCATCGTTTCCAGGCCTTTGACCATTTTGGTTGCCCTCCTCTGGACACGTTCCAGCTTGTCAGTATCCTTCTTGAACTGTGGTGCCCAGAACTGGACACAGTACTCCAGGTGAGGTCTGACCAGAGCGGAATACAGTGGTACTATTACTTCCCTTGATCTAGATGCTATACTCCTATTGATGCAGCCCAGAATTGCATTGGCTTTTTTAGCTGCTGCATCACACTGTTGACTCATGTCAAGTTTATGGTCTACCAAGACTCCTAGATCCTTTTCACATGTACTGCTCTAAAGCCAGGTATCACCCATCCTGTTTTTGTGCCTTTCATTTTTTTTGCCCAAATGTAGTACTTTACATTTCTCCCTGTTAAAATTCATCCTGTTTGCCTTCGCCCAGTTCTCTAATCTGTTAAGGTCATTTTGAAGTGTGATCCTGTCCTCTGGGGTATTAGCCACCCCTCCCAATTTGGTGTCATCTGCAAACTTGATCAGGATGCCCTCAAGCCCATCATCCAAGTCATTGATAAAGATGTTGAATAAGACTGGGCCCAAGACAGAAACCTGTGGCACCCCACTAGTCACTTCTCTCCAGGATGAAGAGGAGCCATTGATGAGCACCCTTTGGGTTCGGTCAGCCAGCCAGTTACAAATCCACTGAATGGTAGCATTGTCTATGGAAGAATTATTAAAGGAGATAAAAGAATTTGGCAATGTAGCAGGGTTTAAAATTAATACAAAAAAGACAAAAATGATTGCAAAAAATTTGATAAAGAGTGAAATAGAAGATCTACAAAAAAAATATGAGATAGAAGTTGTAAAGCAAATAAAATACCTGGGCATAAAGATAACAGCAAAAAACATCAATCTATTTAATGATAATTATGGGACTCTGTGGAAGGAGATTAAGAAAGATTTGGACACCTGGTCAAAATTAAGATTGTCTTTTTGGGGCAGAATAGCGGCAGTAAAAATGACCCTCCTACCTAAAGTGTTATTTTTATTTCAGATGTTACCAGTGATAAAAGGTACCTCACAATTAAAAGATTGGCAAAAGTTAATTTCTAAATTTATCTGGGAGGGGAAACCACCAAGAATAAAACACAAATTATTGGTTGAAAAAAAAGAAAGAGGTGGTTTCGGCCTACCAGATATAAAAATTTACTATGAGGCAGCCTGTCTAATATGGATACGTGATTGGATAGTATTAAAAGAATCAGAAATGTTAGAGCTAGAGGGATTCAATAACAGACATAGTTGGCATGGGTACTTATGGCAAGGGAAAGCGAAAATACATAAGGAATTCTTGACCCATATATTTAGGAAACCTTTATGGGAGGTCTGGTCAAGGAATAAAAACTTGATAGAACGGAAAACCCCAAGGTGGTTATCTCCGACTGAGATATTAACGATTAAAAACAGGAGTTTAGAGGGAAACTGGGTAACATATGACGAATTATTAGTAGAGACAGAAAAAGGATGGAGGATAAAACCATATGAGCAAGTATGTGATAAATTAATGGGATGGATCCAATACCACCAAGTGTATGGTTTATTTAATGAACACAATAAAGAATATGGTTTTGAAAGGGACAAGTCTAAATTTCAAATAGAAGTGATAGAAGGGAAAACTAAATTATTGTCAAACATGTATAATATATTGGTGGATTGGTTTACCATGGATGAGGAAATTAAAGAGTGCATGATAAAATGGGCCATAGACTTCGGTCACAACATCTCGTTTGACAGATGGCATAAACTATGGAACCAAAACATTAAATTTACAGCCTGTATACTGCTCAAGGAAAACATCATGAAAATGATGTATCGATGGTACATCACACCCACCAGAATAGCAAAAATGTATAAGAAAAAGGACAAAAAATGTTGGAAATGTATGGTGGAGGAAGGAAACCTCTATCATATGTGGTGGAAGTGTGAGAAGGCAAAAATATTCTGGGACTCCATATATAATGAATTAAAGAAAATATTAAAGTACAATTTCCCCAAAACTCCGGAAAGCTTTCTCTTAGGAATGGTAGGAGGAGAAATTAAAAGAATGGACCACAAATTGTTTTTGTATGCAACTACCACTGCGAGATTATTATGGGCCCAAAAGTGGAAGAGCAAAGAAGTTCCAACGGTGGAGGACTGGAGGGTAAAATTGTTTGGTTATATGGAATTAGCTAAGTTGACAAATAGAATAAGAGAGCAAAAAGACCACCAGCTTCAGTTAGAATGGGATAAATTTATTGAATATTGGAAGAAATATCATAAGGAAGGAAATACATTCACAGGGTATAAAAATGTACTTACAATATAATTATTAGAAGTATATAAGAACAACATTGACGTAGAAAAGGAATCTAGGAAATAGAAAGCATAGGAAAGAAAAAAATAAATAAAACCAGGGTGAAAAAGGAGGGAAGTCCAAGTTGCTCGAAGGAGCAATAAGAGACTGGTGTAGGCGGGAAAAACAGGCACTGGGTGTAGGGATAGAGGTAAAAAGTATACTTTGTTGGATCATATGCTGCATTATATGTTAGATTGTATAGGAAACTTATGTTTTTATATATGCGTTATTGTATTAGTAATATATGTTTAAAACCTTAATAAAAATATTTTTTTAAAAAAAGAATGGTAGCATTGTCTAGCCCGCATTTTACTAGCTTCTTTACAAGAATATCATGGGGCACCTTGTCAAAGGCCTTGCTGAAATCAAGATAGGCTACATCCACAGTGTTCCCTTCGTCTACCAGGCTAGTAATTCTGTCAAAAAATGAGATCAGATTAGTCTGACATGACTTATTTTTCAGAAACCCATGCTGACTTTTAGTGATCACAGCGTTCCTTTCTAGGTGCTCACAGACCGTTTGCTTAATGATCTGCTCTAGAATCTTTCCTGGTATTGATGTCAGGCTGACTGGGCGGTAATTGTTTGGGTCCTCTCTTTTCCCCTTTTTGAAAATAGGGACAACATTTGCCCTCCTCCAGTCTGCTGGGACTTCGCCTGTTTTCCAGGAATTCTCAAAGATTACTGCCAGTTCTGAAATCACCTCTGCCAGTTCTTTTAGAAGACGGAAGTGGCGCACAGTTCCTTGCGTTCCCACGCTTCCAAAGAATGGAATGTCAACACACAGAGCCTGTGATCTAGTAGTCACACATTCTGCAGCACGAGAGAGATTGAAACTCCTGACAGATTTAACCCACAGTGAAAACCCAACGAGTGGACCTTTCTCTGTTTTTTAACATTAGACTGTTGATGTTCCACCAAAATGATCAATGGAATTCTGGAAGCAATGATGGTCTCCAGAGCAAATTTCACACAATTCACTCCAGTTTGGTGCTTCCCAGATGCTGCTCACTAACTTGTTATTTATTTATTTATTTAGCAGAAGTCAATTCATCGTCACATCCCAGTCATCCCATTTGGTTTAATTTAACTGTGGAGAAGATAAAGAAACATCGATCTCTTCCCTGGTCTCTTTGTTTGCAACCAAATCCATCTCCCCCATGCCTTTAAATAAGGTTGCCGTCAGTGAGTCGCAACCAAGACGTTATAATTGCTTTCCATATTTATTCCTTCTTGCTGAACCTCAATCAAATTTTGCTCCATTTCTGAGCTTAAAAAGACGATTGTTTCTTTCCTCCCCCAGCTCCTAATTACAAGTGCTATGAAAACCGCCGTCAGTTCGGCAAACCCAGCTGCGTCCTTTGTTTCTGTCTGACACCATCGTCGATATTTAAGACTTTGCAATCAGATCCGATGCAGCCAGTGTTTTGTTTTCAACAATGCGGAAGAAAATAAAGATCATGCAGTGAGCATATGCAAAGGTGATTTTTTTTGCGGCTTGCAAACAAGCATAATGGCCACAATTCGGCAAAAAAGTTAGAGGTTCTTTAGCCAGTTGGAAACACACTAGGCATCAGTTCCCAGCCCTTATTCCAGCCTTTGCCAATGTGGTGCCCTTCAGAAGTTTTGGAAAAAAGTTTCTGCCAGCCCTAGTTAGCACAGGCTGTATGGCAGGCACCCCCAAACTCGGCCCTCCAGATGTCTTGGGACTACAATTCTCATCATCTCTGACCACTGGTCCTGTTAGTTAGGGATGATGGGAGTTGTAGTCCCAAAACATCTGGAGGGCCAAGGTTGGGGATGTATGGTTATGGGGCTGATTTGAGTTGCAGCCCAAACATCTGGAGGGGGTTAGGGTTGGTAAAAGCTGCTTCACTTTTCCTTTTTTTCATAAGAGGAGCCAGCAATGGAGCAGAATTATATGCAGAAGGCATCAGGTTCAACCAAGAGCCTGAAGTTGAAAAGGGGTGTCTCTCAAGTAGAATCATAGAATCGTAGAGTTGGAAGAGACCACAAGGGCCATCCAGTCCAACCCCCTGCCAAGCAGGAAACACCATCAAAGCATTCCTGACAGGTGGCTGTCAAGCCTCTGCTTAAAGACCTCCAAAGAAGGAGACTCCACCACACTCCTGGGCAGCAAATTCCACTGTCAAACAGCTCTTACTGTCAGGAAGTTCTTCCTAATGTTTAGGTGGAATCTTCTTTCTTGTAGTTTGAATCCATTGCTCCGTGTCCTCTTCTCAGGAGCAGCAGAAAACAACCTTCCTGGAAAATTTCCACCCTGCCTTGCAGTCCCCAAAGGGACCCCCAGGGAGGATTCCAGATCAAAGACACAGAATAATATACACACACACACACACACACACACACACACACACACACACACACAAATGCAATACACCAATTACATTATTAAAACAGTAGCATGCGAGTAGCATAAAGCAACTGGGCCAGTTTAAAAATACATCACAACAGCAGGAGGTTAAAACAAATTGAAGAGACAGAGGAATAAATAAATCTTTGCCACAGCCAATATGATAATGTTGCGCTAAATTCATTATTTTTCCCAGCATAGTATTCTTTTTTAAATTATTTTCTCAGACTCGAATAAAGTGTCCAACATTAGAATAATAGAATTATGGAATCATAGAATTGTAGAGTTGGAAAGGAACCCAAGTGTCATCTCGTCCAAGCCATTGCCAAAGCTATAGAATCTCTGACAGGTGCCCCCCCCAACTTCTGTTTAAAAAGCTCCAATGAAGGAAAACTCAGGAACCAAGAGGACAAAAACTTTAAAAAAGAATGGGGAAAAAATTATAACTTATCTAGGAGGCCATTGCAAGCAGATGGAAACACTAGCAGGATTTGAAACCCACTTGTAATGTAACAAATACTATGGACAATACGGATTGAAATAAAATATAGAATATGGAATAATATGCACTTGTAACTGTTGGCATCAGGGCCCATGTAAGGGGGGGGGGAGTCTCGGGAATCAGAGTACTCTTTATATATGGATATTTATTTGGAATGTTATAAATTCATATTTGTAATCTATATATATAAAATCGTTCAAGTTGGATGTTTGTTAACAATCGCCTTTCTCCGTAACCCCTTGATTGATTCCGTTCAAATTTGGACACAACGTTCCATGCCAATATGGGAGTGACCCTATATACTTACATTGCACAAATACCACACCTTTCCCAGGTAAAAATGTGATTTTGTGCAAAAAATATAGCGCCCTCCAGTGGACTTTAAACAGCACAGCACAACACACCTGTTTCTGACCCCTCCTCCTCCTTTCCCGACATCACTACCACCATCCAATCGACAGACAGACCGCCCACAAACACTATTGCTGGCTCCGCCGGCGGGTATAGAGCCACGCCGGGAGGAATAGTAGTAATAAACAGTTGTAGAAACGAAGACAAAAACGGGAGGGGCAAACGGAGAACACATAGACTGAACATCAACAAGATAAGGTGTAAGTAAACATACGCTTTCTCTTTCATACTGTATCTTACTTTTGCTTTTCACCAAATCAGCCACAGCAAGGCGTGGCCGGGTCAGCTAGTATCAAATAAAAATGATTTCAAAAATAAAATAAAATAGCTCAAATGAAGGAGAGTTCGCCACCTTGTATCCCCACCTCACACAGACTCCTTATGCAACCCGTTGTTTTTATTTTTAAAGTTTAGTGGGGCTATCAGTTCACACTGCAAATCATTTTTCATCCTAAAGAGGAAGAGAACAACAACCCACAGATGTCAAAAAATCCTCAAGTATATTTAGTTTTGGAAAACGGCAGAGATTATGCTTCCTGCACACAGGGCCTTTTAAAAAAAGACATAAAGGCGATGATTGTCTTATATAAGATAGCGGGATTGAGGAATGTTCTCCTGACTGCACGGAGAGAGGCGTCTTTATTTGTCGGGCTCATTTGCATTTACCGTAGCTTGCACGAAACGCTACCCATTTTCTCCCTTTCATGCGAGCGCCTTGCCTTTTGTTCCCAGCCTGAAAGCGCAGAGATTTGCCATCTGCGGGACACATGGACTTCCGCTCCTTTGCTTGTGACATCGCCTGCTGACTTGGCTCCCCTGAAACTCTTCCCAAAGCCTGAGATCGTTTCAGAGCAGAATACTCAACTCTGAGAAGCGTCATTGGGTGGGATCCAAGCGAGTCATCGCAAGAGCAGAACGGCTTCTGCTTGCACGACAGAACACCCCTCTCCCAACCCCAGGGGACCTGCCCTCTAATTCAGTTCTGGAGCAGGGGGGGAGTATTGGAGGGGTAGTTACCCCATTTGTGCAGTGACTTAGGTGGAGACAACCGTAAGAACATAAGAGCTGGTCAAGGAGCTTGCCTGCCACCAGGGGCGAAGTAAGGGCGGGGCGATAGGGACGGGACGCCCTGGGTTCCAGCCTCTAGGGGGTGACACTCTGGGCACCCCTCCACAACCGGCGACTCCCAAAAACCTCGCTTGCCCCCGCGGCTGGCTTCGCGTGCTCGGCGGCTGAGCGAGCGAAGCCAGCCATGGTGGCAAGCGAGGTTTTTGCCGGGCGGTGGGTCACCACCCAGCAAAAACCTCGCTTGGAGCCTCGGCTGGCTTCGCTCGGCCACCGTGTTCTTTTCTCCTGGGAGCTGGCACCTGAATGGGGGCGCCTGGCTGTGCCCCCAGAATTTTGCGCCCGGGGCCATGGCCCCCCTGGTCCCCACACCACACCACTGTCTCTGTGATTTCTAATCATCTCTCCCTCCCGCCATGCCTTTCTAAGTGCCTGAAGTCTTTAACATTTCTTCTTGTGAAAAAACTCTCAAAGAATTTCCTTGGCTTTTATTTGAATCCAATCCAGGGTACAAGTACTTTTCAAGCATTAGCATACTGTTATCAGCCTTGTGCATCAGTGGACCTATCTCTCTCTCTCTCTCTCTCTCTCTCTCTCTCTCTCTCTCTCTCTTCTGAGAATGACTGGAACTCTTTGAGACTGTGGATCCCTAATTTATCAGATCTCGGATCAGAGCAGTTGTCGGCCCAGGCAGCCGGGCTGAAGCTGTGAGAATGTAATTCTCCTCTTGTCATCACCATCGCGGAGGAAGAGAAGAGGTCGACCTGAGCTGCGAAACACCTTCCTCTCTCCGGAGGCCCTGGTGCTGATAAGCTGAATAGTTTTCATGACGCTCCAAACGCTCCGAGTTTAATGGATCAGAAATTAAAGCGACTCAGGATGAGAAGCACGGCAGGGTCTCAGGGACTGTTGAACAAAGATAAAAAATTGGCTTTGTAATTTCCACCCCTGATAAGTCTCTGAGCGTCTTGCCGGTGGAGGGGTAGGTGTTCCCTGGAGGGGTTTGTGGGTTTGTTTTTGAGCATCAAATCCTTGCAGTTTGGAAGCTGCCCTTGATGTCTGGGCAAGGAGAATGGGAACCAAACCAGCAGCAGAAAACTGCAAGGCCTGAAACTTCAAAAAAGGCACACACTAGATGAACTTTCAACGCTAAAGCTTTCTTCTTGACCCTGAAGCTGCCTGGCTACAGACCTGCAGGGCTTCCTTCTGTGACATCAGAGCAGCTGAACCAATGGCAGCCAGTGTTCCCATGACGCTGCAAGCAAATTTGCTTTGGGAAGAGATGTATTGCTCGGACTGAACAGCCAGGCCACAGTCAGCAGTTTTATTGGACCACTTGCAGCCCTCGTGGCTTCCTGGATTGTCTGTTCGTCGCTGGGCTGATGGCTGCAATACCCTGTTGGGCCATCTGCAGTGGGGGTGCTGCAGTGTAGCAGGGAGGAAGCGAGTCACACTTTCCTCAGGTTGCTGTGGTGGTTGCTAAAGCAAACAAGATGAATTTTAACAGGGAGAAATGTAAAGTACTACACTTGGGCAAAAAAAATGAAAGGCACAAATACAGGATGGGTGACACCTGGCTTGAGAGCAGTACATGTGAAAAGGATCTAGGATTCTTGGCAGACCACAAACTGGACATGAGTCAACAGTGTGATGCAGCAGCTAAAAAAGCCCATGCAATTCTGGGCTGCATCCAGAGGAGTATAGCATCTAGATCAAGGGAAGTAATAGTACCACTGTATTCCGCTCTGGTCAGACCTCACCTGGAGTACTGTGTCCAGTTCTGGGCACCACAGTTCAAGAAGGATACTGACAAGCTGGAACGTGTCCAGAGGAGGGCAACCAAAATGGTCAAAGGCCTGGAAACGATGCCTCATGAGGAACGGCTTAGGGAGCTGGGTATGTTTAGCCTGGAGAAGAGAAGGTTAAGGGGTGATATGATAGCCATGTTCAAATATATAAAAGGATGTCATATAGAGGAGGGAGAAAGGTTGTTTTTTGCTGCTTCTGAGAAGAGGACACGGAGCAATGGATTCAAACTACAAGAAAGAAGATTCCACCTAAACATTAGAAAGAACTTCCTGACAGTAAGAGCTGTTCGGCAGTGGAATTTGCTGCCAAGGAGTGCGATGGAGTCTCCTTCTTTGGAGGTCTTTAAGCAGAGGCTTGACAGCCACCTTTCAGGAATGCTTTGATGGTGTTTCCTGCTTGGCAGGGGGTTGGACTGGATGGCCCTTGTGGTCTCTTCCAACTCTATGATTCTAGGGTTAGTTAGAAGACAAAGGGAGAGTCTGGAGCCATAGAGATGGCCATGATGGGAAAAGATTGCAGGCTGTTGAAGGCAGCAAGCTGGAGAGAGGCTCAGAGTACAACGTCTGATATCTGTTTGCATCCAAGTCTGCAGCTACGGGTGAAACAAGACCCTCTTGAACACCTCCGTCATAGGCTCAGGTTGTACATATGTGTAAATAAACCATATATCATAAAGACACCACAGTCTTCTCTGTACCTCATTTCCAAAAGGTAGCACAAACCCTGGGGAAGCCACCTGGGGCTCCTGGAATCTCTTGTGATCGAAGATTGGGGTGGCGTGCAGCAGTACGTATGTCTGTAAGTTGTGCCAGGCTCTGAGGAGTCCCTTTTCCCTCAACTCTTGTGAAATTTGCCACGGCTACTTCCATCGTTACAAAGGGACACATAATAGAGGCAATCACATCAAGCGTCTAGTCTTACAAAACATTCCACCTGGACGTCTCATCTCACAGAGAGAAAGAGAGAAAAGAAAGGAGAGCAAATCTCTTCCAGGTGTATTAAAAAAACTCTCACACACACACACACACACACACACACACGCTTGCTGGAAGCACTAAAGCAAACAAGCAAACAAAAATCATGTAGTATTTGATAGCCAAACTATTCAAAGGCTTTAATCTTGAGTCTTTTATGCAGCTCTCATGACTATAGGAGCGGAAAAAAATAAAGTCTCTTTCTCTTTGACAAGGCCTTTGACAAGGTGCCCCATGATATTCTTGTAAAGAAGCTGGTAAAATGCGGGATAGACAATGCTACCATTCAGTGGATTTGTAACTGGCTGACTGACCGAACCCAAAGGGTGCTCATCAATGTCTCCTCTTCATCCTGGAGAGAAGTGACTAGTGGGGTGCCACAGGGTTCTGTCTTGGGCCCAGTCTTATTCAACATCTTTATCAATGACTTGGATGATGGGCTTGAGGGCATCCTGATCAAGTTTGCAGATGACACCAAATTGGGAGGGGTGGCTAATACCCCAGAGGACAGGATCACACTTCAAAATGACCTTAACAGATTAGAGAACTGGGCCAAGGCAAACAGGATGAATTTTAACAGGGAGAAATGTAAAGTACTACACTTGGGCAAAAAAAATGAAAGGCACAAATACAGGATGGGTGACACCTGGCTTGAGAGCAGTACATGTGAAAAGGATCTAGGAGTCTTGGTAGACCACAAACTTGACATGAGTCAACAGTGTGATGCAGCAGCTAAAAAAGCCCATGCAATTCTGGGCTGCATCAATAGGAGTATAGCATCTAGATCAAGGGAAGTAATAGTACCACTGTATTCCGCTCTGGTCAGACCTCACCTGGAGTACTGTGTCCAGTTCTGGGCACCACAGTTCAAGAAGGATACTGACAAGCTGGAACGTGTCCAGAGGAGGGCAACCAAAATGGTCAAAGGCCTGGAAACGATGCCTTATGAGGAACGGCTTAGGGAGCTGGGTATGTTTAGCCTGGGGAAGAGAAGGTTAAGGGGTGATATGATAGCCATGTTCAAATATATAAAAGGATGTCTGCTGCTCCAGAGAAGCGGACACGGAGCAATGGATTCAAACTACAAGAAAGAAGATTCCACCTAAACATTAGGAAGAACTTCCTGACAGTAAGAGCTGTTCGACAGTGGGATTTGCTGCCAAGGAGTGTGGTGGAGTCTCCTTCTTTGGAGGTCTTTAAGCAGAGGCTTGACAGCCACCTGTCAGGAATGCTTTGATGGTGTTTCCTGCTTGGCAGGGGGTTGGACTGGATGGCCCTTGGGGTCTCTTCCAACTCTAGGATTCTAGGATTCTATGATTCTCTTTTCCAGTTCCCTCTCCTCTGCCAAACACAAAATGTCTTCCATTTACACATTAGGATTTCTATATGTAATGATGTTTTTTTAAAAAAATGGTATTATTGGGAACAGATTGGGAACAGATCCAGAACGCTTGTGGTGGAAGTCAGGAGGGATGAGTGCAATTATTAGCATGTTTTGAGATCCTGCATCCTCTGGGTTTTATCCTGTTCTGAAGGGGGTTGAATGCCTTTTTGATTGGTAGATAATTGCCACTCCAGAGGTGCCTTGGTTTTCGAACGTAATCCATTATGGAAGACCATTTGACTTCCGAAATGTTCGAAAACCAAGGCACAAAGGGCGGCCTGCAATTTCAATGCAGAAAAGTGGGGGGGGGGGGGGACTCAGCGGAAGCCGTTCGACGTCCGAAGCGCATTAAAAAACGGAAGCAATTACTTCCGGGTTTTCGTTGTTTGGAAACCCAAACGTTCGGCTTCCAAGACGATCGCAAACTGAGGTACCACTGTAATTGGACACTTGAAAGAAGACGACACTCTAAGGCCAGTCATGGCTTTTGGGCAGAGGTTACCCCGGCAGTCTATTATTAATCATGAGATGGTCCAAATTCCTTTTCTGCACCCACCACAATATCCTCTGTGAGCCTCCTCAAGAGTAGGTCTTGGGTCCACGGAGGATAGAAAGTTTGAGGATGCCTGGCCTATGGGGAGCCCAAAGAGTGGCTCAGGAGCTTTTCCCATTTGCTCCATCCCCATGTCTACACCTAAGCTGCACATCTGACCCTCCTGGTGCCATAATCTGCCCCACTGCACACTGCCAACCTCCACCCCCGATCTTGTGTTTCTTAGTTGTGGATCCTGAGATTCAGGGGGTTGAGCTTAGTCCCCACCGCTGGCGCACCCCCTTGAGATGCTTCCTGCTACTGGTGCCCCCCCGAGACGCTCCCCGCCATTGGTGCACACCCCTGGGATGCTCCCTGCCACCGGCGCACCCCCTGAGACGCTCCCCACTGTTGGTGCACCCCCCTAGGATGCTCCCTGCCACCAGCGCACCCCCCTGGGACATGCACTGTCGCTAGCTCCGCCTCTGCCTGTCCCTATGGGCACGCTTCATCCCTAGCCCCTATGGGCACCCCATGGGTGGTTCGCCCTGCCCCTGACTGCACTGAGAGGCTTCCTTCATCACTGTTCACAACTTAAGAAAGGTCTAGGACAGGGGTCAGCAAACTTTTTCAGGAGGGGGCCAGTCCACTGTCCCTCAGACCTTGTGGGGGGGGGGCTGGACTATATTTTTTTTGGGGGGGGAGAATGAATTCCTATGCCCCACAAATAACCCAGAGATGCATTTTAAATGAAATGACACATTCTACTCATGTAAAAACACACTGATTCCCGGATCATCCGTGGGCCAGATTTAGAAGGCGATTGGGCCGTATCCAGCCCCCGGGCCTTAGTTTGCCTGCCCATGGTCTAGGTCCCTCTTCGCAGTTTGCTGCAGCATCCTAGCTTCTCCTTTACTCCATGTGTCGAGCTGCATTCTAGAAGAAAAGGGGAGGGGGAAACGCTGGGGATTTTGCACAAGCTGAGCAACAGAACTTGGAACATTTTGAAAGATGCCGTTGATAAAGTCCAAAGGAACCTGCAGAGTGTGGGGGAATGTCGCCTCGTGTGTGACAGAGGAAGATATTTGTTGAAAATGCCTGCCTCTAATCTCTTTCTCTTCATGTCCTTTTGTTCAGCTGGGGACTCTTTGTCCCGATAAGGCGAACGAAAACCTGTGCATTGCTGGGAGTTGAGCATTTCGCTCTCTCCGTCTGTCTTCCATTTTAATTTTAAATGAAGCACATGCAGGGGAAAGCGGATCTTAGCCGGCTGCAGGGGCGTAGCCAGGATCAAAACTAGGGGGGGGCAAGCCATGGTCGTTCAGGTTGTGACATTTCAGCATGGAAAAGGCGAATGAAACCAAAATTTTAAGAAAATTATATATAATTATAGCAGTGCTTTATTACGGTAGTTATTACAATTATTTGCTTGATTTTTTTTATTTTTTAATTTTAATTTTTATTCTAGTTACATGTCTTATGCTAATATCATTTTTATTGGGTTTGAAGAAAACTTGTTCAAAACTTTCGTTTCAATCCCCGAGGAGTCGGCGCAGGTGTTTCCAAAGGCGAAGGAAACAGACACCCTCAAAAAAGGGGGGTGCAGCCTCACCTCCCAAAATAGGGGCGCAGCCAGTCTGGAAGCGCAAAGGAGAAGCACCTACTTTGGCAAAATAGAACATCCAGAGCTCATAGACGCGCTCCTTGGAAGCCATGGCTGAGGACTGCAATATCTCAAGGACCGCCTCTCCCCATATACCATAAACTGTCCCAGACTCTGCATTCATCATCTGAAGTCCTTCTTCATGTGCCTCCTCCATGTGAGATTTGGAGGGTGGCAACACAAGAACGGGTCTTTTCTGCAGTGGCTCCCTGTTTATGGAATGTTCATCTTCAACCAGGCTTTTGGCTGATTAATGTTCTACAGCCTTTTAAATGTGTTTGTGGGAGGTTAATGTTTGTTCACGTTTTTTTTTTTTTAAATATTGTGAACTGCCCTGAGCTCTTTTGTTGAAGGGCATAATAATAATAATAATAATAATAATAATAATAATAATAATTGTCTCTCTTCAGTTCCTCCTCCCCTGACAACAGTCAGCATTTCATGTGCACTGACCATGCACATTACTGGATTGTTTAGGAGGAATCCTCCTAATATGGTTTTCTTTTCTTTTTTCACTTCTGCAAATCTTGGCATAGTATCTGGGTTCTCAACGTGGTGCTAAGGTCCCCTATCTCTTCCAATGAAAACAGCTTGTGGGAGGGCTGTTTGGTTGGGGACTGTCTGCTTCTTTGAATTGTGTTGACTGCTTTTTAGTCTGTGTTTTGTTTGCTTTTTGGGGGGGTGCATGCATTTTTAGTGGGGGGAGGGAGTCTGAGCCTCACCAGTTTTTATTCTGTAATATATGGTGCCCACATCAGTTTCTTAGATTTCCAAATGTGCCCCAGCACCCCAAAGAATTGGGGACCCCTGGTATATATGCTGTTTTAATAATTTAGCAGGCAGTTGAAGTACATATAAAAGTCCAGCTAACGATACCAAAGAACAATTGCTCAACAGCTTTAACTGCTCTGGCTTCTCGTTTTCTTTATCTTTGAAACTGATGCATTTTTATATATAAAAATTGTTAACTAATAAACATGGAAAGAGAGAAGTTGACACTGACAGTTCCCAAGTTAGCATTCAAGTTGTTGGGGCTGCAGGGAGTTTGCCGACAAAGAAGTTGCTTCCCCAAGTATTATAATGCTTTTAGGCTGATCTTTTCCAAAGGATGGAAAGACCTTGAAGATTAGAGCCTTTATTCTCCCTGACCTCAAACAAAAAAAGTTTCAATGAGCATTGGCTAAAGCTGATGGACAGAAGCCTCGAAAATTCCTCTAATATATGTCGCTGCCACCCCTACATCCTCCCTTCTTTGAAAACATTTAAATCATTATGCATCTTCTGGAAGTGTGGAGACCCAAGGCTTTCTGCCAGTGTAACCCAGCACATTTCTCTCCTGACCTCTCCTTTAATTCCCAAAAGTTGTCAAGCAGCAACTCACTGAGAAAGGGTAACAAATTAAATCTGGATGCATTCAAGCTCTCTCTCTCTCTCTCTCTCTCTCTCTCTCTCTCTCTCTCTCTCTCTCTCTCTCTCTCCCTCCCTCCCTCCCTCCCTCCCTCCCTCCCCCTCCCCCTCCCCCCCCTCTCTCTCTCACACACACACAAGAGAGGGCTGCTAAATGGAGTGCATTCTTACAAATTACGTTTCACACACTAAGGGCAGCATATAGAAAGAATTTCCCAACCATAGAGCTGATATTGAAAGGAGATTTAGAAAATACACACAACAGATTTAATTTCTGTGAAGCCTTTTAAGTGGTCTCAAGGAAGTGAAGACGGAAGCAGACCGTCTTGCTGGTGCCGACGGCAGCTGCCAGCCCTCAGGCTCCTCCTCTCCCAGCACCTGATTCCTCTCCCAGCACCTGATTCGCGGCCCGGCCCGGCCCGGCCCCGAGGGAGGAGAGACGCCGCTGTCTCAGCCGACAACACCGCTGCCCCCGCTGTTGCTCCCCCAGGTGTGCTTCTAGGGGGGAGCAGCTGCCCCCCTGCCCCTCGCTGGGTACGCCCATGCATGCATCCCTGCTAGTTCCTCCTCCACTCAACCCCACGCAGCAGGCTTTTGAGATCGGCGCGCAGGATGGTGGTGGCAGCTAGGGGCGGGGGCAGCTGCCTTCTAGGGGGGGGGCACTTGCCCCCCTCTGCCCCCCCTGGCTACGCCCATGGCCGGCTGCAGGAAGCTATGCTTGGCTGGAGAGCTTTATTGGGTAGAAAAGGGAGACCTCTCGACTGGCGAATTAAATGCCCAAGTTTAAGTTGGGGAAGATCCTGGGGCACGTTCTGCAGTTCATGGTCAGCCCATGTGGCATGCTGGTTGGGTATGGTGAAAGGTAAAGGACCTCTGGATGGTTAAGTCCAGTCAAAGGCGACTATGGGGTTGTGGCGCTCATCTCGCTTTCAGGCTGAGGGATCCGGCGTTTGTCCACAGACAGCTTTCTGAGTCATGTGGCCAGCAGGACTAAACCGCTTCTGGCGCAATGGAACACCGTGATGGAAACCAGTGCGCACAGAAACACCATTTACCTTCCTGCCACAGTGGTACCTACTTATCTACTTGCAGTTTTTGGCGTGCTTTTGAACTGCTAGGTTGGCAGGCGCTGGGACAGAGCAATGGGAGCTCACACAGTTGTGGGGATTCGAACCGCCAAACTTCTGATAGGCAAGCCCAAGAGGCTCAGTGGTTAAGACCACAGCGCCACCCGCACCCCATCCTCACACACCTTTCCCTCCATGTGTCAGGCTTGACCTGGAGATGGAGCTGCTGTGGCTGGGGGCCTCTCTCCGCTGCGGCCAAGGCCAAGCTGTTCATGGTGCAGCCCAGCCGAGGAGAGGGGCAGCAGCTCTCTGCAGCCAACACTCCACTCTGCCCCCAGGCTCAGACATGACCCAGGAGCGGAGCTGGGTGCAAGGAAGCTGTCTCAGCAACTCCTTCACATACCAGAGCCAGGCTCTGATGGGAGTCTGTTGTGGGTGTGCCTGGTTGTGCTTCCTCCAGAAAATGTGTGACTCCCCCAAGCTACACGACTGAGAAGAGCTCTGCTGGAACAGGCAAAGTGGGGCTCATCTACATAGCTGTCAACCCTCCCTCTTTTTTGCGGGAAACTCCCTTATTCCAATGCCATTTCCCGCTGCTATCCCGGATTGTTGATATCCCTTAAATTTCTCGGATTTCAAAGGAAGCAGCTCCTCTCCCTCCCTGCCGGCCAGGGAGGCTCCTCAGCTGCGTTGCTCAGCTGCCAATAAGGAGTCTGAGACCGACTGGGGGCGGAGCTTGCATGCCTTGTGCAGCCAGACCCTCACGCCCTACCAGACAGACAGCCTGCCTGCCGTCTACGCGCTCGCTCTTTCGCTCACCCGTTCACACGCAGTCTCTGGAGCGCAGGGTGGCGAGGCTACTTGGTGCCATTGCACCGCCCTCGCGGCATCCCTTGTTTTCAAATCCGAAAGTTTTGGGAAAATCCCTTATTTTCAAATCCGAAAGTTGACAGCTATGCTCATCTAGCTTAGCATCCTGTTCTCACAGTGGCCAACCAGGTGCATGTGGGAAACCCACAAGCAGGATCTGAGCACAAGAGCAACTCTCCCACCAAATTGGGAGGGGTGGCTAATACCCCAGAGGACAGGATCACACTTCAAAATGACCTTAACAGGTTACAGAATTGGGCCAAAGCAAACAAGATGAATTTTAACAGGGAGAAATGTAAAGTACTACACTTGGGCAAAAAAAATGAAAGGACAAATACAGGATGGGTGACACCTGTCTTGAGAGCAGTACATGTGAAAAGGATCTAGGAGTCTTGGTAGACCACAAACTTGACATGAGTCAACAAAAGGATGTCTGCTGCTCCAGAGAAGCGGACACGGAGCAATGGATTCAAACTACAAGAAAGAAGATTCCACCTAAACATTAGAAAGAACTTCCTGACAGTAAGAGCTGTTCGACAGTGGAATTTGCTGCCAAGGAGTGTGGTGGAGTCTCCTTCTTTGGAGGTCTTTAAGCAGAGGCTTGACAGCCACCTGTCAGGAATGCTTTGATGGTGTTTCCTGCTTGGCAGGGGGTTGGACTGGATGGCCCTTCCAACTCTATGATTCTATGATACCCCTGACGGGGCTGGGAGTGGAGCACCTGCAGGCAATGGGTCCTCCATCACATCAGGAGCCAGAGCAGACTCAGCAGATGCCTGTACGTGAGGATCCAGCACAGGTGAGGACCCTTCAGGCTCAGGCCCTAGCCCCGGCTCAGCTGGTTCTGGAGGCGGGGAATCCTGTGCAGGCTGGGATCCCTCAGGTTCAGCATCTGAGTCCGAATCCCAGGCCATTACACAGGGTGTGTTACACCAATGAAAACCCAATATCAAAAACAATTTAAAAGAACTGTACATCACAGTAATAAGGCGGTTCCTGAAAATACACACCCCAAGTGTCAAAAGCCAGGGTAAAGATGTGTTTCTTCAGCATTCGCCAGAAGCTATACAATGAAAGTGCCAGATGTACCTCTGTGGGGAGGGAGTTACACATCTTAGGGGCCACCACAGAGAAGGTCTTCTCCTAGGCCAACCCCTCCGCCGGGCTTCTGAGGGTCTCCTCTACTGATCTCAGCACTTGAGAAGGTCTGCAGGGAAGGAGACAGTCTTTCAGGTATTTGGGGCCTCAGTCATTTAGGGCTGTGGACACTCATGTGAGCACCTTGAATTGGGACTGGAAATGAAATTGCAACCAATGCAGCCGTTTTTTAAAAAAGGGGTTATGTGAGATCTCAATGGCCGCTGCGTTTTGGACCAACTCAAGTATCCGAGTCGTCTTCAAGGGAAGGCCCACGTAAAGCACATTGCGACAATCCAGCTGGCGTCCCAAAACAGCTGGAGGGCGCCAAGTTGGCGAACGCAAGCAGACCTTGCATGGTGCAAGGAGCTGGCAGGGATCCAGCGATGAGACGGGGGCTTGAAAAGGTTTTGTTGTTTATTGGGAGAAGTTGACAAGCTTTCCTCTTATTTATCAGGAGGGGGCCAGTATCTTGAGGCCCAAGGAGAGACAGGTTGTCACTGATCTGCAACAAAACAAGGAAGGGACAATTATATTGTCTGAAGCCAAGCGAGATGCATTAGCATATTGGCATTTAGATGCTAACTGTTATCTGTGCCTCAATTGTTAATTAAATGTAGTTCCGGTCCTGATTCCTTCTCTGCCTGCGCTCTTTGCCGGTTCCTCCACTGTGATTAATGGCCATTCTTTTCTCCCGCCTGCCCCCCTCTCCACTGCCCACAACTGGAGTGCCTCGGCCGTCCTTCTGTGGGGAAAGAGAGAGGAGGCCGGAGGAATGGGGAAGAGAGGGGCTTGCACGTAGCGGGCCTTGTCTCCCATGGGCACTTGTGGGACCCGAGGCTCCGTGTCAAGCAGATAAGAGCCGGCAAAAGGGGAGAGGACAAAACGGAACAAAACACCCAAGCGGTTGTCGCCGTCACAATGAAGCGCTATCCTGGGGGCGCAGGATGCTAATCGCTGCCAAGTGTGCCGCTCAGATAACAATGCCCACTTCAGCTCAGCAAAGGGGAATGGATTTATTCAGACTCCAAAACAAAAACGCAAGTGCACACATATACACACTGCGTATCAAGGTAGAGGATGATATCCCAGATTCCAAATTAGGGAGGGATACACACACACACACACCCAATGGAAGTGGCCTTGTGTCCTAATTTCTGGAGCCCGTCCCGCTAGGTCAGGGGTCAGCATACTTTTTCAGCAGGGGGCCGGTCCACCGTCCCTCAGACCTTCTAGTGGGGGGGGGGGCGGACTTGATTTTGGGTGAAAAAAATAACGAATTCCTATGCCCCACAAATAACCCAGAGATGCATTTTAAATAAAAGCGCACATTCTATTCATGTAAAAACACCAGGCAGGCCCTACAAATAACCCAGAGATGCATTTTAAATAAAGGGACACATTCTACTCATGTAAAAACACGCTGATTCCCGGGCCGTCCACAGGCCAGATTGAGAAGGCGATTGGGATGCATCCGGCCCCCAGCCCTTAGTTTGCCTACCCATGCGCTAGGTGTTCCTGATCTGTAGGGCTCATTGTGAAGACTTGATCAGGCATTCCCCTTCTGCTTTCAAGTATATTTTAAAATTTCATCTGTAATACTTTTCACACCTGAGCCTCCATATACTCTCAGGGAAGGTGGGGGGTCTGCCCTCCTCTGCTTCCTCCTCCCCTCTCCCAATTAACCTCCGTCTCCACGGCTCAGTGGTGGGAGGGAGCGCACAGGAAGGATCGCCAGGGACCTCCCCCTCCATGCGGCATTGCCAAGGTGCCACCCCTAGGTCTCAGGAATGGGCCCTGAAATCTCAGGATCTGCGGTGCGCCTGAGCTGGCAGCCCTCGTGCCAATCCTATGCAGACTGCCAGACCTAGGCTGGGCACAGACTGAATTGTGAACGTGAAGGAGAATAGCCCTTTAGAGCTGCTGTATTTGCCATCTCTTGGAATAAAAAAATGGGGCCAGGGCAGGCTTCAGCTTTGAAGTGACACCCCCCCTCGCAAAAGTAACCTCTAGTTGGATCCTTTCAACCCCACATTGTAAAATGTATTTCTGTTCATTTCATAGTTGTCTTTTCTAAAATTGTAGCTGTCCTTCTCAATTAGCTTATCTGGATTTTATGTAGACCTGTGCCTTCCTTTTTCTTCATCATCATCATCATCATCATTATTATTATTATTATTATTATTTTGCAAGGCGTCGGTTGCTGCCCTATTCCTATTCCATAGCTAGGGGTGCGTCCACCCTGTCTCCAAGGTCTTAATGTTCTCCTAATGAGGCATCACCGAAATGACAGATCCTCCCCCCGCACTTTTTTTTTTTAAATAGTCTTCAAGCAAAGGCAAAACAGCCTTCAGATGTAATTGCCATGAGTTTTTATGGCCCTAAAAGGAGCAGTAAGATAGGATTAGTCTTAGTTAAGGGTGACTCACCCTTCTATCTGTTTCAGATTGAAACAAATGACAATGTTTGCTTTCGATTATTAGATTAGCCATATTGAAATCCTTATTAGGGGCTTATGATCGGGGTGGGGAGAGGAATGCTTCTGCGTGGTACCTGGAGCACAGCAAGTACTCTAGGCATGCCTTATCACGACGTGGGGGTATCCCTACTCCGCTGAAGCTGTGGCAGAGTGTAACCATTATTCGCCAGTGTGGTGTAGTGGTTAAGAGCGGTGGACTCGTAATCTGGTGAACCGGGTTCGATTCCCCGCTCCTCCACAAGCAGCTGCTGGGTGACCTTGGGCTAGTCACACTTCTCTGAAGTCTCTCAGCCCCACTCACCTCACAGAGTGTTTGTTGGGGGGGAGGAAGGGAAAGAAGAATGTGAGCCGCTTTGAGACTCCTTCGGGTAGGGATAAAGCGGGACCCACAGTCTTGCTCACTATGCTTTTGTCCCACAAGGCACAACAGACAGGCACCGGTATCTTTCCCCATTGGCTGGGGCTGATGGGATTTGTAGTCCAAAAAATCTGGAGGGCACCAGGTTGGGGAACGTTGGCATAGGAGCCACTTCTGTTTGCCTGGCATATAAATACATCACCACCGCGACCTCAAAACCTAAATACATAGAAAGTAGAGTTTGGGGTTGTTGTTTTTTCCACATTAAGGAAGGCAGTAGCTGCAGCGTTCCCCTTAGCTTTCATATCCTAAACACCTTTGGGCACTGTTTATGTTGGGGGGAATAGAGAAATGTCTCTGCAGAACTCAGTGAGGAATGGAGAACAAGCCAGAAGCACTTTATCAGCAAGTTGCGCTGAGGTGCACTTTTATGGCTCTCTGATTCAGGCATTACTAAAACTCTGAGGGCTGCCAGCGCCACTGGGAATCCTTCAGACATGATATCCTCCAGCACATCGGGTTCTTAATTCTCTTGCCAGGCATCTCTGTGTTTGTTAGACAGGCAGGTAGATAGACAGACAGAGAGCACAATGTGAGAAGCAGTCTGTGCAGCCCAGTCCATCGAAAACATCCCAGCTCTGCAAAGGGCCAGGCTGCACATCCGTGGTTCCCCAACCCACCCAGAAATAATGAGCTATGAGGAGGTAGCTCAGTTAGAGCATGGTGCTGATAACGCCAAAGTCGCAGGTTCGATCCCCATATGGGACAGCTGTATAGTTCCATATAGATAATCCTCAGGGTCCCTTCCAACTCTAGAATTCTAAGTTATCTTTTTTTAAAATTCATTTTTATTAGGTTTTACACTTTTATAACAAGAACAAGAACAAACAACAAACACACAAAGCAAAACTGCAAATTTCAACAATCATGTATGCATCTTGTTTCCCTTCACTCTGCCGAGCTGTGAATTCCATCCTTCCCATAATATAATTATATATAAATATAATATATAATTCCCATGATATAATAATACCTATGACATGGACTTGAGGAGATTAAAGAGACTGTGAGAATAGATTGAACAAGAAAACCTGTGCTGGGAAGGATAGAATTCTAAGTTATCAATGAGGTTTTACTCAGAGTAAAGGTAAAGGTAAAGGGACCCCTGACCATTAGGTCCAGTCGTGTCCGACTCTGAGGTTGCGGCGCTCATCTTGCTTTACTGGCCGAGGGAGCCGGCGTACAGCTTCCAGGTCATGTGGCCAGCATGACGAAGCCGCTTCTGGCGAACCAGAGCAGTGCATGGAAACGCCGTTTACCTTCCCACCAGAGCAGTACCTATATATCTACTTGCACTTTGACGTGCTTTCAAACTGCTAGGTTGGCAGGAGCAGGGACCAAGCAACAAGAGCTCACCCCGTTGCAGGGATTCGAACCGCCGACCTTCTGATCAGCAAGCCCTAGGATCTGTGGTTTAACCCACAGCGCCACCTGGGTAGACCCACTTAAATTAATGGGATCCTAGATGGCTTGCACTCTCCACTCACCAGCTCAGAGGTAGTGAAGCACACGCCTGCAGGTCAAATGTGGACCTTCAGGTGTATCTGTTTGGCCCTTAGGAATCTCTGTGGGCCACCCTCCTGCTGTAGCCACACACACCTTCCCCAGGCTACACTTTTCACTAGCCTTCCTTCACACCCACCTTCGGTATTTCTGGTTGGCTGGAATGTATCCTCAAACCATGATGTCATGGACTGGTTGGGCACAGAGGAATGGTGGGAGGAACCAACTGGGAAACCACCAAGGGAAGAAGACTCAGAGCCCAGGGAGTGGTGGTGGGACAATGATGAGTCATCAGAGAGAGAGAGAGAGAGAGAGAGAGAGAGAGAGAGAGAGAGAGAGAGAGAGAGAAGACTGGGAAGCGAAGGTGTCAGAAGCTGAAGAGGCAACAGGGCTGAGTGAGCGAGGGGAGTCTGTGGCAGAGAAAAGTCCAGAATCGGAGGCAGAAGCTGAGGCAAGAGCATGGGGGAAGGGAGGACAAGAGGCAGAAATGAGGCTGGCCAGTGAAGAGTCCTGGGTGTCTCCCCCTCCTGCTGTGATGAGCTCCCTTCCCCCTTGTCTCCGAGAACCAGAAGAGGCATGAAAAGGGCGGAGGAGAGGTTGACTTAATGCAGGCACAGTCTCTGATTGCTTGGGGAAAGCCCTGGAGAGGAGGGGACTTAGGTGGCTGTGGGGAGGCCGGGACTTTCAATTTCAGCAGCTGATTGCCATGGGGCAAGGCCTACTGGGGATGAGCTGCTGTGCACATTAGGCCTGACACTCAACCAAGTCTGCGGAGATCATGTTTGCGCTAATAAGCATTTAACTCAAAGCTGAACGGTGTGATTTACTGCCAGCTCGCTCTTTGACACCTGCCTAGAGGAAGGACAGAGAGGGGATGTGAGTATAAAAGTGATATACACTGCCCCTCCCACTTTTGCCATGGGCTCCGCCCATCACTGGCATGTGGCCCCTGGAAGATTGCACAGGAGGGACTGTGGCCCTGGAGCTGGAAAAGGGCTCCCCTCTCCTGTTTTAACTGCAGCTGATGTGAGGGATTGAACCAGGCACATTCTGCATGCAACTCAGGCGTTCTCCATCTGAGCTACAATCCCTTCGCAGAGCTGCTGCTGCTCCTGCTGCTTGATATTATTATTTGATTATAGAACAATTAACCCACAAAAATCTCTGTGCATCAGTTGTCCCCATGATTCACCCATTAATTCATTTCAACCAGTTAATAAGAGAAAACAATCCCTGTATCCACGCACAACCAAATCATCTATTTACCGAGTTTGAGCTTGGTCCCACTGATTACCGAGAACTTACACAACCCATTAATCAATATATCCGTCACAAACAAGACTTTTAAAAATGCCTCTTAAAAGCCTGGACGAAAGGGCATGCTTAACCATTCGTCCAATCTCCCCAATCATGCAAAAACATCAGTTCTAGAGCAGAGTCAACAATCTATATACTTGCCCCACCCCAATCACAATGAAGAAATAATTTTTTTTTTTAAATGCAGTAATAGGAGGACAAAGTCATCAGTTAATTCCATCACCTCCAGCGACTGCAATACATTTATTAATGGAAGCTGAAATGGCAGATGGATTAATCTTTTCCAGCCACCCCACCCTGCCTCCACTCATTTCCTATGAAAACAATCCCCCCCCCAACTAATCACCCACAATCAGCCTGCCTCAGCTTCCCAGTTCAGCCTGCACAACAAGCATATGGTGAGGGGAGATCCGGTTGACATTGTGTGCTTGGAGTTTTGAGCAGTACCTCAACCAAGACTCCTGAGTAAGGTTAGAAGCTTAGGATGAGGTTTAGGTAAAGGTAAAGGGACCCCTAACCATTAGGTCCAGTCGTGGACGACTCTGGGGTTGTGGTGCTCATCTCGCATTATTGGCCGAGGGAGCTGGCGTACAGCTTCCGGGTCATGTGGCCAGCATGACTAAGCCACTTCTGGCGAACCAGAGCAGCGCACGGAAATGCCGTTTACCTTCCCGCTGGAGCGGTACCTATTTATCTACTTGCACTTTGACGTGCTTTTGAACTGCTAGGTGGGCAGGAGCTGGGACCGAGCAACAGGAGATCACCCCGTTGTGGGGATTCGAACCACCGACCTTCTGATTGGCAAGCCCTAGGCTCTGTGGTTTAACCCACAGCGCCACCCGAGTTTAATTCCAACTAAATATGAGGGAAAACTTTCAGACAGTGAGAGCTATTCAGTAGTGGAATGGACTCTCCTGCCTTGGAGGTTTTCAAGTAGAGGTTGTATGGCCATCTGCCAGGGATGCTTTAGTTGAGATTCCTGCATTGCAGGGGGTTTGACTAGATGATCCTTGGGTTCCCTTCCAGCTCTACAATTCTATGATTCTACGCTTCTGTGCTTCCCTTTGGGGCATCAGGTTGGCCAATGTGAGAACAAGATGCTGGACAAAGTGGGCCCTTGGCCTGATCCAACAAAGCTCTTATATATAAGAGGATAAAAGGATGTCATATAGAGGAGGGAGAAAGGTTGTTTTCTGCTGCTCCAGAGAAGCGGACACGGAGCAATGGATTCAAACTACAAGAAAGAAGATTCCACCTCAACATTAGGAAGAACTTCCTGACAGTAAGAGCTGTTCAACAGTGGAATTTGCTGCCAAGGAGTGTGGTGGAGTCTCCTTCTTTGGAGGTCTTTAAGCAGAGGCTTGACAGCCACCTGTCAGGAATGCTTTGATGGTGTTTCCTGCTTGGCAGGGGGTTGGACTGGATGGCCCTTGGGGTCTCTTCCAACTCTATGATTCTAGGATTCTTATTATTTTCTCATTGAAGAAATCTGAAAGGAAGGGAAAACAGAGTTGTGAATTTTCCCAGAGGGATTCAGCATCCTGGGACCCTAAAAAAATAAAGTCTCAGCTATGGTTGGTTGTCAAGCTGTTCTGTGGCTTTGATTGGCTTCTCACCAAATATGAGGGAAATCTTTCAGGCGGTGAGAGCTATTCAGTAGTCTCAAAGCGGCTCACATTCTCCTTTCCCTTCCTCCCCCACAACAAACACTCTGTGAGGTGAGTGGGGCTGAGAGACTTCAAAAAAGTGTGACTAGCCCAAGGTCACCCAGCAGCTGCATGGGGAGGAGCGGAGACACGAACCCGGTTCCCCGGATTACGAGTCTACCACTCTTAACCACTACACCACACTGGCTCTCCAAGCAGAGGTTGGATGGCCATCTGTCAGGGACGCTTTAGTTGAGATTCCTGCACTGCAGGGGGATGGACTAGATGGCCCTAGGGGTCCCTTCATTATAAGGTTGCCAAATTTCAAAAAGTGAAAATCCGGACACAAACGTTTTTGGTCCCCGTCCCCATTATTCCTCTTATGGATCAGGAATTGGCTACATTGCAGGAAGCAAAGAGTAGGAATAAATGGGCAGTTCTTTGAATAGGGAGAAGTAGAAGTGTTTTTGAGTATTAGCTGCTGGAAACCATAGGAGGAGAGAGTGCTCACAGGCTCAGATCCTGCTCATGCATTTTTCACAGGCTACCGTGAGAAGGGAGCCTGTAGGGATCCAGGTGGCGCTGTGGGTTAAACCACAGAGCCTAGGGCTTGCTGATCAGAAGATCGGCAGTTCGAATCCCCGTGACGGGGTGAGCTCCCGTTGCTCGGTCCCAGCTCCTGCCAACCTAGCAGTTTGAAAGCACGTCAAAGTGCAAGTAGATAAATAGGAACTGCTCTGGCGGAAAGGTAAACGGCGTTTCCGTGCGCTGCTCTGGGTCTCCAGAAGCGGCTTTGTCATGCTGGCCACATGACCCAGAAGCTGTACGCCGGCTCCCTCGGCCAATAAAGCAAGATGAGCGCCGCAACCCCAGAGTCGGACACGACTGGACCCAATGGTCAGGGGTTCCTTTACCTTTACCTTTACCTTACCGTGAGAAGAGAGGGGCAATGTGGCTGATCCAGGAGTCTCTTACGACACAAGGCGCTGTGCCCAGCGAACACGAGTTTTTTGTGCCCCGACACTGTCCCAGCATAGTCGCACAACTATGTATTTAATGTCTTTTGATATTTGTTGGAAGCTGCCCAGAGTGGCTGGGGAGACCCGGCCAGATGGGCGGGGTACAAATAATAAATTATTATTATTATTATTCTTGCAGAAGAAAGGGTGATTTGGAATTGCAATTGTTTTAACTAACCTTTCATTCATCCTCAAATCCGTAAACTGCCCCCGCCCCCCCAGACTGCTTCATGTTTCAGTGCTGGCATTTAGCCTGCATTTCACAATGCTGAGCTGTTTTTGAAATTAAAATAATCAAGGAAGGAACACAACACCCTGTATGGAAAGGTATCATTATGTTTAAAAAAGGGGGTTGTTATCTCCTCACGCTGAGCTGTGAGGATGTTTCTGAAAACTGTATCTTCCTTTGACAGAAATTAGTTCAATATTATCTCTACTCCTTTTTGTGTGTGTGCGAGGGGGGGGGGGTGTCAGGGTAAAAATCCTTCAAAGAATGCACTGGGTCTTCCTGGCGTGTAATCTACTTATGAGCTGGAGCAGGGGGTGTGGGAGGAGAGGGGAAAATAGGCCAATTATGCATATTTTAAAATGCAGACAAGGTGGGCAGGATGTAAATCATGGACAAACAAACACGCTTTCGCAGTCTCTCCGGGAAAAAAGTGTGCTTACAGCAATTGTTGTTAACAACACAAGAAACATCAGGTACTGCTCGAAGTTCGCTGTGTTGGACGTAGAAGACGGAGCATCCCTAACAATTCGAAACATGACATTTAAAGGTTATAGACAGCATTTATTATTTACACAGTGCTGTCATAGAATCGTAGAATCATGAATGGTAGAGCCGAGGTCCCTTTGGCACCCCCACCCCCAGTTGATCGCCATTGCCAGTGCTGGTTTTCTAGAAAAAGAGTTCTCAGAACTCACCATGAATGTAGCATGGCAATAGCACCCACCTGTGAGGTTCTGGAACCCACCTGAGAGGTGCCCAAACTGAGTTATGTTGAAACAAAATAAAAAATATAAAAAATCCTTCCAGTAGCACCTTAGGTAAAGGTAAAGGGGCCCCTGACCATTAGGTCCAGTCGTGTCCGACTCTGGGGTTGCGGCGCTCATCTCGCTTTATTGGCCGAGAGCTGGCATACAGCTTCCGGGTCATGTGGCCAGCATGACAAAGCCGCTTCTGGCGAACCAGAGCAGCGCACGGAAACGCCGTTTACCTTCCGCCAGAGCCGTACCTATTTATCTACTTGCACTTTGACGTGCTTTCGAACTGCTAGGTGGACAGGAGCAGGGACCGAGCAACGGGAGCTCACCCCTTCGCAGGGATTCAAACCGCCGACCTTCTGATCAGCAAGCCCTAGGATCTGTGGTTTAACCCACAGCGCCACCTGGGTCCCTTCTAGTAGCACCTTAGAGGCCAACTAAGTTTGTTCTTGGTATGAGCTTTCATGTGCATGCAAACTTCTTCAGATACACTGAAACAGAAGTCACCAGACCCTTATATATAGTGAGAGGGTGGGAGGGCCTGGTGACTTCTGTTTCAGTGTATCTGAAGAAGTGTGCATGCACACGAAAGCTCATACCAAGAACAAACTTAGTTGGTCTCTAAGGTGCTACTGGAAGGAATTTTTTTTTATTTTTTTATTTTGTTTTGACTATGACAGACCAACACGGCTACCTACCTGTAACTGAGTTATGTTGAGTTTCCCCGGGGTTGAAAAAGCCCTGGGTATTGCCATTTAAATGGTGTGCATGTGTCATGTCTTGTGATTGATTATGTGGGGTGGGGCTTACCTGCCCCTCCCCCCATATTTTATTCTCGTTGGCCACATCCTGACCCCAAGGGCCATCTAGTGCAGCCCCCTGCAATGTAGGAAGGAAAACTAAAGCATCCCTGACAAATGGCCATCCAACCTCTGTTTGAAAAACTCCAATGAAGGACAGTCTATCACTGTCCGAGGGAGTCCAAAGTTCTCACCGTCAGAAAGTTCTTCCTGATGTTTAGTCGGAATCTCCTTTCTCGTAACCTGAAGCCATTAGTACACGTCCTACTCACCAGAGCAGGAGAAAACAAGCTGACTCCATCTTTCATGTGACACAGCCCTTCAGATATTTGAAGAAGGCTCTTATATCTCCTTTCAGTCGCCTCTTTTCCAGGCTAAACACCCAGCTCCCTCAACCATTTCTCATAAGGCTAGGTTTCCAGACCCTTGATCATCTTGGTCACTCTCCTTAAATGGTGGCACCAGAACTAGACACAATATTCCAGGTGGGGACCGAGGCAGAATAGAGTGGTCCTATTACATCTCCTGATCTGGACAGTATACAGGCAATCACAATTTATGTACCTTCCAAGGCACCGTGCATTTAAATGAAATCGCATCTATTTGAAACACCATTGGGGAAAAACCCCTGCAAGCACTTTGGTATAAAAATATGTTGAGTTTAACATGAGCAGAGAAATTACGGTAACTCATAAATTCATCCCGCCAAATAATCATGTGCTCTTTCGTGGGATTCTATCGTATATATGACAAATACAGACACACAGGACTCCCCAGTACAAAGCGAAATTCGGTTTTCCTAATGGCCTAACCTAATATTAAGACTCTCCTAAATATACTGAGCTGCTTCTTTGCACTTCTATTATTTTTATTGAATTGATAGGCTTGATTTACTTCAATAAAATCTTTTTTTAAAACCTTTTATTTATTTATTTGTTTTAAAAAATTGCTGTGGCAATGTCAAAACCAAACATGAGATGGAAAAATGAGAAACTAAGACAAACCAAAACTGAACAGTTCATCTATCCCGAGACGAGCTGGAGCAAGTTGCCATGTCAACCTCTCCACCAAGTGCGGCCAGGATCTCTTACTCCCACTGAAGAGTCGATTCTGAAAGCATCATTTGAAGCAAACTTGCTATGGCCCCTGCATTAACCACGTCCGAATACTGTAATGTTCTTTTCAACTACCCCACCCGGGAGGTGAGCAAGTGAGAGCCAGACTGAGTCAATGTTTCTGCTGGGTCTAAAATAGGTCTTGTGATGATCAGTCGGGAGAGAGGAAAGTGGACCCGAAATGGATATTGTGGGAAAATGAGCCAATCAGACGTCACCTTCCACTTCAGAAATAAAGCCAGGCCTTTTATGATCATTTGTGCTATTCTTTCTGCACACACAAACTCTGTCGGCGAAGATGGAGATGGTGCTTTTGAAAAGAAAGGGGCCCACATGGGAGAAACAGATGTCCAGTCCTATCACACCCCACTTAGTCATCTCTCTTGTGATGGGAATATTGGTCTGCCAGACGGTCTATAGATAGATACTTGGTTTTGTTCTGGATGCTCCGGGCAAAAGGGAGAAGTTAATTCAACAAAGTGGAAGGTCACCCGAAAGCCGCCTCATCTAACTGCAAGGCAGAACCACCTGTTAAAGTATGGGACTCGCTCCCACAGGTGGCAGTGGCGGCTGCCAATCTAAATGGCTTTAAAACAGGAATAGAAATTTTTTATGCAGGAGGAGAGGGTTGTTGATGGCTACTAGCCAGGATGGCTACGCTCTGCCTCCACAGTCGGAGGCAGGTAAAAGGTAAAAAGGTAAAGGACCCCTGGACGGTTAAGTCCAGTCAAAGGTGACTGTGAGGTGCGGCACTCATCTCACTTTTCAGGCCAAGTTTGCCGGTGTTTGTCCACAGACAGCTTTCCGGGTCATGTGGCCAGCAGGACTAAACCG
Organism: Darevskia nairensis; assembly: GCA_034642065.1. Taxonomy (NCBI): domain Eukaryota; kingdom Metazoa; phylum Chordata; class Lepidosauria; order Squamata; family Lacertidae; genus Darevskia; species Darevskia nairensis. The sequence continues at coordinate 478,754 of JAWWNI010000591.1, forward strand.
CTTCTGGCGCAATGTGACACCGTGACAGAAGCCAGAGTGCACGGAAATGCTGTTTACCTTCCTACCGCAGCAGTACCTATTTATCTACTCGCACTGGTGTGCTTTCGAACTGCTGGGTTGGCAGAAGCTGGGACAGAGCAACGGGAGCTCACCCCATCGCAGGGATTCGAACCGCTGACCTTTGGCAAGCCCAAGAGGCTCAGTGGTTTAGACCACAGCGCCATCTGCATCAGAGGCAGTAATGCTTCTGAATCCCAGTTGCTGGAAACCGCAGGAAGGGAGAGTTGATCTTGTGCTCAAATCATGTTTGTGGGATTCCCACAGTCATCTGGTTGGCCCCTGTGAGAAAAGCAGTGTTATTTTTCTAGAAAAGGGGGTGTCAGAACTCACCATGAACACCTCTGTTGTTCTCTTATAATGGCAATGGCACCTACCTGAGAGGTGCTGGAACTGAGTTCTGGAGTGTTCTGGCTGAAAAAAAGCCATTGAGAACAGGATACTGGAATAGATAGATGGGCCTGATCCAACAGGCACTTCTACCAGACAACTACCAGCCTTTTAGAAGACATCTGAAGGTAGCCCTGTTGAGGGAAGCTTTTAATGTTTAATAGACTATTGTATTTTAATATTCTGTTGGAAGCCGCCCAGAGTGGCTGGGGAAGCCCAGCCAGATGGGCGGGGTATAAATAATAAATTATTATTATTATTATTATTATTATTATTATTATTATTATTACAGTGGTACCTCAGGTTAAGTACTTAATTCGTTCCGGAGGTCCGTTCTTAACCTGAAGCACCACTTTAGCTAATGGGACCTCCTGCTGCCGCTGCGCCGCCAGAGCACGATTTCTGTTCTTAGCAGAGTTCTTAACCTGAAGCGTACTTAACCCGAGGTACCACTGTATTATTATTATTAATTATTATTATTATTATTATTATTATTATTATTATTATATTCTCGTCTTCTTATGTTCTTATGCAAGCACAAGTTTGCAATGCAGATTGTGTCATCTGGACTCAGGAGGCAATTTAGTGACTTACAAGTTGCATTTCAGCAAGACCTCCCAATCTGACAACACGAGGGGCTTCATGGAGGGTTAGCCTGTTATGATTTTTTCCAGGCCGAGCAGCAAGCAGCTGCAGCGAGGTCTGACTATTGCCTGTCTCACTAAACCGTGAGAAAGCTGCCTTATCTTTTCCTACATGGAATGTCTATGTATCACTGTACTATTGTAATCCTAGCCTTTGTGCTTTCTCTTCTGGCTTGCTACGATGCCGAAAGGATGTGCTTTGTGGGAGCTCTGTCTTATTGAGCTACCAGCAGAGATTCTCTCGGCACTATTACTACAATAAATAGATTAGCCTTAATTATGGCTTGTGTGTGTTGTTCTTCATGCTGGGAACAATCACATATTACTGCGCCACCGGACTCTCTGTAGCCAGGGATGTGCGCACACAGCCTTGCTCTGGCTTTGGGGCAGTCTCACAAACTGCCCCAGGTGGGGTATTTGCTGACAGTGGTAGCAGAGGATGGTTGGTACCGACCCACAGACTTCTGGTGCTGGTTCCAGAGCCGTCGGACACATGCAACCAGTAATTTTCTCTCTGGTAAAATAACTTCAGAAGGTTGCATGTGTCCAATGTCTCTGGAACCAGCACCAGAAGTCTGTGGGTCGGTACCAACCATCCTCTGCTACCACTGTCAGCAAATACCCCACCTGGGGCAGTTTGTGTGGCACTGTGGGTTAAACCACAGAGCCTAGGGCTTGCTGATCACAAGGTCGGCGGTTCGAATCCCTGCGGTGGGGTGAGCTCCCGTTGCTTGGTCCCAGCTCCTGCCAACCTAGCAGTTCGAAAGCATGTCAAAGTGCAAAGGAACCGCTCCGGCGGGAAGGTAAACGGCATTTCCGTGCGCTGCTCTGGTTCGCCAGAAGCAGCTTTGTCATGCTGGCCACATGACCTGGAAGCTGTACGCCGGCTCTCGGCCAATAAAGCGAGATGAGCGCCGCAACCCCAGAGTCGGACACGACTGGACCTAACGGTCAGGGGTCCCTTTTCCTTTACCTAATGTGTTGTATGTGCCACAGCTACAATTTAATCTCCTGAGCATTTCGAAGCTCACTGAACGAGACTTGGAGCTCAACATACACAGAGATCTGTGTGTGATCTCTAAAGATGGCGAAGAGATCCTAACAGCTCAGAAGAACAGAGATGGACTATTTCTACTATCTTTTGATTCTACTGACTGTTGTTATGATGTTGTTGACCTACTGGTTTCACAACACAATGTCTTGCATCAGGGATGGGGGACATCCAAGACTCTTACTTCAGATGTTGTGAGACTCCAACTCCCACTGGTCCCAATCCGTGTGGTCAATGGCCATGAAAGATGGGCATTGGAGTCTACTGACACACAGAGAAAGGGCCACAGATTTCTCATCCCTGCTTGAAATGAGAACAGACACAATGGTGTCCTTTAGATGCCCCAGGTGGGGCAATGCCCCCACTGGCTTCACCCCAGCTAAGGCTCTGAATTCTCTGCATCAAAACAAAGAGAACTCACCTTCCTTTGCCCCCAAGGGAAGGCAACCCATTCTCACTGACAGCAAAGTTTTCTTGTTCCTAACCCGGAGGCAGGAATCCAGGAGCAGAATTACGAGCAGCGAATGCGTTTTGTATTGATGAGAAAATTACAGTCATTGAGCTTTGGGTTGTGTGACAAGTAATTTCTTTGCATACTCCCATCCCCACCACCTCCCGAAAAGAAAAGAAAGAGAGAGAGAGAGAGAGAAGCCCATCATGTAGATCAACTGTAGGAGGAAAGTGTCAGCCGCAATTTCGTAAGTTAATGAAATAAATCAGTCAGACGGAAAGAAGAGATGGGGATATATGCCTCTGCAATCTGACGAGAGCACAGCGAGCCGAGTTGAAGCATCTTCCAAGGTACACAAAACTTCAAGAGAAGATCAGAGCCAGCTCTGCTCTTGCACAAATGAAGTAAATAACAAGGGAGGTTTGTTCAGCGCCAAACAAAGATGGAGGGTGACATCTCCTTTCCCAAATGGGGCAAGCGCCAGCAATTGGCCAGGTTGGGTGCTGGCCAAGGACCCCAGGAGCTCAGAAGAGCCCTTCATCAGCCGGGCCCAGTTGGGCTGCTGCTCACTGCCCTGAGACTCATTTTAGCGGGGTGGGGGGGTGGGGAGGCGGTGCCGTTTCTAAAAGGGAATGAAGCACACACCCCATATGTTGATGGCCGCCCACAGACCATAGTCCTTGTCAGAGACATTGGGATCCAGGGTTGTGAGGGGACCAACGGCTCATTACTATGGCAAACCTTCTCCGGCATCCATGGGGCTATTTTGAGCAGTAGACCCCAGAGTCAAATGGAAATGGAAGAATCTGGAGCACCGTCTGATTTCGCAACCATGGATTGAATTCACATTGTGGCAGCAAGGAAAACTTTCCCTATGTCTTGAGTTCAAGCTGTGGCTGCAAAGGAAATGCTGTTCGACAGTGGAATTTGCTGCCAAGGAGTGTGGTGGAGTCTCCTTCTTTGGAGGTCTTTAAGCAGAGGCTTGACAGCCATTTGTCAAGAATGCTTTGATGGTGTTCCTGCTTGGCAGGGGGTTGGACTGGATGGCCCTTGTGGTCTCTTCCAACTCTATGATTCTATGATTCTATGTCTTCTATGTTGTCTATGTTCTATGGGAGCCAGTGTGGTGTAGTGTTTAAGAGCGGTAGACTTGTAATCTGGTGAACCGGGTTCGCGTCTCCGCTCCTCCACATGCAGCTGCTGGGTGACCTTGGGCTAGTCACACTTCTCTGAAGTCTCTCAGCCCCACTCACCTCAGAGTGTTTATTGTGGGGGAGGAAGGGAAAGGAGAATGTGAGCCGCTTTGAGACTTCTTCGGGTAGTGATAAAGCGGGATATCAAATCCAAACTCTTATTCATGGCCCCAAGGTTTACCTGCCATGTGCCTGATGGCATAAGTCATCAGGTGATGGAAACATGGGCATGGTTTGAGACAAACCACAAGACAGGTCAAGTGGACAGGAGATCCCCCAGCCTGTTGTAGAAAATACTGAACTGACTTGTTATAAGATCCTGTAACTCCTTCTCCTAAGATTTGTAGTGAGAGAGATTTCTCCCAATTACATTAATGTTCAGGTGATCCTAACCAATGTCTTTTGCTTTGCTTTGTTAAGATTTGCACTGACCTCACGCTTAAACAATGAAGTAAAATAAAGCACCTCTTCCCTTCCATCGAGATGTTGTTATCCTTGAGGACTTCAAAGGAAAAGAAGGTAATCCCAGCGGTGTAAAGTGCAGGGGAGAAAAATGTGTTAATTATAATAAAGAAAAGGAGAAAATAAATTTGAAATTTGGTGAAGATCATTTCTTGCTTTGTTGTATCAGCCATGATGTGACGTGATCTCTTCCTTATATGATGTTTTGTTTCCTTCTGCTATTTTTCAAATAAAGAAAAATTTAAAAAGGCATTGCTTTAATTCAAGAACATAGGCTGGGCCATTGGTCTACCGTCTTTCCCCCTTTTTAAGACACCGTCTTATAATTTCTTTTCCTCAAAAAAACACAGGGGGGCTTATTTTCGGGGGGATCTCTTATTTTTATTACGTCAGTATGGTACGGTACAGCCTCCCCCTGCGCGCTGAGCAGGCGGCGCAGAAGTCTGCAAGAGGCGCGTTTCCCCCCGCGCCTCTCGCTGGTTCGCTGGCTCCCTGCGCACGGGGAACAGGCGGGGCAGGAAGAGGCGTCTTTTTCCCCCCCGCGCCTCTCCCTGCGCGCTAAGCAGGCAGGGCAAAACTCCGCAAGAGGCGCGTTCCCCCCCGTGCCTCTCACTGGTTCGCTGGCTCCCTGCGCATGCAGGTGGGACTGAGGAGGCGACGGGAACAATGGCAGCACCACGGCTTACTTTTGGGGTACGTCTTACTTCTCACAAACGTAAAAAAAAACCTGCCATGGCTTACTTTATGACTACGTATTAAAAAAGGGGAAACAGGGTACCTTGCTTCCCTCACTGACAGCAGCTCTCCAAGGTAAGCCCCACCTGAAGATGCTGGGGAGTGAAACTTTGACCTATAGCTAGTTACACACAAGCAAACCTCTTCATTCCAACAATGAGAGAGAAGAAAATATAATAATATGGTAATAATAATAAAATTAATAATAATAATAATAATAATAATAATAATTTATTATTTATACCCCACCCATCTGGCTGGGTTTCCCCAGCCACTCTGGGCGGCTTCCAACAGAACATTATAATACAATAATCTATTAAACATTAAAAGCCTCGCTAAACAGGGCTGCCTTCTAAAAGTCTGGTAGTTGTTGTTCTCTTTGACATCTGATGGGAGGGCATTCCACAGGGCAGGTGCCACTACCGAGAAGGCCCTCTGCCTGGTTCCCTGTAGCTTTGCTTCTCGCAGTGAGGGAACCGCCAGAAGGCCCTCGGCACTGGACCTCAGTGTCTGGGCTGGACAATGGGGTGGAGACACTCCTTCAGGTATACTGGACCAAGGCCATTTGGGGCTTTAAAGGTCAGCACCAACACTTTGAATTGTGCTTGGAAATGTACTGGTGGTGCTGGTTACAGTAAGGATCACCCATAGGTAAATTCATGCAGAATAATGCTATCAATGGCTACTACTTATGATAGTTATCCACATCTCCATACTGCTGTAGGTAGTATAATAATATAATAACAATAATTCATTATTTCTACCCTGCCCATCTGGCTGGGTTTCCCCAGCCACTCTGGGCAGCTCCCAACGGAATATTACAAACATGATAAAACATAAAACATTAAAAACTTCCCTAAACAGGGCTGCTTTCTGATGTCTTCTAAGAGTCAGATAATTGTTTATTTCCCTGACATCTGGTGGGAGGGCGTTCCACAGGGCGGGTGCCACTACCGAGAAGGCCCTCTGCCTGGTTCCCTGTAACCTCACTTCTCGCAGGGAGGGAACCGCCAGAAGGCCCTCGGAGCTGGACCTCAGTGTCCGGGCTGGACGATGGGGGTGGAGCTGCTCCTTCGGGTATACTCTGAACACCAGTTGCTAGGATCCACAGGAAGGAAGTGTGCTGTTGCACTCAGATCCTGCTAGTGGGCTGGATGAGGTCACTGTGGATTTGCAGCTGATTGACTGACTAACGGTTCCTCGTCATCCTGGGGAAAAATGACAAGTGGGGTGTTGCAGGGTTCTGTCCTGGGCCCACTTTTGTTGTTCAAGGTCATTATCAACAACTTGGACAAAGGAGGAGATGATGGGAGGTGCCTTTTGCCGGAGTCCCATAAAAAGCATCGGCACACATCCAAGAGACGTGTGCACAATATTAAGATAAGATAAGATAAGATAAGATAAGATAAGATAAGATTTCTTTATTGTCATTGAGAGCCAGTGTGGTGTAGTGGTTAAGAGCGGTGGACTCGTAATCTGGTGAACCGGATTCACGTCTCCGCTCCTCCACATGCAGCTGCTGGGTGACCTTGGGCTAGTCCCACTTCTCTGAAGTCTCTCAGCCCCACTCACCTCACAGAGGGTTTGTTGTGGGGGAGGAAGGGAAAGGAGAATGTGAGCCGCTTTGAGACTCCTTCGGGTAGTGATAAAGAGGGATATCAAATCCAAACTCTTCTTCTTCTTCAAGTACAACGTTGTACAAGTGCAACGAAATTGAATGCCATCCCATAAAAACAAAACAAAAAACAGCACAAAAAACAAAAAAACACATTTTCAGCCACACATGCACATACGTACACACCCATCATATTAGCAGAGTCAGCGAAAGCAAAATTGTGTAGGAATTGTGGCATCAAGTATTCTATTATTTACAACAAAAGAAGCAAATACATGGTGTTTTGTGTGAGGTCCTTCTCACACATCCTCTCTAGCTTTCTAGCTGGACAGAGAGCAAAGAAGTTTGTCGGCTTGACTTCCGACCACACACACAGTGATAAGACATGAAGTCATCCGATCACGTGACCCTCTACATTAGTGGAAAATACTGACAGGGGACGCTCATCCAATTTGCAGATGAGATCAAATGGGAAGGGGTAGTTAATGCAGCAGAAGACAGAATCAGGATTCAAAATGACCTTAGTAGATTGAAGAACTGGGCACAAGCTAACTCAATGAATTTCAATAGGAACAAATGGAAGGTTCTGCCCTTAGGCAGGAAGAACCAGATGAACCAATATAAGATGGGCGGGGGGGGGGCACCTGGACTGCCAGCAGCACATGTGAAAAGAATCTAGGGGTCTTCAAGCTTAACATGAATTCACAGTGTGACACAGCAGCATAAAAGCAAATGCTATTTGAGACTGCATCAGCAGAAGTAGAGTGTCCAGATCAAGGGAAATAATAGCACCGCTCTATTCTGCCTCGGTCGGACCACATTTGGGGTGCTGTGTCCAGTTCTGGGGACCACAGTTTAAGAAGGATATCAACAAGCTGGAAGGTGTGCAGAGGACTGATCGCAAAATACTGGAAGACAAAGGACTTACCAACCATAGAAGAATGGCAGATCAAAATGATGGACTATATGGAACTGGCTGAGCTGACTGCGAGGATCCGCGACCAGAGGGAAGAAGCGGTGGAAAAAGATTGGAAGAAATTTAGAGAATATCTTAAAAATTATTGCAAGATTTAGAGATAAGATAATGCTGGAAGAAAAGTAATTTACAGAATAGTACATAGAATGATTAAGTGAAAGTATGTTGTATGAATAGTTAAGTTTAGGATAGAACTTGAGTAAAAGAAATGTAAGTGATAAGGTTTGATAAGATAATAATGAGATAAGATATGAAAATTGATAAAGATAGTAAAAATAGAACAGAATATTAGAAATATAGTATTAAAAGATGAGAGGAAATTGCTAAAGATGATATACAATGAAACGCAGAGGGAAAGATAGGAGGAAGTCAAACCAAAATGTAAAGGGAATAAGAAGGGAAACCATGATTTTTGTGTGTGTATATTTGTATTTGTAGTGTTGTATTTTTTGTTATGTTGTGTTATGTATGTTTTATAAGGTATTTGTGTGTAAAACCCAATAATTTTTTATTTTTTTTTTAAAGGAAGGTGTGCAGAGGAGGGCGACCAAGACGATCAAGGGTCTGGAAACCAAGCCATATGAGGAATGGTTGAGGGAGTTGGGTATGTTTTTTGTTTTTAATCTAGATTTTCAAGATAGCCTACAAAAGAGAACCATAAAACAAATATAAAACAGATCCAAAACATCAGAAACAAAAGCAATTATCGCTGGGTATGTTTAGCCTGGAGACTCTCTCAGAAGGTGGTGGACTTGACTTCATTGGATGTTTTTTTTAACAGAGGTTGAATGGCCATCTGTCAGGGATGCTTTAGTTGAAATTGCTGCGCTGCAGGGGTTTGACTAGATGATCCTTGGGGTTCCTTCCAGCTCTACAATTCTATGATTCTATGCTTGTGTGCTTCCCTTTGGGGCATCCTCTTGGTCACCGTGAGAACAAGATGCTGGACAAAGTGGGCCCTTGGCCTGATCCAACAAAGCTCTTATTATTTTCTCATTGAAGAAATCTGAAAGGGAGGGAAAACAGAGTTGTGACCCTAAAAAATCCAGGGACCCTAAAAAAATAGAGTCTCAGCTATGGTTGCTTGTCAAGCTGTGCTGTGGCTTTGACTGGCTTCTCACCAACTCTGGATGTCCTGTTCGGAGTCCCCCCAGTACTTCCCAGGGAGCAACAGCAACTGCTTAGCATGGCAGAGCAGGCAAAACCGATTTTACAAAAGCAACTTTTCAGTGTCAGAAATATAATCAAAACTGTTCGGTAAGGATACATTATCCCAGCTGTCTAGAAGTGAGGAAGTGGGGAGGAATCCACCCTGCCTCTCAGCAAAGGACTGAGCATTTTGTTTAACATAAAATTGATTTTCATGTGCGCCTGTTCATTAATTTTCATGGCACCAGCTGTACAGTTATTCATTTTTTTCCAGCGGATGGAATTATTAATATATGAAGGGACTTGGGCAACATTTGCTAAGAAGGTGCTCCTGACAAGAGTTTTAAAGAGGGGCAGGTACGTCTCACAAGCTGTCTTGTAAGCCTGTCTCAGATGTGGCTGCATGTGGGGTGGGGTGGAGTGGACAACGGAACTTGTTCCCACAGGAGGCAGGGTATATCCTCCCAAATATGCACCCATGGCCCTGTGGAGATGACATTCTGCCTCCCCATCCCTGCCACCAAGGCCAGGTGGGAATGTTAAGGATAGTAAGGTAAAGGTAAAGGGACCCCTGACCATTAGGTCCAGTCGTGACTGGCTCTGGGGTTGCGGCGCTCATCTCACATTATTGGCCGAGGGAGCTGGTATACAGCTTCCGGGTCATGTGGCCAGCATGACTAAGCCACTTCTGGCAAACCAGAACAGTGCACGGAAACGTCTTTTACCTTCCCCCCGGAGCGGTACCTATTTATCTGCTTGTATTTTGACATGCTTTCGAACTGCTAGGTTGGCAGGAGCAGGGACCAAGCAACAGGAGCTCACCCCGTTGTGGGGATTCGAACCGCCGACCTTCTGATCGGCAAGCCCTAGGTTTAGACCACAGCGCCACCCACGTCCCTTTGTTAAGGATAGTAGGAAAGGATATATTGATTAAATATTATCCTTCCTTCACTCACGCTAGTGAGTGATGTAGCAGAGCCGATTCCCCTCAATATAGCAGGAAGCTAGTTTGCAGATTCATCTGAATCTCTTTAGTTAAGTAATCCGATCTGGCTTGCCAAAATGGATTATTCCTGGTGTCCCCTTTGATCCCTCTTAAAAGAATAAAGACACAATAGTCTTTCCTTAAAAGTAACAAGAAGTTTACTCACATTTCAGTTCACGACTTGATCCTTGAAAGGCAGGCTTTACTTAGTAGTTACATAACAATCTGTGAGTTTATCTCACATGGAGATGTTAGCAATTTCACTCCTCTGATGCTGCATTTGTGATTGGTGTAAATCACATGCCTGTCTGAGAAGTGTGGGAAACGGAAGGCAGCCTTATCTCTTCCACTGTGTGTACTTTGTAATGTACTTTCACTTTCACTTGTGCCTGTTTGTTCTCTCAGAGCTGGAGAGAATAGACGCCATGATGCTTTTGTCTGTACATAGTGTGTAAATAAATAGTAGATTAGCTCTATGGTGTCTCACGCTTCTTGCTGTGTTATGCCAGAAGCTTAGTGTGCATATATCATCTGGTATATGTCGCTAGAAGAGCACTGGAAGAGAAGGGAGATGCCTTTTCCAGAGATGCGCTTACCGAAAGATGCTCAGAGTTCCGGGGGCTTGCAGGAACCCCCAGGGCGTTTTCCAACAGGAGACTGAGCTCATGTGCTGCTGGCGGAGAGCCGGCAGACAGCAAAAATCGCATTAAGAGAACAAAGTGGCTGCAGGAGAGCAGCGTGGCAGCAAGAGAGCAGCAAGCAAGAGATTGATCAAGAGAGAGAAAATGGCTGCGTGACTCGGCTCTTTTATGGAGTCATCCAGAGCCATGCCCATCTCCCAGATCACATGCAGGGGGAGGATGCTCCAGACCAGTGGAACAGGAAGTTACATTGACTGGAGTAACATCTCCCTGCCTCTGCCCACTCTAGGGAAACAAGGAATGTTGCACTTGACTGTTCCAATGGATTACATCCCACAGGCCAGCCACAAGGTCTCCACTGAGGCCCACCGTGGCTGCAGACACACCCCAGAAGCTGGGCTGCACTTCCGAAGCACGTCCATGGCCCCAACGGGCCCCAACAGAGGCTCCGTTGTGAAGCCCTGGCTCAGTTGCCGCGGCGGCACTGGAGAGCCAGCAGAGCCAAGGTAAGCAGGCAGTGCCGGTGGGCAGAGGTCGAACAGCATGCACCCTCACGATGTGGCAGCTGGGCACCCACAATGGAAATTTTGTGGGTGCCGTAGCACCCAGGGCACCCTAGAGATGGTGCCTATGGCTGTTGGTAAGGCTGAAGTCCCTGAAGTCTTGGGCCAAACAGTTGAGGAATCTCCATGGAGCTTCAAGTGCTCTGTCAAGACTGTGCCATCTGCGAATTGCATCTCTCTTACTTGCCACACCTTTGCCTTGTCCTGGATACATGCCAGGTTGAACAGACCCGCAAATAATAAATACAGTGGTATACCTTGGTTCTCAAACTTAATCCATTCCAAAAGTCCGTTCCAAAAGGTGCGCTTTCCCATAGAAAGTAATGCAAAATGGATTAATCCGTTCCAGACTTTAAAAAACAACCCCTAAAACAGCAATTGAACATGAATTTTACCATTGATCCATAAAATGAAAGCAATAAACAATGTACTGCAGCCACACAATCAATCAATCAATCAATCAATCAGTAGCTGAACTGGGTTCCACACAGTCACACACAAAAAGAAAGAGCTGCAAAAACAAAAATACAAAATAAATAGCAAAAACAGACAGACCTCAGCGTAACACTCAAAACGGAAGTGTGGCACTCAAACTGAAAGCGTAACACTCAAAACAGAGCATGTTCGGCTTCCAAAAAATGTTCGCAAACTGGAACACTTACTTCCGGGTTTGCAATGTTTGGATTCCAAGTTGTTTGAGTACCGAGGCGTTTGAGAACCAAGGTACCACTGTAATACCATTCCTTGTTGTTGTTGTTCAGTCGTTCAGTCGTGTCCGACTCTTCGTGACCCCATGGACCAGAGCACGCCAGGCACGCCTATCCCCCACTGCCTCTCGCAGTTTGGCCAAACTCATGTTAGTAGCTTCGAGAACACTGTCCAACCATCTCATCCTCTATCATCCCCTTCTCCTTGTGCCCTCAATCTTTCCCAACATCAGGGTCTTTTCTAGGGAGTCTTCTCTTCTCATGAGGTGGCCAAAGTATTGGAGCCTAAGCTTCAGGATCTGTCCTTCCAGTGAGCACTCAGGGCTGATTTCCTTCAGAATGGAGAGGTTGGATCTTCTTGCAGTCCATGGGACTCTCAAGAGTCTCCTCCAGCACCAGAATTCAAAAGCATCAATTCTTTGGTGATCAGCCTTCTTGATGGTCCAGCTCTCACTTCCGTACATCACTACTGGGAAAACCATAGCTTTAACTATACGGACCATTGTCGGCAAGGTGATGTCTTTGCTTTTTAAGATGCTGTCTAGGTTTGTCATTGCTTTTCTCCCAAGAAGCAGGCGTCTTCTAATTTCGTGGCTGCTGTCACCATCTGCAGTGATCATGGAACCCAAGAAAGTGAAATCTCTCACTGCCTCCATTTCTTCCCCTTCTATTTGCCAGGAGGTGATGGGACCAGTGGCCATGATCTTAGTTTTTTTGATGTTGAGCTTCAGACCATATTTTGCGCTCTCCTCTTTCACCCTCATTAAAAGGTTCTTTAATTCCTCCTCACTTTCTAGGAATACCATTCCTAGAATAGCCTTATTCTCTTCATTTGCTTTGCTTTCCCTCTCAGGACCAAAGTAGATGTGACGTTAAGCATTTCAAACACGTTTTTTTTTAGATTGGATTTCTGCAATGCCAAATTTGGGGAAGTGCAAACTCTGAAGGAAATCTCTGCGTTTTGGCCCACGTGCTGTTTTTGCAGAGTTCAAACTAGGCAGATTCGTGTTTAAAATGTGAACCCAATTGAAATTCTCCCCAGTTCCCAACAGAGTGCACCCCTGGCAACGCCACCGCCCTAAATCGAACACCATATCATGTGGGCACGGTACTGGGAATTGCAGCGGAGAAGTTCTCCAAGACTTGACAGGGCTTCAGGCAAAGTTCCGAGTGCCATTAGGAGGCCAGAGAGTCTGTCTTTTATGTTCTAAAATCAAGGTGTCATCAGAAACGTGGAGCTGAGCAAAGAGAGGAATACTTGGCTGGATTGCCGCGGGAGATCCTGCCCCATTAGTGGGCTCAAATTAAGTACCATTTGTGTTAACAGGTTAGCAGATCTTGATTAAAAAATAATTAGCTTCTGCCTTCCTGGAGCAACTTCCAAATGAGCTTTGGGCAGGAAGCGCTCGCCGTGTGCAGGTTGCAGCTCAGTTCTTCCAGTGTTCATTTAATTAAATATCCGGGTAAAAAGCCTGGGGAAATGTAAGTTTCTTTTTATAGGTGGGAGTCCCCACCATCTGCTAATCTGGTGAAAGGAAAACTGCTATTCCTACCCTGGTGGAGCCGAAAGCCACCCAAAAAGTTTTTCCTTGAGTTTTTGCGATGGGAGGGCCAACTTGATGGCAGGCTGCTGCAGACCAATAGGTAAAGGTTTTGACCCACCCAGCCAATCAAGGAAGGGGGAAACCGGGCATGAGTCAAAACAGTGCGTGTGATTGGCTAAACTGCCTCCTACCATATCCCCCCCGCCCCCGCTATCTTGTGTTTCTTGTTGGGTGGTACTCCTGGTTAAGAACACAAGAAGAGCTCTGCTGGATCAGGCCAATGGTCCATCTAGTCCAGCATCCTATTCGCACAGTGGCCAACCAGATCCTTGTTGGAAATCAGCAAGCAGGATCCGAGCACAAGAGCAACTCTCCCCCTCCTGGGGATCCCAGCCACTGGCATTCAAAAGTATTGCTTCAAGATTAGTAGTCCTTGATAGCCCTCTCCTCCTCTTTTAAAATAGTTTAGATTGATGGCCATCACTGCTCCCAAATGATCCTGGAGCCTGGAGGATGCGGACCATTTGGATCCCTTCCAATCGGGATTCAGACCTCATCATGGGACTGAAACTGCCTTGGTCGCGCTGGTTGATGATCTCCGGCGGGCTAGGGACAAAGGTGAGAGCTGTTTCCTAGTTCTGTTGGATCTCTCAGCGGCCTTTGACACCATCGACCATAATATCCTTCTGGACCGTCTAGAGGGGTTGGGAGCTGGGGGCACTGTTATACAGTGGTTCCGCTCCTTCCTCCTGGGCCGTGTCCAGAAAGTGGTGGAGGGGATGAGTGTTCAGACCCCTGGGCTCTCACTTGTGGGGTGCCTCAGGGTTCCGTCCTCTCCCCCATGCTTTTTAATACCTATATGAAGCCGCTGGGAGAGATCATCAGGGGGTATGGGCTGGGTGTTCATTAGTATGCGAATGATACCCAGCTCTACCTCTCTTTCAAATCAGAACCAGTGAAGGAGGTGAAGGTCCTGTGTGAGTGCCTGGAGGCGGTTGGAAGATGGATGGCGGCTAACAGATTGAGGGTGAATCCTGACAAGACAGAAGTACTGTTTTTGGGGGACAGGGTGCGAGCGGGCGTGGGGGACTCCCTGGTCCTGAATGGGGTAACTGTGCCCCTGAAGGACCAGGTGCGCAGCCTGGGAGTCATTTTGGACTCACAGCTGTCCATGGAGGCGCAGGTTAATTCTGTATCCAGGGCAGCTGTCTACCAGCTCCATCTGGTACGCAGGCTGAGACCCTCCCTGCCCGCAGACTGTCTCGTCGGAGTGGTGCATGCTCTAGTTATCTCCCGCTTGGACTACTGCAATGCGCTCTATGTGGGGCTACCTTTGAAGGTGACCCGGAAACTGCAATTAATCCAGAATGCGGCGGCTAGACTGGTGACTGGGAGTGGCTGCTGGGACCACATAACACCGGTCCTGAGAGAACTACATTGGCTCCCAGTACGTTTCCGAGCACAATTCAAAGTGTTGGTGCTGACCTTTAAAGCCCTAAACGGCCTCGGTCCTGTATACCTGAAGGAGCGTCTCCACCCCCACCGTTCAGCCCGGACACTGAGATCCAGCACCGAGGGCCTTCTGGTGGTTCCCTCACTGCGAGAAGCAAAGCTACAGGGAACCAGGCAGAGGGCCTTCTCGGTAGTGGCGCCCTCCCTGTGGAACGCCCTCCCATCAGAGGTCAGAGCGATAAACAACTATCTGACATTCAGAAAATACCTCAAGGCAGCCCTATTTAGGGAAGTTTTTAATTTGTGATATTTTAATGTATTTTGGTGTCTGTTGAAGGCCGCCCAGAGTGGCTGGGGGGACCCGGCCAGATGGGTGGGGTACAAATAAAAAAAATATTATTATTATTATTATCCTGTGTGTATCTGTCCTGAATCTTCCAACACTGAGCTTCATTGAAAATCAAGTAGGGTTCTCTCTCCCTCCCTCCCTCCCGCCCTCTCTCTCTTGTTACGGAACAGGATGCGGGGGCACCTAAGTGAAGTCTCCTTCCGAGTAAACCTGTAGGGAATGGAGCAATGCCCTCAAGGGAGCCCCTCCAGACAATGGCTCCCTTTTCCCCGACACATTGTTCCACAAGCACCACACGAAATCCAGAAGGACCCCCCCCACACACACACACAAATAAAGACCGTTTTATGCAAAGGAAAGGGACCCCAAGGGGTAATCACTAGCCAAAGGCTTCCCTCCGGAGCCCATCCAGGGGATAGACTATTCAAACATAGAATCATAGAATAGAATCATAGAATCATAGAGTTGGAAGAGACCACAAGGGCCATCCAGGGCCATCCAAACAAGGCTTCATTGTTTTGCTCTGATGGACACTTAAGATGTATCACTTATCTTACATTTGCATTTCATTTCCTCTATGTTAATCCTGTGTAACCCTCCGCTTTCCTGATGTTTTACCCATGTAACAGTGATCATAGATGTAGTGATGATGCTTAATGAACTGTGTTCTGAGAGAATGAGGGAAGTTTTAAAAGTTCTTGTCACCCCATCTTCGGGGTTCAATCTTGTCTTGAACCTGTTGTGCAATAAACTTTGGTCTACAGCTATTTTGCTCCGGTTGGTGGCTGGACTCCTTCCTTTATTCTGCAGGGACCCGAGGGCTCGGCCCGACGAGCTGGGTGACTGAGCAGCCTCACGCCTTGATTTTTCCATTCTCTCTCTCTCTCTCTCTCTCTCTCTCTCTCTCTCTCTCTCCCCCCCCCCATATTTTGTTTCCTGTAGTGTGTTACCCCTGGTTCTAGATTTCCTTATTGCAATAAGACTATAGCCCTGTCTAAGTAATAATAATAATAATAATAATAATAATAATAATAATTTATTATTTGTACCCCGCCCATCTGGCTGGGTCCCCCCAGTCACTCTGGGCAGCTTCCAACAAATATCAAAATACATTAAAATATCACAGATTAAAAACTTCCCTAAACAGGGCTGCCTTCAGGCATTTTCTGAATGTCAGATAGTTTAACTATAGATAGATAGAATGTCAGATAGTTTAACCTCTGCTGGGAGGGCGTTCCACAGGGCGGGCGCCACTACCGAGAAGGCCCTCTGCCTGGTTCCCTGTAGACATTAAAAACTTCCCTAAACAGGGCTGCCTTCAGTGTGGTGTAGTGGTTAAGAGCAGTAGACTCGTAATCTGGTGAACCGGGTTCGCGTCTCCGCTGCTCCACATGCAGCTGCTGGGTGACCTTGGGCTAGTCCCACTTCTCTGAAGTCTCTCAGCCCCACTCACCTCACAGAGGGTTTGTTGTGGGGGAGGAAGGGAAAGGAGAATGTCAGCCGCTTGGAGACTCCTTCGGGTAGTGATAAAGCGGGATATCAAATCCAAACTCTTCTTCTAAACGTCAGATAATTGTTTATCTCTTTGACATCTGGTGGGAGGGCGTTCCACAGGGCGGGCACCACCACCGAGAAGGCCCTCTGCCTGGTTCCCTATAACCTCACTTCTCACAGTGAGGGAACCGCCAGAAGGCCCTCGGCGCTGGACCTCAGTGTCCGGGCTGAACGATGGGGGTGGAGACGCTCCTTCAGGTATACAGGACCGAGGCCATTTAGGGCTTTAAAGATCAGCACCAACACTTTGGATTGTGCTCGGAAACGTACTGGGATGTAAGTGTTCTTTGGGATGCCTTTCTATGGCATTCACGTAGGCAGGCTATCAGCCGGGTGCCATTATGTGTTATTTCCTCCTTTCAGAGACAACAGGAAGCAAAGAAGTCTATATCCTTGGAAGACGTGAGTCATGGTCATTTGGAAGCATCTAATGATTGCGTTAACTTTTTTCTCATCGCCGCATGAGTGCGCCTTTACGTATCTCTTTCTAGGAATGAGAGACCCCCCCATTAGGAGAAGACATGATTGAGTACAGGTTGGTCAGAGAGGCATGGAGGCTGCAATGAAAAAGACAGAGGGAACTCTCTTTATGGGCAAACTCTCCTGCTGGCTCTCGGCCGGGAGGCGGAAGCCCAGGCACACAACCTGTCCACGGTGATGGTCTTGGAAATTAAAAAAGATTAACAAGCAGGCCAGATCCCTACCTGGAGAAATCCTGCGCCTTCATTTTACTCAGTGAAATTCAAACAAGCTGGCAGCTACTCCTGTGCCGTGTCATACAGTTGATTCACTGGGAGCAGAGCAGAGCTGATTCTTGACTAGAATCCAGTGGATCAGGGGTGGAGAGCCTCAGGTGTAGGTGGCACACATCAGGATTACATACAGTGGTACCTTGGTTCTCAAACGCTTTGGTTTTCAAACTCCAAAAACCTGGAAGTAAGTGTCCCGGTTATCAAATGTTTTTCGGAAGCCGAACATCCGATGCAGCTGTTGGTCTATTGTTTCCGGGGCACCCGCTGCGCCTTGATTTTTGAACATTTTGGAAGTCAAATGGATTTCCGGAACTGAATAAGTTTGGCACTTTTGTTTTTGCTACTTATTTTGTGTTTTTGTTTTTGAGGCTTTTTCGATTAATTTGTTTTTGTGACTGTGTGGAGCCCAGTTCAACTACTGATTAATTGTGTGACTGCGGAAATGGATAAAAGCCCCCCATCCAAACAATGACTATCATCAGTGCAGGTAAGGAAAAAAATTAATTTTTATTTTTATCATCTACCAGTACAATACTGTCTTATTTATTTTATAATACAGTACATTGACTATTGCTTTCATTTTATGGATCAATGGTCTTGTTAGATAGTAAAATTCATGTTAAATTTCTGTTTTAGGGGTTGTTTTTTAAAGTCTGGAACGGGGGCATTGTGCGGGCTATTTAAACTGCCCGCGGCTGAGGACTCAACCCTTTTTTCTCCCTGCTTGGTCAGTTCTTCCTCCCTTAGGTTAGGCTCTTTATCTCTTGACCTTGCTATGGACCTTGGTTGGTTGCCTGTTGAAAGGGACTGGCAGGAATTTTTTCCACTTGGCAAATTGGCACTGGCCATTTGGTTTTTCCTCTTACCTCGTAGCAAATCATCACAACTTTGTAAGGTTAGGCGGTTAGGCATTGGAGTATTCGGTTGAAGGTGAGGGGAGGTAGTGGCCATCACCTACCCCTCCTAATTCAAGGGTATTCCGTTAAAGGAATCCGAGGGGCATGGTCTCTGTCCGAAGCCCCAGATGGGGGGCTAGGGCCATGGCACAACCTCTAGCGGTGACCCTGGGGGAGTTCCTAATTGATGTGCATCAGCAGGGCTCCCTCTATTGGTGGTTAACGCTTCCAAGACTTCCTGTGGACGGGCAGGAGTCAGATATAGCCGTGTGGTTTCCAATGCCTAATCCAATACCACTCACATTCTGGAACCAATAAAGTTGTGGCCATTTTCGCCCATTAACCTAAAATACTGTGTCATGTGTCTTTATTCCTCTTCCCGGGAGGGTTTGGGACCTTGCCACGCAAAATGCCTCATAATCTCAACCCCCTTCTCAAGCTCTGGGAGGAAGACCTTTCATCGCCTACAGACAGCCACCCAATCTTAAACAACTCCTCACCCACAATAATACTACAACCAGACTTAACACGGACACTGGCACCAGAGCCTGCAATAAGCCCAGATGCCAACTTTGCTGCCACATACACCCGGACAACACCATTACTGGCCCCAACAACATCAAACATACCATCTCAGGACTATTTAATTGCTCATCGTCTAACATTGTGTATGCCATCAAATGCCAACAGTGCCCTTCAGCTCTCTATATTGGACAAACAGGCCAAACTCTACGCCAAAGGATAAATGGACATAAATCTGACATCAGGAATCACAAGACAGAGAAACCAGTAGGAGAACACTTCCATCTCCCAGGACATTCTATTCAAGATCTCAAAGTAGCTGTCTTATTGCAAAGGAATTTCAGAAACAAACTGGAAAGAGAAGTTGCTGAATTGCAACTGATTACCAAACTTAAAACCATGGAGAGACCTGGTCTGAATAGAGACATTGGATTCTTAACTCATTATACATTAGCCATCTCACCCCTTGCTTTTTCCTGCAAGACCAATTGCAGTCGTTAACAGTCATCAACAGGTTTACCACACCTAACAGCCAATCACCCATTCCCACCACCCTTCTGAGTAATACCCCTCCCCACTCTCTCACTATATATAAGGGTCTGGTGACTTCTGTCTCAGTGTATCTGAAGAAGTGTGCATGCACATGAAAGCTCATACCAAGAACAAACTTAGTTGGTCTCTAAGGTGCTACTGGAAGGAATTTTTGTTTTGTTTTGTTTTGTTTTGACTATGGCAGACCAACACGGCTACCTACCTGTAATCTCAACCTTGTTCTGCCTTCTGAAACCCGTCTCTTCTAGAGGCCTCAAATGCACTCGATGTGGGGCTTTCCTTGTACCTGATGCAGAAGCTGCAGCTAAGTGCAGAATGCTGCAGCAAGGTTGCTGACGCGAGTGAGGCCTTGCCAGCATACAGACCCATGCTCAGAGACCTGCACTGGTTGCTGATTTGCTACTAAGCCAAGTTCAAGGTGCTACTATTAGTCTGGAAACCAAGCCTTGTGGGGAATGGTTGAGGGATCCGGGTATGTTTAGCCTGGATGAGAGGGAGATATGACTCCCAGTTTCAGATATCTCAAGGGCTGTCCCATAGAAGATGGAGCCACCTCGTTTTCTGCTACTGCAGAGGGGAGGAACCAAACCAATGGATTCAAGTTACGGGAAAAGTGATTCCGACTGAACATCAGGAAGAACTTTCTGACAGTAAGAGCCATTTGACAATGGTGTCCATCAGAAGGTGGTGGACTCTCCTTTGGAGGTTTTTAAACAGGTTGGATGATCATACATAAATCTTTAATACGGTCAAGGACCAGCAAAACAGTTAACAATTCTATTCATAGATAGTAACGGTATACTAAAATTACAAATAAATATTACAGCAAAATTTTATAAAACTTTGTGTTCAGATTCAGCGATATGTCGCCGCTCTGGTGGTGTTCCAACATGGTTTATCTAGGCTCTTTATCATTGGATTTTGTTGACGTCATAGCATGTCTTATTCTTGACGCAATGTAGCAAAATTTAGCTACAATCCTAGTAATCTCTGAATCTGAGTCAGCTAAAAGATATCTGGTATATACTTCAGTTGGTCGAACAGGTAATTTCCTTAGGAGCGGTTCAATCAACTCCTTCCTCTTGTCGCGGTACAATGTGCAATGCAGGAGGACATGCCCAATAGATTCAATCTCGTTATCACCACAAGGGCATAACCTCTGTACTATCGGCGTCTGGTTGTATCTGCCAGCTAGTAGTGCCGAGGGAAGGGCATTAAATCGGGCCCTAGAGAATGCCCAGCGATGCTTGGGATTGTCTAACGATTTTAGGTAGTTTGCTGGGTGTGTCTTTCGATGGTCATATAAGTGCCTATGAATAGTTGAGAGTCAGGTGTAGTCATTTTGGCGTTCAGTATCGAAAATTCTTTCCTTGATTAGGTTTACCGCCCTTTCCATTCCCAGGCTCAGACGATATCCTGTTGATAATCCATATAAAGCTAGTTTCCTGAGAATGGATTGGATGATCATCTTTCATGGATACTTCAGTTGAGATTCCTGCATTGTAGGGTTCTACAATATACAAAGCTCACAACAAATTGCGACCAGTTTACACCAGTCCCAGAATTTAGAGAGCAGTTTCCTCCCTTGTGGTTGAGTGTCCCACCCTCTCAGCCTTCTGCAGTCAGACCTTCTAGTTCAAATGAGGCAGCCTCTCTGATGCCTGTGTGAGGTGCGCTGCCTGCATTTAAAAATATCCCTCTCCTAGGCTCTCAGCAGCCCTTCAGCATCCAAGTATTAAGTGCTCAAAGCTGAAGGAGGACATTTGTTCTCTGCTGAAGAAGTGTTTTTCTCTTCTGGCTGCCTGCAGCACAAATACAGGACAGGAGGCCTCAAAGCAGCCTTTGGCCTGGAGACATCAAAGCAGCCTTTGGCAACCTGGTGCCCTCCAGATGTTGAGGGGAGTGGCAGTCTATATCATCTGGGTGGCTGTCAGCTGGCGAATGTTGCATCAAGGTCTCTCTGCTCCCCCCACCCTTTGGCAACCAATGCAACATTTTCTCTATTTA